>OY992877.1:125991166-126112200 GCA_963921405.1 Cepaea hortensis | reverse complement strand
AGAAACCAGAAAGAACTCACAAAAATACTATTTGGAAGATATAAAGACACAGTTTTGGGGGATAGATAATGCAGCAGATATATAATTGTTGGACATTGTAGTAATATGGAGTGCTCTATCAAGAAAATATTAATAAAGGTATCAAAAGAAAGTAAATGTTTTACAGGACATCGCTGTCAACAGCTTTCAGCTGATTTCTAGGCCAGATTACGATCAGTAGTTTGCCATTGAGCGACCGGCTCACATCATAAGTATGAACCAGTGCTGATTCTCACAGTGGTCACGTTACTTACGGAGAAAAAGTGCAACCGGGGATACCAACAGTGGTGACACCAAATGTGACAGAAACATTCTTAACCAAGTGGATAAATTACCTAGGGGTAATTATCAGATGGATGATGTACAAGAGATTAATGTACAGGCCAAACACAATTTTAGAAAATGAAAAAGTAAGAGAGTGGTACATAGTTTTGGTGTGTGGGAGTGCATGTTGTAACAAAAAAAAAAATTAGAAGCAGCTGGTTTGTAAGGTGAATTTCCTGTCTAACAACTAGAAAAGAAACAACTTTCTTCGATCATGTAAGAGATGCATGAACATCGTGACAACTGTTATCTCAGTAACATATAGAGATTAGAAATTATGGTAGTGGTATGTCAGCAAAGTCGCTTTCAGAACACCAAAGACAGCGTCATGAAGGCCTACAACACGGAACTTGATGATAGTGTCAGCCAAGTTGGTTTCAGAACACCAAAGACAGCTATGTGTTGTGTGGGTTTTGTACATAGCGAAACGAAAAAAAAATATAACCATTCGTTCACCCAGAACATGGCGAAATTTAGATTTATTCTGATGATATCAAAATTAAATCTAATTATCGTGTTAGTAAAACACTTACAAGGCGAGCCTCAGTGTTCGTCTGGGCTGGCGAATAAACACACTGCAATGTGACCGGTGTTTTGTTAACAAGCGCGGTCATCCGAGAAAGCTTGCCAACACGCAGCTCCGGACAAAATTCGCAACGGAACTAAATTAGCCACAAATGTGCAACACTCTGAGTTTATAATATCAATATCTCTTGATATATTTCGTAAAACACCATCAAATATGTTTTTTGAAATAAACGACATCATAATCTTTCATTTGATTATAAGTTTTAATACTTTGATCTATCAAAAAGTTATTTTATTACACATTTAAGGCGTCATACGACGCTTACCTGTTCCGAGATTGCATAAATAAATAATTTTTTAAAATATATAAGAATGGGTTATTATGCTATATTGCCTTTTAAAATACTTAAAACTTGGTATTATTAAATATTACAAGGTTCCTTTTTCTGATATTTGAATAATTTTATCTAAATCTGACTTTTTCGGAAGCGGGTATAGCACAGTTGTACATATAAATTATGTTCCTTTTTATACAACTGAAAACCATACTTTATTGGTGCTTAAACATAAGTGAGGGAGTAATTTTTTGTCTAATATGTTTATAAATGTCTGTTCTAGAAATATGTTTTGTCTATCGCTGTAATTCTTATTTTTATCATCTCCGACAGTCACAGTTGGAAGGTTGCTGTTGTATCTTTGCTTTGTAAGATCAGTGTTACCAGAAGTAATAGCTTAGTTGATAAAGCACCCGGCCCGTGTTCGGGTGGCAGTGGTTCGATCCTCAAAGTGTTAATTTAAAAAAAAAAAAAAATTTTATTTTTTTATTTTATAATTCTTTAAACCGCTGTTCATCAATATACCGTTGTCTACTATTTTTCTTTTTGGTATCTCTTTCGCTTACGCCCACAGATAAGAAGATAGATACTTTGTAACACCGAAAAAAGAATACATTATGTTTCATGTCGGTAACCGCACTGGGTCTATCATTATCATGTGTCGAATCTTCTTTTGTTCGATTGAAATATGTCTATGATTGTGATATTGTCTCTTGTATAAATTTAACGATGTTTGTTGATAAGACTTCTCACTCAAGTTTGTGACGAAAAGACATAACAAAACACTACCAGCTTAGTTATTAATTTTAAATAAATTAGATTTTTGTGCAGGGCAGTAGTTCTTCAGTCATCGTGTACCATGTCGGTCGGCGTGATCAAATGTGGTACATTTTACCATGTTGATAAGATTAATAAAACAGAGTAAAACAGACAAATCTGTCAATAATTGTATTGATTAAAGCGTTTCTTACGGGAACCCACACAACTTCCTTGGGGTTGAGTGAAAACCAGATAATTGAGGTTGTAAAAAGTGATACATTTTTCGGGTTGGTGGAGTGTGATATAGAGACCCCGACTGCTTTTACAAGAGTCCTTTGTCGAAATGCCCCCTATTTTTTAAGAACACGGAAGTGTCGAGGGACGATATTGGCGTATTTATGAAGTATTTATGAGTACCTCACGACGGACATTGATTGGTAGTTATTTCGGGAAGAAAATATTATTAGCCACCCCTCTTTTAAAGTGGTATCTAGCCCATGGGTTGGTGTTTACACACATCTACCAGACAATAGAGTATCGACCGGTTAGGTGTTTTAAACAATTTGGGGAAACAGTCTATAATGCCCGTCGCCAAGGGGATAAAAATCCAGCTGAGAGTATTACGGCAGAAACAATGAAATTGTTAGATAATGCCGCTATATGTTTTCAACTAATTGGTGTCTATAATATGTTCTATTAAAGTGGTCATATGTATGAATTGGCTATATAAAAGACTCAATGTCACGTTTGTCACGACCAATAAAAATGAATGTACTTTGTCAATGAAAATACACGTATGTGATGTCAACACTTGTTGACTCTTCTACACACTATTGAAAATTTGATGAAAAATAAAAAGTTATGAAAACGAGCTCTTGTTTGGTTTTTTAGTGGTATGAATGATTTTTCTTGTTGACCACTCCAAGAGGGTGCTTCATGTTGATTATGTGGTACACACCTTTTTACTACACAACCCAAAATATAAGAGTTAAATAGCACCCCTACATACCACCCCTTACCCCTTACCCAACTTCATGACCGAGGGGGAGTGAAAATCAACCGAGGTCAAGGTCAAATGGTGGAGGCTCCACCAAATAATACCCGAATCCTACATTTATAACTACTCGCGTGCCCTGTACACATCCCTTCAAGGACATCTTTTCCAGACATTTGTGTCCTTGTACAATCTCGAAATACTGCATGTTCCTTCATTTTATTTATTTTAATAACTACTCTTCCTTACTATTGAGACCTTCTAGGATAGATTTGTTTGTTCTCTTTTTCTTCCAATGAGTTTTCAATACTCTTCTCTAACACTTGTATTGCAATGAGAATATATGTTTCTCAGCCGGTGTGTTAAATCTGCGGTTGTCATATCCGTATCTCGTCACGCGGACTAACCACGCTCTGAGAGCTCTGGCTTTTGTAGTTGACAGGAACACAGTGTGTAGTTCCAAACACATAAACAGTTGTTGTTGTTGTCTTCCTCTTGTGCCGTTAGGTGTCGTGGTGAAGGGTTATTGGAGTTCCAGTGCGTGTGAATAGCGCCTTTCCTCCAATTTCCTCCATGATTCAAGGAGTATCTCCAGAGTACTAATATGAACGAAAAAGCCAGATAGGAGGCAGGGAATCCAGAAGACACTTCTTGTTCTCAGCTAGGCTGTGCTACACATGCTAAGTATATTTAAATGACACGTTCTTCGTGCATTTATTCAAACAGATCTCCGGGTCCACTTTATGTGTTGAAGGTGCCATGCTGCTCACCGTTTCTTTGCCGACCTTCTCTCAAACTCCAGAAGCAAACTCCCCACCAGACAGCGAGAAGCACAAACAGGACTGCATCATTTAACCCTTGTGGTACATTAGAAGCAGCCTGCCCTAGACGGATCTACTGATGCTGTAATGTGAGATGTAACCAGATGAACAGTATGTTATTCTGGGGTTTTCAGCTTTGTCTGGTAATTTACATTCTTCCAAGCTAGCGGTTCCATGGTCACTTATAACTGGTGTGTGTATGATCTGCAACTAAATTAAATGTTAACATGCGAAACCCGATATATTTAGTGTCCAGATTTAGATAATAGACTCCCGCAATACAAGATCTGGGAGGCTGCGGTAGGTCATTTATTAATATGCTTCTGTATTATACAAATATGAATAGTTGTAAACAAAATACTATTGTGTACATGAAAGAAGTCGACGTGGTCGGTCGCTCTTAAGATTCCGGTGTGATGATGGTGCGGTAGGGGGTTCAACCCTATACCGGAATTCAGTTGGACTTAAATGTTGACTTCTGGTCCAGGAAGCAATGATAAAGTTTTTTTTTCCCGCATATACTTTACGGGACATTGCAGTCAACACCAGTATTTTTCACCTGCTTTTGATGTCTTGTTTTACGTTCAGTAGTTTGCCATTGCTTTCTGAACGGCCGGCTCAATACCTCCATAAGTAACCAGTGCGATCCGCTGTCGAATCTCGCGCAGCTGTTTCATACGTGAGTAAACGGGATTACGAATGATAAACTACTGAATGTAAAAGTGCTTAGAAATCAACCTGGGTTTGATCGGAACGTCCTGCAAAGGACGTGACATTTTGAAATGTACATTATAAAGTATAGATTATAGTTCGTACAGAGATAAACTCATAACCATTACAAATCAATGAGCAACTTAATAAATACATCATAGATGAACTTAGAACTGTCGTTGTACTTCGGTGTCCCGTCGTCAGACTTATCGATCGGAATTACACATTACCAGCCGCATTTTCCAGCGGTCAGACACCGAGGATCTGACTTTCATCTGTTTACTGAGTAAACTACAGCCACAGTCCGAGGTAACAGTCTGGACTTAACCACGAATTGGAGGCCGATTTGGTAAGTTGGCTGGTGAATCCTCTGAAAGACTGAGTTTTAACTCTTAGGTTCGACCATTTGGCGTTCAGAATGCCGAGGCGCTGAAGAAGACTTGCTTGTATTGGACCGAGGCCGGAGTAGAGACTTTCCCCTCGACCCGCTACCAAAGTGCCATCTCCACTGGGGGGGGGGGGGGGGAAGGAGAGGAAAAGGAAAAAAAAAGGGGGGGGGGGTTGCAAGACCGGTACCGGAACTTCCCATTTGCGGAGGGATATTACAAGATGTAGACAGGTCATGTTTTCCATAGCACCACACGCCGGCCGGCTGGGACTATTCTCAGGTTGAGGTGTTTCCTCAGCAGGTTTCCGTTGTAAAACATGGCTGTGTCAAGGTGAGAGGATCCACTTCATTACACCGGGTTTGATGCCATTTGGCCCGGTCTCTTTCCGCAGAGTGGTCTACTAAAAGCGTTGCACGGAGCACAAACTCCGTTGTAAGCAGTTTTCGAGACTGTAAATTATATAATAAACTATCGGGAGTGTCCCTGAATACTCTAAAGAAAGAACAGGCAACAACTGCTAACTACACTTTCTCCTGCAGTGAGGGTCTTTAGTCATTCGGAAGAGGCCGGTTCAGATCCCCTTGCGGTCACTATAGCTTCTATTCTGCATACTGTATAGTGTGTGCCCTCTAATCGCTGTTTCTCTCATTTGCTTATATGAGTTCCGCTCAATACCTGTGAATTTATTTCTCATGGTATTTCATAAGAAGAGCAATAAATTCATATTGGTGACAACTGCTGGACGCGTTACAATACTTCAGGTGACAGGTCCACAAACCTTTCACGCCATATTGACTCGCATGTTGTATATTATGCCCTCAACAAGTGCCAGGAATCACCGTGAAGACTTAGACATGTGCAGAACATAACGTGGGCAGGAAATAAATCTAGCGATTCAAACACAAGGACCTAACAAAAGTACAGGAGTCTTGTTACACGCCTTGATGTCTATACGGGTACATGTTAGTTGCTTGTCCTTCACAGGACTTTACAATCAACCCCAGCATTTATTGGTTGTTTGAGATTTACTATGTAATATTAGTTCAATAGTTTGTCGTTGCTTTAGGACCGGTCGATGCCCCATACTATCGAAATCAACGCAATTCAGTCTGCTACCAAGTATCCCGCCAAGTCTTTCTGCCTTGCTGTTTATTTGCTATTGATATGTATACTTATATGACAGACAAATAGACTGACAGGCAGGTAAAACAAGACGAGACACACAAGTCAAGGTAAGTCCAGACACGTCAAGGCAAGGCAAGGCAAGACAAGGCAAGACAATTACAGACAAGTCAATTTAAGGTAACACACGTTAAGGCAACACTAGCTATGGTAACATAAGTTACAGCAAGACAAGACAAGGACAAGGTCAAGGCAAGGCAAGACTATTTCAGACATGTTAAGGCAAGACAAGTTAAGGCAAGACAAGTTAAGGCAACACTAGCTATGGTAACGTAAGTTACAGCAACAACAACAACAACAACAACAACAACAACAACAACAACAACAACAACAACAAAACTTTATTTTGAAAGGGTTAAGAATTGGGCACGCAGGCCCGTCTAACATTCTGCTCTTTTATCACTCTCTTTCATACATTATACCATCAACACATCATTCAAGGCTAACTGAAAACAGCAACAATATAAAAGATATGCATTATAAGACAAGACAAGAATAAGGCACGGCAAGACTATTTCAGACATGTTAAGGCAAGACAAGTTTTAAGGCAACACAAGCTAAGGCACCACAAGCTATGGTAACGTAAGTTACAGTAAGACAAGACAAGGACAAGGCAAGACTATGTCAGACAAGTTGAGGCAAGACAAGACAAAACGTCACGGCCTGGACGTTTAAAATCACACGAGACAAGCTAATTCCTGGCATGACAAGACAAAGTAAAACACATATCTATCTCAGTCATGTGACATACGATGACACCATGCCAGTATTTCAGCCAGTACTCAACCAAAAGCAGCACTGAAAGAACGTAGTCATTAAACTATAAACCAGGCATATAGCTGAAGACAATTTCGGCTGAAGGAATGTTCATATTCACACTCCTATATCGTCAGCATTTCCGACGCGAGATCAACAAGTTAAGAAAAGTAGGCGCAACAAACATGGTCGAATGCAACAGGACACCACGCTGGCTTGTCACCGAGCCTCTCCAGGTAATGCTATCTTGCATGAGTACTCTCTTAAGAACCCGTGCCAATCATAAACACCACTTCACACCTTTCAAGGAAAAATAAACCTGATCGTAATTTTCACAATACGTGAAATTCTTTCAGACTGTCTGATAAGCATGCGGCGTGTAGTTGTGCACAAGCAGTTTTACTATCACACCCAAATCATGATTTCAAGCGATGAAAGCACATTGCTTGGTTGCAGTTGCAACCCAGCTGTATACCTTTTATGTGTATACATTCTTGATCTCGTAAGCGAATTACTGATACGTAAAAGCTAACTTTACTTAAATAAATGCTACAATGTAAAATTCGAGTAAATCGGCAGATTCTTAAACAGGTGAATCGGTACAACTATCTTGGAACAGTCATAACATCTAATGGAAGGTGCCTTGTAGAGAATAAACCAAGATCGTCATGGCAATGGAAGAAATTTGCAAGAGGGAAAACATGCTCACCAATAAAAAGCTGCATCAAGAATAAGAAGTGTTGAAGTGCTATATGTAGCCTGTACTGTTGTATCCACGTCAAACGTGGACAATAAGCAAACATTTGGTGGCAGTGGAAATGTGGTAAATGGGTAAATGCAAAGAATAAGACCCCCCTCCCCCAACCCCAACCCCCCAACACCCCCCCCCCCCCCCAAAAAAAAAAAAGACAGTTCTTCAAGAAACAAATGAACAGTGTAAACTAATTAGAGAAATTACAAGTGGACAGTAAGACTTTTTGGACAATTTATGATGAGAAATAAACTTTAAAACGTAGTGACAACTAATCGATGCCAAAAGAGCAAGATAAAGGCAAAGAGATAAATACCGGGTGTTTGCACGTCATGGCATAATCGAGACAAGAACACAGACCCTATCCGAGACTGGTCATCATTTGAGAAGGCCAGCCATGGCCGCCTATGTTTATCGGCATGGCACATGATGATGATAATCAAAGGTACTGACATGTAAGTCATGCATGTTGAAACAGGTTTGTGTGCGCACGTTCATCATTCGCACTTGCAGAGCGCTATCAAGAACGATTTACCTGAAAAGTTCAAGAAGCCTGATACGGGGGAGGGAAAATGTCACGTCGCAAGACCAACACAAAGAGACAGCAGACTAACAAGATGTGCAGCGTGGGAGCCGCCAAAACCGTAAAGAAGACGACAAGAGAGAACCTGCCTGCGAGCTGCAGCAAAGAACCTGAACCTACAGATACTACTGAAGCTACCACGAGGAAGATCAACGACAACCCACCACAGACAAGAGCCAAGACAGCTGAAAAGAAGGAGGAGAAAGATACCAGAGTCGGAAACACCGAATCAAAGACAGTCAGATGGGTTGCCAATCGTATCCAAGCAGAGCTGACAGAGGAACAAATCCTGAAGCAGCTACAACAAGAAAATCTCCACATCCGATTCTTGAGGGCGGAGCGGATTCTGACGTACTCCAATATCTCTACTACGCTGGCGGTTGTGACGACGGAGGGCAGCGAGATACCAAGCCAAGTATCGATAAGCAAGAAAGTACAAAAACCTGAAAGATTCATACCAAGAATCACTCAATGTTCAAGATGCCTGAGGGCCGGCCACAGCAGAGCAATATGTCACAGTAAGACATATATCTGCTGATACCGCGCTTATCAACAAGCCTTCTAGGAGTGTCCGCTGGCCAAACATGACATGGACTTCCGAGCACCCAACAACAAGAGAAAGTGCGCCAACTGCCTGGGCAAGCATGGAGCAAGATTCTTGAGCTGTCCGTACCTACAAGAGAGGTTGTAAAGATCGCCATTACTACAAAGACAATATGAGGAAGCAATGCGGAGGTGCGAGATAGCCACGCGCATCTCACAAGCGGAAAGATCTCAACTACACAACCAGATAGACGAGTTAAAGAAACAGGTCAAGCTACTTCAAACACCAACACCAACCACCGACAATGAGAAGCTACTTGCTGAAATAAAGAAGATCCAGCAAAACATCAAACAAGAGGTGGAGCACATAGCGCCGTCGACAAAATCAAATCAAATCAAATCAAATCAAATCAACTTTATTAGGGTCACAAATTGGGCGCGCAGGCCCGTCGTACATTCGGCCCTTCCAATCACTCGTCTTTCGTTCATCAAGAGCATTATACATTTACATAGGAAGAAAAATAAACATTGTGAAATGAATGTTGTAAACATAGACAAGGCAAATTACCATGTTATGAGGCCCATCTTCCACGTACCCATACATCACCCCACCCACACACACCCCCACCTACCCACACACACGCACACCAAGGGACACATACATACCCCACCAACCGACCCATCCCCCTCCCGCACATCCCCCACCCACACTCCCCTCACCTGTTCCCCCAACCAAAACACACTCGCCACCCACAAACATTCCCCCACCAACCCACATATCCCACGGCCACCCACATACACATCCTAACCCACACATCCTCTCCCCATCCACACCTCAAACCACCCATCCCCCAGCCACATCTCCATTGACCACATATTTCCCACCCACGCACACAATCCCCCCTCCCCCCACACACACACATCTCCCTAACTACCCATACATCCCCAATCCACTCACACACACACACCCCACCACCCACACATACACCCTCCACCCACCCATACATGCCTTAACCCAATCCCCCACTACACAATCGTCCACCCGCACATCACATAATCCCCTACCAGGCAATATTCCCAACCCACGCACCGCACACACACATATCCCTCACCAACACATCTCACACCCACATACCACCACACATCCCCACCTACACACCACACACATATCCCCCACCCACATACCACACAATATTCCCACCCACACCTATACAGATACCCTTACCCATCCACCCCACATAACCCCACCCACACACCACAAAAATCCCCCATCCACACACACATACCTCACCCACACAATATCCCTAACCAACACACCACACACCTCTTCCCACCCACACACGCATTCCCTACCCGCCCACCAACACACTCACTCACGCACACATCCTCCACTACGCACCCACACACCTCCACCCACTTACCCCCAACCAAACATCTCTCGATCACAATACCCCTACCCACACTTATCCTCCACCCACTCACGCATCCCACCCCGACACATGCACATCCCTCACCCACCTACACATCCCTAAGCCACTAACACACACCCACCCACACATTCCCCATCCACGCACACATCTCCCACCCACACACGCCCACATTCTTCCCCCAACCACGCACACATCCCGTACTCACCCACACATATACCCCACCCATACACACATTTTCCGCACCCATCACACACATCCCCCACACCACACACTTTCCCCCACCTACACACATATCCTCAACCATACCACCACACCCCCCCCCACCCACACACCATGCACACATCCCCCACCAACACACCGCACACATATCTCAAACCCACACACCATACACTCCTCCCCACCCGCCATTGCATCCCCAATCCACCCAACACAATCCCCTACCCACACAACCCCGCCACCCACACATACTTCCTCAAACCACCCACACATCTCCACCCACATAAACACACACACCCCACACCCATCCCATACACATATTCTCCACCCATACACACATCCCCCACACCCATTCCCACACCCCTACTTTCACCCCCACACATCCATCCACACATCCCACCAACACCCGCAAATATCACTACCCACAAAAACCCACACACCACAACCCATCCAAACGCATACCCCCACCCACACATATCCCCACACTCACACACATCCTCCACACACACTCACACCTCCTCACATCTAGACACCTACAAAATGTCTCACGTTAGCATTGAAACTAGTATGAACAAACTCCTACACTTTACTCACACACATACACTGACAATTGTCATGAGCAGTCTCATAAAAATGTTAAACATGGAGAAAAATGTGTACATAAAAAGTATATGACGTAAACATAGTGATGCTCCCACACACAGAGATACACACAGAGAAGGCACACACACAAACACACACACACACACACACACACACACACAAACACACACACACACACATACGCACACACATTCACTCTCATGCTCACTCATTCTGTCTCTCATTCACACTCACTGACTCTCTCACTCAGACTACAGTAATGTACATAAGTTTATATTATACATGATAAAGTCAAATGGTATTTAACAGATAATATGACAGATGAGAATACACAAACATACGGATTCGCGTGTTACATAACATGCGTGTTACATGACATGCATCTGCTCAGCTCTCTCTCTCTCTCTCTCTCTCTCTCTCTCTCTCTCTCTCTCTCTCTCTCTCTCTCTCTCTCTGTCTGTATTCTTTCATACAAGAGATTCTACGAGATATCAAACCGGAGAGAGAAATGCTAAAAACTTAAAAAGGGGGCCAAACCAAATCAAACCAGCAGAAGACACGGAAAAGAACACAGAGAAGCCGCAAGATGAAGCTCAACAAGAACACACCGAAAAGCTTCTAAAGACAATACACAAAAAATTAGGCAAAAAGACGCATGATGAAGTCATACTACAGACCAATCAGAAACAGCAGTCCAACCACGTAGTGCAAGTAACTCAAGGTGAAATCAGTATCCTGCCAGGTAGATGAATGTAGCCAAGAGGACCTTTCCGACACACCTGAAGATAACGGGAGCGAAAGCGAAGACGAAAAAGCATCAAAAACGGAGTGGAAACAAGCTCAAGCCGAGTTCTACGAGATGCTAAGGCAAAAAGGCATAGACAAACAACCAAGACAATAGTCCTGATAAGGACTGCGTCCTAGCAAAACAGGCGAGACAGAAGCCAACACTGAACAAAGAAACCGCCAGAGGAGACGGGCACACAGGATAACTCGCCACCAATTCCCCCAGCAGACGTCACAGACACAAACACTTATATAACCAGTCCGAGTTAGGACTTACTCGTAAGAGTGACAAAAACAGGGTTAAACCCACATAACCACGGACCTCAACTCTAACCAAGGTTAAAGAAGCAGGTTGAACGAGGCCGAATTTGGAATTTTCGTTTTTGAATCAAGCAAGCAAGCAACAGGCTTGTTGAACTCTTCTGTGTTGAATGTCCAAGCAAATTAAAATTATAGCTGTTGCTCCAAGCACTCAGCTAGTCTGACGTGACAACTACAAATAAAGGGTAAAAGATGAGTGCTGTTATATCCAACCACAATGATATAAACTAATTCTCGACTAAATTTCCATAAAATTCCTATATTATCTCTGTCTGTCTGTCTGTCTGTCTGTCTGTCTGTCTGTCTGTCTGTCTGTCTGTCTGTCTGTCTGTCTGTCTGTCTGTCTGTCTGTCTGTCTGTCTGTCTGTCTGTCTGTCTGTCTGTCTGTCTCTTTCGCTCTCTCTCTTTCTCTCTCACTCTCTCTCCCCCTCTCTCTCTCTCGCCTCTCTTTCTTTCTCTCTCTCTTTCTCTCTCACTCTCCCCCTCTCTCACCCTTTCTCTCTTTCTCTCTCCCTCTCTCTCCCCCTGTCTCTCCCCCCTCTGTCTCACTCTCTCTCCTCTCTCCCCCCTCACTCTCTCCCCCCTCTGTCTCACTCTCTCTCTCCTCTCTCCCCCTCACTCTCTCCCTCTCTCTCCCCCTCTCTCACCCTCTCCCCCCCTCTGTCTCACTCTCTCCCCCCCTCTCTCTCTCCCCCCTCTGTCTCTCTCTCTCTGTCTCTCTCGCTACACTACACGTGGACGTAGCTACATTATTAGTATAATGCATCAGCAGTGCTCCGTATGGAATACAGGATACAAGAACAGGACCCAGTCAACATTACATATCAACCTATAATACAGTTAGTGGCATGCCCAGTACAGGACATCGCAGTCACCACGACATTCCTTGGCTGGTTGTGATTTTCTAGTTAATATTACATTCAGTTATTTCAGACTGCTTTATGAGCGACCGACGCTCATACCATAAGGAAAAATCAACGCAAAGCGATTTGTTTCCAAATCGCCTGCGGTAGATTTCTACCCCGGAATCGGGACTGTGACTCGGCACTCACTGCCCCTGAGACACAGACGCCGGGAAATACATAACAACGGGAAAGATAACCAAATAAAAACTGTAAAATTGCTCACTTAAGTTTTATCCTCGAAAAAATTATTATATGCGTTCTCTATTTCGACGTTAATAACTTGGCTTCGTGTGTTCCAGTAATTATTTAACCCTCTTCTGGTGAAGACATATTCTGTTGATGTCCTCTAACCAGACATATTAATCTAACATAGCAACTAACCGGGCAGGCAGAGTTTAAGTATGTGCCGTATAGAGTCATCACTGCACGCAGGCTGGGGTGCTTGGGGTACAGTCAGCTCACTCCTTCCAAGGTTGGGTTCTGTTAGCAGAGAATTACGGACTTTGCAAAACCAGTATCGTCAGTATAGACTCCACTGACAATGAGAGAATTACTTGCAGAAGACAAATCCCGAAGGCCAGAACATGCTGAGGGTAAGTGAAGTATTAGGATCACCACGGAGTGCAGGAGGAATAGGTTGTTAGTCTTTCCCTCCCATAGCCAACGCAATAAAGTGCACCAAACCCTTGTCCGACCGTGATGGCGCCATTAACGTCCTGTTAGACAAACGCAGCAAATATTACTGACTTAGCACAACCAAAGATTAGTCTCCCTTGGCGATCAGAGAATAACTGACTTAAACCAGTATCGCTAGTGGTCTTCCCAGGCAATGAGATGTAACCCAAGCCTAGGAAGTTAATGGCACACCATCGACCCAGTGAACCAGAGTGGTTGTAGATCGATTCTTCATTCCGTGAACTCTGAAAGCTGACAACTTTCTATGCCCGCAAATTGTGTCACCCGACAAGGATATATCAATATTGCCGAGTTTGCATCGGCACGGGTAAATATCTCGCCGTCAAACCCTTAACAGTGGTAGAAAGAGCCGGCAAATGTAAGTTAATCACGATATCCTTGAGCAGAGTGCGGCAAATCTTGCAGATCTGGAAGAATGGAGTTATGGCATTCAGATACGTTTTATTGCTTGGCTCAGAATAATTGCCTTTTAAATTAGGACATACACATATTCTCTACTTAATTAATATTACATGGTAACAATTGTATGTGTCTATCTGTTTATGTCTGTACAGTGTGCCGGCGTCTACTCTCTCTCTCTTTCTCTCTCTCTCTCTCTCTCTCTCTCGCGCGCGCTCTCTCATTCTCTCCACATCCACACACATAAAGGGATTTTACAGGCAAAGGATCAACTAAATGGCACCAGGTTACCCCCCCTCCCCCCATATGGCTCGCTCTCTTATTTTTCCCAGGGCAGCCCGCCGAAAGTGCCGCACAAAGAGGGAACCACGTAGCTCCAGCGACGAACCCACCCCCCGTTCCATCGCCAGAGTCTTCGAGAAATCTGCACTCGAAAACCGAGTGACCTAGCCCGGAATCGAACCACACGACCTTCGGAACACCAGAAAGCGGAGTAATCACTTCACCACAGAGACACCCGCCACCCCACACTCACACCACACACAGAGATTCTCATGAATAATTGTATTACCAACAGCGATTCTGTGGCGTGGTACACATGCAGGAGACATCAGGAGACACACTGACTCTTCTCTCTCTCCTCTCTCTCTCTCTCTCTCCTCTCTCTCTCTCTCTCTCTCTCTCTCTCTCTCTCTCTTCTGGTCCCATGGAGTCTCAGCTAGGACGTGGTCAAGCCGTCTGCCTCACGCCCCGAAGGTCGTGGGTTCGATTCTGGGCTACGTCTTTCGGTTCTCGAGTGCATTTTTCTCGTAGACTTCTGGGGGTCGTTGCTGGAGCTCTGGAGTTCGTGCTATGTGCGACACTTTCGGCAGGCCGCCCTGCGGAAAGTTCAGCCATGTAGATAAAACCCGGTGCAATGAAGACGATCCTCTCGATTTTTAAGTCTTACTCTCTCTCTCTCTCTCTCTCTCTCTCTCTCTCTCTCTCTCTCTCTATCTCTCTCTCTCTCTCTCTCTCTCTCTATCTCTCTCTCTCTCTCTCTCTCTCTCTCTCTCTCTATCTCTCTCTCTCTCTTCTCTTTGTCTGTCTGTAGCTTTCTCTTCTCTCGATGTATCTATCTGTTGCCCCCTCCCCCCTCCACATTAGTTGTATCATTACCTTTCGTAACTTGGGAACGTCTGTCAGTTTGCTCGCTCTGATTTGCTGTTCCAAGAAAGATATATAATTAAATAATGTACTTCTTGTGCAGAAATGTTCCAGACCAAACAATGGCCTTTACCCAGAGGTTCGTTGACCTGGACTCTATGTAGGTCACATGGTCTTGAATAATGTGGTCAACTCACAGAAACAAACGAGATCCAGCGGCGGGAGACATCAAGTGACCAGGACACGTTTGCCTCTGGAGACGGCCTGCCCTGCTCTTCATTTCAATTCTCGTTAACTGTAATCTCTTATGACTTGCATTACTTGGGGGGGGTGGGGGGGGGGGGGGGAGAGAGAGAGAGAGAGAGAAAGAGAGAGGGAGAGAGAGAGAGTGTGTGTGAGAGAGAGATAAAGAGAAAAAGAGAGAGAGAGTATAAGAGAGTGAGTGAGGGAGGGAGAGAGAGAGTAAGAGAGAGTGAGTGAGAGAGTGAGAGAGAGAGAGGGAGAGAGACACAAATTGGGCGCGCAGGCCCGTCTTACATTCGGCCCTTCCAATCACTCGTCTTTCGTTCATCAAGAGCATTATACATTTACATAGGAAGAAAAATAAACATTGTGAAATGAATGTTGTAAACAAGGCTAATTACAATGTTATGAAGCCCATCTCCCACCTATCCATACATCACCCCACCCACACACACAGCCCCACCTACCCACACACACGCACACCAAGGGACACATAATACCCCACCAACCGACCCATCCCCCTCCCGCACATCCCCCACCCACACACACTGCCCTCGCCTGATCCCCCAACCAAAACACACTTGCCACCTACAAACATTCCCCCACCAACCCACACATCCCACGCCCATCCACATCCTACCCCACACATCCTCTCCCCACCCACACCTCAAACCACCCATCCCCCAGCCACATCTCCATCGACAACATATTCCCCACCCACACACACAATCCCCCACCAACCCACACATCGCACATCCACTCACACATCCCCAAACCATACACACACATCCCCACCCACTGACATGTCCCTACCCCCCCCCCCCCCACACATCTTCCTAACCACCCATACATCCCCAATCCACTCACACACACCCCACCACCCACACATACAACTTCCACCCACCCACACATGCCTTAACCTAATCCCCCACCACACAATCCCACACCCGCACATCACATACACCCCCTACCACGCACTATTCCCAACCCACGCACCACACACACACATATCCCTCACCAACACATCCCCACTTACTCACCACACACATATCCCACACCCAGATACCACACAATATTCCCACCCACACCCACACAGATACCCTTACCCATCCACCCCACATACCCCCACTCACACACCACAAAATCCTTCACCCACACACCTCACCCACACAATATCACCAATTAACACACCACACACCTCTCCCCATCCACACACGCATTCCCTACCCGTCCACCAACACACACTCACTCACGCATACATCCTCCACTACGCACCCACACACCCCCAACCACCCCAACCAAACATCTCTCGATCACAATACCCCTACCCCCACACACATCCTCCACCCACTCACACATCCCACCCCGACACATACAACTCCCTCACCCACCTACACATTCCTAAGCCACTCACACCCCCCACCCACACATTCCCCACCCACACACACACATCTTCCACCCATACTCCCCCACATACTTCCCCCAACCACCACAATCCCCTGCTCACCCACACATATACCCCACCCATACGCACATTCCCCGCACCCATCACACACATCCCCCACACCACACACTATCCTCCACCCATACCACCACAAACATACCCTCCACCCACACATCATTCACACATCCCCCACCAACACACCGCACACATATCTCAAACCCACACACCATACACTTCTCCCCACCCGCCCTTCCATCCCAAATCCACCCAACACAATCCCCTACCCACACAACCCCGCCTCCCACACATACTTCCTCAAACCATCCACACATCTCCACCCACATAAACACACATCCCCTGCATCCGTCCCATACACATATCCTCCACCCATACACACATCCCCCACACCCATTCCAACACCCCTACTTTCACCCCCACACATCTTCCACCCACACTCCCCCACATACTTCCCCCAACCACCACAATCCCCTGCTCACCCACACATATACCCCACCCATACGCACATTCCCCGCACCCATCCACACATCCCACCAACACCCACAAATACCACTACCCACCAAAACCCACACACCCCAACCCATCCAAATGCATACCCCCACCCACACATATCCCCACACTCACACACATCCTCCACATACACTCACACTTCCTCACATCTAGACACATACAAAATGTCTCACGTTAGTATTGAAATTAGTATGAACAAACTCCCACACTTTACTCACACACATACACTGACACTTGTCATGAGCAGTCTCATAAAAATGTTAAACATGGAGAAAAATGTGTACATAAAATGTATGTGACGTAAAAATAGTGATGCTCTCTCTCTCTCTCTCTCTCTCTCTCTCTCTCTCTCTCTCTCTATCTCTCTCTCTCTCTCTCACACACACACACACACATTCACTCTCACGCTCACACATTCACTCTTCCGCTCATTCATTCACTCTCCCGCTCACTCATTCACTCTCCCGCTCACTCATTCACTCTCACGCTCACTCGTTCTGTCTCTCATTCACACTCACTGACTCACTCACTCAAACTACAGTAATGAACATGAGTTTATATTAATATTATGCATGATAAAATCAAATGGTATTTAACTGATAATATGACAGATGAGAATACACAAACATATGGATTCGCGTGTTAAATAACATGCGTGTTACATGACATGCATCTGCTCATCTCTCTCTCTCTCTCTCTCTCTCTCTCTCTCTCTCTCTCTCTGTATTCTTTCATATACACACACTCACACGCATGCGCGCGCTCACACACACACACACTAACACATCAACTCTCCCACTGTCTCACTCTCTAACACACAATCCTTCACACACACACACACTGACTCTCTCAATCACACTCTCTCACACATACACATGAACGCATGCACATGAACGCATGCACGCACGCATACACTCCCTCACTCACTCTCACACATACACGTACGAATGCATGCACTATACATTCCCCCACCATTTCTTGCTCAATCACTCTCTCCACACACACGCATGCACGTGCGCACACACGCATTCACTCTCTCCCTCTCACTGACACCCACTTTCTCTCTCTCTCTCTCTCTCTCTCTGTCTCTGTCTCTCTCTCTCTCTCACTCCCACACGCACACACATATATAGTGAACAATTATAGTTAAACAATTATAATGAACAATTATACTGAACAATTATACCAGTAAATGAATTATGGTGGCATATAGTCGGTATGGATTAAGTATTGAAAGAGTTTTCGGTTAAATGTGTAGGGACTCATTGGAGTTTTCAGATCTGGAGGCAGATCATTCCATAAGTGAGCACCAGAATAGGCGAAACATGTTTTGTATAGGTCCAATCTAGGCTTTGAGACATGTAACAAATTTAGGCGCTTGCTGTTCATTGCATTAGATTGAATCAGCGGCAAAAGATACTCTGCGGTATTTTGAGATATAATTTTATTCACTAATTTGGCTTTGTTGAAAAGGAATCGCTTTTGTAGTGGTAGAAGTCTTAGATGACTGTACAAATTATTACTTTCAACGTGCTTTATGTCAGAAACCAGACGAATAGCGCGGTTTTGTAGAGAACATAGTCGTTTTAAATTAGATTTAGGGCAACCATCCCAAACTGTGGAACAGTAATCGAGATGTGATTGGATATAGCATGTATAGAATATTTTTCGTGTGCTTTCGTCCAGGAAGTGCTGAATTTTAGCAAGTTGGTAAACTTTTTGTGCTATTTTCTTGGTAAGAGCGTGAACATGAGAGCTCCAGTTCAAATGGCTGTCTATTAAAAGCCCTAGTGTTTTATGTTCAGTCACATTAACTATAGGTAACGTGCCCATGTGGAGTTCGAGCGGTGATCCAGTTATGGCTAGTGTCTGTAGTTTTTGTCTGGTCGTTATTAGCATGGATTTGGTTTTGTCGATGTTAATTTGCATGCGGTTTTCATTGCTCCATCTAGTAAGATTATCAAGTTCCTTTTGTAAAGAATTCTCTAATTCACTACGGTTTTCTTGACTAGTATATATAGTACAGTCGTCTGCGAATAGATCACAAGTTGTATTGATATATAAAGGAAGATCATTAATATAAACTGCAAAAAGCAGCGGACCTAGTATTGAGCCCTGAGGCACACCAATATTAAGCTGTGTGGGTCTTGATAGACAGTTGTTGAAGGACACGACTTGTTGCCTGTCGGATAGAAATGACGTAATTATGTTCACCTTGTTGGTGCTTGTCTTCATTTGCTTTAGTTTTCTAATTAAAATATCGTGATCTACCATATCAAAAGCTTTTTTAAAGTCTACAAACACCGCTCCACAAATTCTACCGTTGTTGATGTTTAAGTGCCAGTTATCGGTCATTTTTGTTAGAGCACTATGGGAGAGATAGATAGATAGATAGATAGATAGATAGATAGATAGATAGATAGATAGATAGATAGATAGATAGAGAAACAGAGAGAGAGAGAGAGAGAGAGAGAGAGAGAGTGAGAGAGAGGAGAGGTAATAAGGGAGAGAATCAGCATCACTTCCGTAATGGCGCCTTCAACAAGACAATTGTGTTCAATGTTGAAGACACCCGGGTACTTGTACCCCAACTCTGCAGACAAACATTCCCGATCAAATGAACTCTTGGTTGCAGCCTTTTGCAAAGTGAAGTCCTCCTGATAGTGACAGTTAATAGGGGCCAGAACACAAACGCGATAACTATGGAAATTGGACCCATTTGATGGTACTAATACCGTGTGATTAAATCGTGGAGATTACCAATCACTGACAGAGCAATCGCGGCACGGTCGCTGCCATGGGTGTTCTTGAGGGATTCCATCAGCCCCGAGCCGTCCCTCACAATTAAGAGAGACCCAGCTCGCGTGAATCTGTGTTCGACAACCAGCAATTCCGCCGAGTCTATAGGCCTGTTTGAACATTTTACCACATTCTGTGCCAAACAAAAATGGATGGCGGAAAATGGGAAGTAGGGGTGTGTCACAGTTATGACGTAAAAATTGTGATAGCCGAGATGTTGTATTATATATCACATTTAGTGAGTTGCATTAGGGAACATTGCTTTATTGATATTTTACCTATAGTTTGATTTATAATCCCATGTCAGTTATGAGAAGTTCGAATAAGACGATTTATCAGCCATGTGACTTAATCAGTTAAGTTAAGGTGCTGTTCGCTTACCACTTAGATTAGGTGTGATGAGGTGGGAGAAATCACTTGGAGCATCACAACCCAACGTGTCTTTAACCCACTCCCGCATGCATTCTAGCAACGACGTGTAATGTGCAGTATCATCTGCTGTGTAATATACCACGAGGCGTCAAGTAGTGTGTCGTTAGAAACAACCAACAGTTCATAAAACTGGCATCAGAATAAAAACTGATGTACCAAAGTTGAGATAACACGGGGGCGGGTAACAAACGTCTCAAAGCCTGTTGAGTACATCAGCTGGCAAATGTCATTTGCGTCCTTCTTGGTAGAGTATTCTGGTCCTAGACTGCTCAGTTATGTAATTTATCTTCACTGCAGCTTAGGGGCTTGTCAAACTTTGTTTCACAATTCCCAGTCACACAGAGTCCAAGGTTCGGAACCTGCCGCGGGAGATACAGAAATATACCACTTTGCTTTGAATTCAATGGCACGAGACGTCGACCGTTTAAAAAGCACTAGCAAGCTATTGAACTAACATTACCTAGTAAATCACGAAAGGCCAATAAAAGTTGGTGTTGACTGCAAGGTCTTATAAACAGGACAAGCAACTAACTGTTAACTGTAACTTGTGGTCAGTGCTACGGGTCTACTTCTCTTTTCTAAACAAATATTTGTGTCTGATCTGGAGCAACATGGGCCATGATGACTCCCCAGTCATCTGTGTCGTCTGCTGTTGTGATATGGCGTGGCTTATTATTTTTTTTTTTAAGTTGCAAATCCCTTATAGGACGTTGCAGTTAACACCAGCATTTTACTGCCGATGTTGATGTCTTGGCAAGTTTTACGTTCAGTGGTGTAACTTAAACTAATTGAATTATTCGTTATCCAGCACTTTCAGACATGTTTCTCTGTAACCCGTTCTTCTTTGGTCTTGTAATATATTCCAGTATAAGCCTAATGTCTATGTTCTGCCTGTCTGCTGATTCCATTCCCGTGCCTGTTGTTCATCTAGTCCTCATCATTGTTGAGTGGTCAAGTAACACGCGCAGTTGCCAACAACTCGACCTCTATTTTCTTATGCGTAACCATATCCTGAAAATTATTTGTCACAAAGTGACATAGTGGATAGTACGGCTGCCCGCCAAGACGATGGTCGGGATTCAATACCAACAGTTTTCCTACCAGTACGGCTCAGGGGTTGACACGACCTAAAACAATTGGGTACTAACAGTTTACAGAATTGCCTTGGAAGGAAAAGCTATGAGGAATGGGACTGGTCACCTAACCTCACATGTGGAGTTCTAACAAGTCACACCCTAACGGCATTATCTGCTATGTGACCACCCTTACACTGTTTTATCGTGGAACGATAATCACTAAATTCATAACTTAAACGTGATAATAGTTGTTTCACTTCAATTTAACGCACGTCAATGTACGTCGTCATGCATTTTTTTAAAGTTAGATCACTGGTTGTAGTTCCCGATAACTTTCTTTGCACACAGATAAATCTATGTATGCTCCACAATCCTCCTATACATCACACCAGGAGAATCTCATCACAGTGCACGAACCTTCCATGCATGCCGAAAGATGCGATTGCGGAGAACTCTGGCAAATTTATCTCTTAGAATGCTTTAACTGCAAAATGGAACAAAGGGTCTATGCGAGTGTCTATTCTTCTTCTTGCGATGAAAGGCAGAAGAGGAATCATATTTGTGTTATATTTTTTTTTTATTTTTAGGGTATGTTTTGTTAATTGTTTATATTCGATTTTTGTTTCTCAGAAATACGTTCTGTTGAGAATTACGCGACCATAAACTACTAAAACACGCTCGACAGCAGAATAAACAAGAACATTAGAGAACACGTTAGCGAAGTTGATGGGAAACTGCGCTGATAATGTCATGAGCGGGGTGGGTCAAGGGTTTGACACCAGCGTTCGTTGTCGCATGTGGTGGCTTATTCCTCCGTACATCCAAGACTATAACTTGTGGTGGCTTATTCCTCCGTACATCCAAGACTATAACATGTAGTAGCTTATTCCTCCGTACATCCAAGACTATAACATATGGTGGCTTATTCCTTCATGCATCCAAGACTATAACATGTGGTGGCTTATTCTCCGTGCATCCAAGACTATAACTTGTGATGGCTTATTCTCCGTGCATCCAAGACTATAACTTGTGATGGCTTATTCCTCCGTGCATCCAAGACTATAACTTGTGATGGTTTATTCCTCCATGCATCCAAGACTATAACTTGTGATGGCTTATTCCTCCATGCATCCAAGACTATAACATATGGTGGCTTATTCCTTCATGCATCCAAGACTATAACTTGTGATGGCTTATTCCTCCATGCATCCAAGACTATAACTTGTGATTGCTTATTCCTCCATGCATCCAAGACTATAACTTGTGATGGCTTATTCCTCCATGCATCCAAGACTATAACATATGGTGGCTTATTCCTTCATGCATCCAAGACTATAACTTGTGATGGCTTATTCCTCCATGCATCCAAGACTATAACTTGTGATGGCTTATTCCTCCATGCATCCAAGACTATAACATATGGTGGCTTATTCCTTCATGCATCCAAGACTATACCTTGTGATGGCTTATTCCTCCATGCATCCAAGACTATAACTTGTGATGGCTTATTCATCCATGCATCCAAGACTATAACTTGTGATGGCTTATTCCTCCATGCATCCAAGACTATAACTTGTGATGGCTTATTCCTCCATGCATCCAAGACTATAACATATGGTGGCTTATTCCTTCATGCATCCAAGACTATAACATGTGGTGGCTTATTCCTCCATGCATCCAAGACTATAACATGTGATAGCTTATCACAGCAGGCCGGCTCCGTGGTGAAGGGTTTATGGACGCATTTCGTGATCCCGCATACCGCGTTCAAGACACAGTTGTGCGCGATATGACAGTAGACAGCGTTGCGTTGGTCTTTTACGAAATGGTATGGGTTCCGGTCATTCAGAAAGCATTGGCAAACTACTGAACGTAAACTTGCCAAGAAATCACAAAAGCAAAAACAAAATTTGGTGTTAACTGCAACGTCCTGTAAATGATATGCAACACACCTTTAACTAGGTACATGTATATGGTAAGTAATGAAAAAGTGAAGGACCCATAATAAGTGATAAGTCACTCACTGGCACCTTGCCGTCTTCAGAGACGATAGTTTGTAACATCTTGCTTACAGAAATGTTTAATAACTTCAACTAGACCCTGGATGTAGTTACACATCTCCAAAGGACTAAGCCTAGGTTGAATTGTAGAGACTATGTGTTGTCCACGCAGCATTATCCCTCTCTCGGCCTGCCGATTTTACTATTTGGGAAAAAATGTTGCAGTCAACGCCAGCATATGTGGCTGTTGGTGATTTCTTGGCAAGTTTACGTTCAGTAGTTTGCCACTGCTTTCTGAAAGACCGGCACTCATACATCTGTATGAAAAACAGCGAAAGGCAGTCTGTTTCCAAATCGTACGCAGCGGTGTTTCGAAAGCCGTATGTGGGATAGCCAATTGCGTCCGTAGCCCCTTCGGCACTCCAGAGGAAAAGTAACACGGATACATCTGGAACAAGACAAGTTGGACAATCTGCGGGGTCAGCCAGAAAAGTAACACGGATACATCTGGAACAAGACAAGCTGGAAAAGTTGCGGGGTCAGCCAGAAACAGGTAGTTACATATCCTTTACAGGACATAGCAGTCATTTTATGGCTGTTTGTGATTCAAACTCAAACTGTCTGCATGTGGAACTTCGATTCTAGACCAGTTGCCGACTTAGATGTATGGCCTTGTCTGCCCTGCCAAGGCTTTCTTCTTTAGGTTTCATTTCCTCCCACTAGAATAAAGCTTGTGTCCACCCTGTTGCTGTTCTTCGCCCGAAACCACTAGCACAATGCGGAGTGTCGGGTTTAGTGAGCGCCGCCCAACATTCGGCGCTAGCAGAAAGTAAGTAGTACCGTCTGCTGTCATACGTTAGCTCATCATATCTGACTATGAGTGTGGTAAGTGAATGACGCATACAGTTACAGGCATTTAAGATGTGGTAAGTAAAAGACAAGTAAGCCACACATTCACTTTTAGACATATAAAGTGTGTTGTAAGTAAATGAGAAGTAAATGACACATACATTGTTAGATATTTAAGATATGGTAAGTAAAGAAAAAGTAAGTCACACATACACTTTTAGACATATACGGTGTGTTTCAAGTAAAAGAGAAGTAAATTATATGATACATACATTTTCAGACATTTAAAATGTTGCAATTAAAGAAAAAGTAAGTCGCACATACACTTTTAGACGTATAAAGTGTGTTGTAAGTAAATGAGAAGTAAATGAAACATAGACATTTAGAAGTATAAGGTGTGCTGTAAGTAAATGAGAAGTAAATGACACATACACATTTAGACGTATGAGGTGTGTTGTAAGTAAATGAGAAGTAAATGACACATACACACTTAGTAAGTAAGTGAGAAGTAAATGACATATACACATGTAGACATATGAGGTGTTTTGTAAGTAAATGAGAAGTAAATGACACATACACATTTAGACATATGAGGTGTGTTGTAAGTAAATGAGAAGTAAATGACACATACAGATATAGACGTATGAGCTGTGTTGTAATTAAATAAGAAGTAAATAACAACATTGTCGGATGTATGGAATTGATGGCTCAACCCCAAAGAGAGAAAGGATACTAAGTTCTTTTTTCTCAATGTGATCCTGCCCGTTATAATCAATTAAGCTAGCACTGGCTCAAATGCTTGATTTAATATATAGAGTTTCGGAGAACCAAGGAATTCCTCTAGGGAACAATGTAAGATTTCCTGACGTCCAACACTCTCTTGTTGGGGGTTCCTTGCCTTTCTTCTCTCAGCTAATTGATTAATATCTAGGGTATGTCTTATTGAACCACTGACACGAAAAGAAAACACTCAAAGGAGGAAATGATCTCTTTCATAATTTATTAAAACATAGACATGGATTATGGTCATTCAATACATTAACAAGATCATTTTAAATTGGTTAACACCTATTGTATACAAGTACAAAATATTCCATATCCCTGGATGCCTGAAATATACATTTTTATGACATGCTTTTGTTTCATTTGGGATAGACTGTCTGAACCTGTTTATAACCTAGTTGTAATTCCAGGTGACTGGGTCCCTAATACCACCACTTCCTGGAGCTTGTGTTAAGTTCTCCTCATGAGCGATAATTATCTCCCTGTGTATCGGATAGTATTGGTTTCCCTACACTCCAGTTAAGTTACCTCTATTACTGGGCTAGGAAACTGCTTGCAGGTGAGTTCTGTTTGGGATATTGTTCGGCATCATTTGTCCAGATACTTCACTCACAAAAGAAAAGTCAGGCCTGGATCTAGATTCAGTCAAGCTGCTACCTTCACGAAGTCCTTATTCAACCTAGTCAGGTCTGGATCTAACGGTACTAAGCCACTATCTAAAATTTCAGCAATCAACATACATCTAATCACATCCTCAATACGACATTAGAAATGCAATGCTGTAAACTCCTAAGTAACCAACAAGTGAAACCAATAAAATGAATCTTGTTCCTAGAGAAAATAACCATAGGAGAAAGATAGCCTTTGTGTTCTCAATTAGTTATCACCAACATAATTATTTGCTCTCCATGTAATCTTCCACTCTCTGGTGTTCAAGGTTTAAACTAGCATATGTGCAGTTTCATTTTTCACCTATGCCTGTCCCCAGGTCTCCAGGTTAAGTAATACCTTGATTGATTAGGAAGTTGACAACATGATTACCATCCTCTTCTGTACCTAGTTATCTTATCTTCATCTTCTTCTATAAAAGAAAAAGGGTCTCATACATTAAGGGTTTTACAAATCATTCTCCACTGCAATGAGTAGTTGCTTATATACAATATAAGTACATCATGGTAACCATTTTGTATAGTATTCAGGTGAATTATTTTCTAATCAAAAGGTTCGATGCGATTATCTTCCCTTCTGTTCACCGCGTCTATAATATGCTTGTAATTCATTTATCATCATTGTTTTTACAATCATCATCATCATTCTCATCATTATCATTATATCATTATCATCATCATCATTACAATCATCATCATCATCATTATATCATTATCATCATCATCATCATTATCATTACAATCATCATCTTCATTACAATAACAATCATCCTTAATGTTATTACAATCATCATCTCATTATCATTACATTCATCAGGACACTACCCCATATGTTGTAACATGAGTGATTTATAATACAAAATGGGGTTTTGCTTAAGACATAAAACCAGATGCTTGTAGTACGCGTGATGTAATATGGGTTGTGTCGTGCTTAAGGCACAAACCGAGATGAAGGTACGATGAACGATATATTATACAAAGATGTGTCATGCATCGGAGTGCACTAAATGATTAATTAGTGTTTGCGTTATGTCGAACATGTTCTCTTGTGATAGACAAGACATTATACCGCAAAGTTGCCTTCTGTCATGAGATTTATTGTTAGCTTATACCCTTCTCAGCATGTCTCTTCATCACACTCATACTCATTCATCAGACATAAAATTCATATGTACATGGATGATCATTTCACTCATTCATCAGACATGATATTCATACATGCATGTAAGATAAGCAATTATACTTATTTGATTTCCCAATGCTAACTTTAAATATTAACACCATTTGCATCACAATGAAATCTCAATCATTCATCAGACACAATCATATCTGTATGGATGACAATTAAGCAGATGTATGTGCTTTACACAGAATACATTTACAGATTCAATCACAATGACATTACAATGGAATCTAATCACTCCATCACCCTTCATCAGAAATTATAATATTTTTACGGATGATAAGCAGTCTTACTGATGTGGTTCACAAATGATACATTCACACCTGTTTAACAATATTGAAATTACCCATGAATCACCACAGGCATGCTTTCATCACTTACATAGAATTATGTGATATTTAGGCATAATTATGAGTCACAAATGATGCTTTCTCATGTTTAACATTAATGAAAATACAATGGATCCCCACATGCTCTCATAGAGACATATATTTATGTGATATACCCAATTCACATTGATCTATAATGCATCATAACCATTCTTGCATGGCCTTTGATTATGTATTATTATTACGTGTCTCACAAATGATAAATCCATATGTTTAACACAATGAAAATACATTTGGCTCACCACATGGGTGCTTTAACCCACCACACAAAATTATGATACCTATAGAAATCTATTTACCTCTCATGTGCTCCTGTATTACACTAATTTCTCTTACCAGTGTTGGCACATGTTAAATAGTTTCTTCTTAGTGAACTAAGTATTATGAGCGTCCCAAATCTTAAGTCACTCACTAACTTCTAAAGTACTGCTGATTGAGTTTTAGCTACTTAAGAATAAAATGTACAACTAAATCTAATACTTATACATTAAATAAGTTGTTTACTAGAAGACAAGGAAACTGACTGGGTTGTTCTAATGTACAGTTTATCCATAAACTATGGTAACTGAATATAATATTTAGTTTCACTAAATTAATTTCTTAAGAACTAACCACGTGGTTTACACACATTTGACTTACCAATTCTTTTTGGGAAAAAAGACTCACAGATTAAACTAAATTTTAAATAAATATTCTGTTTACCTTCATCCGAATAGGATGGCTTCCAACACTTTGGGGACAGGTTTGCGATGTGTAGGCTGATGTTTCCTATTATCATTGATTCTACTTATATTTGAATATTCTGTTTAGGAATATTTCATCACTCCGTCCGCTATCTCAGATCTTCTCCCGCCTCGTGCTGGGTTGGTTAACAAACAGGCCGGGTTCCGGTCGTTCGACTTTTTATGTACCGGTTTCCGATTCCAGTTTTTGGTATCACGCCGAACTGGGTCTGTTGTTGTAAAATGTTGGATTTTCCGAAGCGGAACAAATTCGCGCTGTTGCGGTGTCAATCTTGATTGTTTTACTGGAAATATTTACAGCACCGTTACGCTTGCGAAAATATATTACACACATACACATTTAGACGTATGAGGTGTGTTGTAAGTAAATGAGAAGTAAATGACACATACACATTTAAACGTATGAGGTGTGTTGTAAGTAAATTATACGTAAATGACACATACACATGTAGACGTATGAGGTGTGTTAATTACAGTAAAGGTAAATTCACCTTTTAAATGTCTTGAGGCGTGCTAGGCATATGTTGGTATCTCCATATTTGTTTAGACCAATCGGCGCTCGATGAGATAGAGGATGTGACGGTATCACCTCACCTCCCACAATTCTTCTGGCACCAATGTTATGACACTATGTCGACCTCAGAGCCATGTTGTCACGAAAATAATTTCGTATGGACGGGGATTTGCCGTAAAGACTATGTAATGTAATAGTTACGAACAAAACTGCGAGACTTGTTCGTGTATACACCAGGTAAGGACAGTTTGTGTTCGACTGGAAACCGTTGTCTCTGTCATAAAGTTTGTTGCGAGCGTTCGGTTATACTAACTTTTACCGGATAAATATATTTACAGGTATTTATCGGCACTTATAGATGTAGAGGTCAGAAGAATAGATTAAAAGATAAATACAACTCTGCAATATAAGACAAAATCGCCATGCGGGAAGGTAAAGAAGCTTATTCAACCAACATAGAACTGGTGTCGTCAGTCGCTGTACGCTGAAGGAAATACCGAGGAGGGGATCTGAACACTTATTGCATTTATAAGGTTCGATGTGCATTGATAATGATCTGTTAACTAACTAACCAACCAACCAACCGACCGACCGACCGACCGACCGACCGACCGACCGACCGACCGACCGACCAACTGACTGACTGACTGAATAACTAACTAATTGACTGATTAACTGACTAACTGACTAACTGACTAACTAACTAACTAACTAACTAACTAACTAACTAACTAACTAACTAACTAACTAACTGACTGACTGACTGTTTAGCTGACTGACTGACTGACTGACTGACTGATTGACTGACTGACTGACTGACTGACTGACTAACTAACTAACTATATAAAAATATAATTGACTGACTAACAAACTAACGATCTAACTAACTAACTGACTGACTAACTAAATGATTAATTAGGAAACTATAGTACTTCTAAGAGTAAACAACAATATGTGTGAATTTATGTCTCGTGCTATGTCAATGTCAATTGATATTTCTGAGTATTAATCTGTGTGGGGATCTAGAGGACTCGCGGAGAACACAACAAATAATACGCCTTGTATGTGAATAATAAAGGAAAGCGAGAGAGGGATTTAATAACGACAGGAACATAAACTACGGAAATGTGGGCGTTCAGGTAGACTGTAAGTCTGAGGCCGTGACACGGGATATGCTTTACAAAATCATTTCCGGTAAAAATGTTCCCTGTGGGGTTGAAGATATCGTTTATAGATGATTATCTAGACCTGGGCTGGTTGGTGTGTGGAGTGCATGTGTGTGTGAATTGTGTGTGGGTGTGTGAAGTGTGTGTGTGTGTGTGTGGGGGGGGGGGGGTTGAAGATATCGTTTATAGATGATTATCTAGCCTTGGGCTGGTTGGTGTGTGGTGTGCATGTGTGTGTGAATTGTGTGTGGGTGTGTGAAGTGTGTGTGTGTGGGGGGTTGAAGATATCGTTATAGATGATTATCTAGACCTGGACTGGTTGGTGTGTGGAGTGCATGTGTGTGTGTGAATTGTGAGTGGGTGTGTGAAGTGTGTGTGTGTGTGTGTGTGGGGGGGGGGGGGGGTTGAAGATATTGTGTATAGATGATTATCTAGACCTGGGCTGGTTGGTGTGTGGAGTGCATGTGTGTGTGTGTGAATTGTGTGTGGGTGTGTGAAGTGTGTGTGTGTGTGTGGGGTTGAAGATATCGTTTATAGATGATTATCTAGACCTCGTCTGGTTGGTGTGTGGAGTGCATGTGTGTGTGAATTGTGTGTGGGTGTGTGAAGTGTGTGTGTGTGTGTGGGGGGGGGGGGTTGAAGATATCGTTTATAGATGATTATCTAGACCTGGGCTGGTTGGTGTGTGGAGTGCATGTGTGTGTGAATTGTGTGTGGGTGTGTGAAGTGTGTGTTGGATTGAAGATATCGTTTATAGATGATTATCTAGACCTGGGCTGGTTGGTGTGTGGAGTGCATGTGTGTGTGAATTGTGTGTGGGTGTGTGAAGTGTGTGTATGTGTGGGGGGTTGAAGATATCGTGTATAGATGATTATCTAGACCTGGGCTGGTTGGTGTGTGTGTGAATTGTGTGTGGGTGTGTGAAGTGTGTGTGTGTGTGTGTGTGTGGGGTTGAAGATACCGTTTATAGATGATTATCTAGACCTGGGCTGGTTGGTGTGTGGAGTGCATGTGTGTGTGTGAATTGTGTATGGGTGTGTGAAGTGTGTGTGTGTGTGGGGTTGAAGATATCGTTTATAGATGATTATCTAGACCTGGGCTGGTTGGTGTGTGGAGTGCATGTGTGTGTGTGAATTGTGTGTGGGTGTGTGAAGTGTGTGTGTGTGTGTGTGTGGGGTTGAAGATATCGTTTATAGATGATTATCTAGACCTGGGCTGGTTGGTGTGTGGAGTGCATGTGTGTGTGTGAATTGTGTGTGTGTGTGTGTGTCAAGTGTGTGTGTGTGTGTGGGGGGTTGAAGATATCGTGTATAGATGATTATCTAGATCTGGGCTGGTAGGTGTGTTGAATGCATGTGTGTGTGAATTGTGTGTGGGTATGTGAAGTGTGCGTGTGTGCGTGCTTGTGTGACTGTGTTTGCAGTTGATGATTACATTAAAATGAGCGTATAATCTTTTAGTCAAGTATGGTTACACATACGAAGAAATGATTCCGATGCCAAACTTTAACCGTGAACGGATTGAGACCCTTACAACTATTGGTTAGCTGCAAGACAAGCCCAGGAAGAAACCAAAGCTGAATAAAAGGTAGACAACAGCAGGATTTTGTGTAACGGTTAGGGCCTTATGCTGACAATTGCTTTCGTACGGTCGACGGCGTTTGCAACATCGTGATAGATTAACCAAAAACGACAGTAAACAAACCCAAGTTTCCCACCAAACAGCTCTCCGATGACAATGACACACTTTCAGATATACACAAGTAAACTTAAATTACCAACGGAACAGACATGTTGGATTTCCAAAAAGCATATCATAGAATAACAAGAAATACTCATGTTGCGTGCTATTACAATTGAAAGAGTCTGCCGGCCTGACTTCTGAGGCTGGGCTACAGTGGCGTATTATTTATATATTACAGTAGGCAGCGTAGATTTAGTTTCAAGTGTGAACTTGTAATAGATCAGTAGATCTTGTTCATAATCGGATTGCGAGCCCAGGATTGTAGATGTGAGCCCAGGGTTGTCGATTTGAGCCCAGGGTTGTAGATGTGAGCCTAGGGTTGTAGATGTGAGCCCAGAGTTGCAGATGTGAGCCCAGGGTTGTAGATGTGAGCCTAGGGTTGTCGATGTGAGCCTAGGGTTGTCGATGTGAGCCCAGGGTTGTAGATGTGAGCCCATGATTGTAGATTTGAGTTGTAGATGTGAGCCGAGGTTTGCAGATGTGAGTCCGGGGTTGTAGATGTGAGCTCAGGGTTGTAGATGTGAGCCCATGATTGTAGATTTGAGTTGTAGATGTGAGCCGAGGTTTGCAGATGTGAGCCCGGGGTTGTAGATGTGAGCCCATGATTGTAGATTTGAGTTCTAGATGTGAGCCGAGGTTTGCAGATGTGAGCCCAGGCTTGTAGATGTGAGCCCATGATTGTAGATTTGAGCTGTAGATGTGAGCCGAGGTTTGCAGATGTGAGCCCGGGGTTGTAGATGTGAGCACTTGGTTATAAATGTGAGCCCAGGGTTGGAAATGTGAGCCCATGATTGTAGATGTCTGTAAGGTGTGGAATGCGCCTGGCCCTGCAGCCAGCAGGGTTAGGATCGGCTAGCCTCTCCCAGGAGGGGTGAAGAGCGAAAATTAGTAGCCTGCCGATGACCCGCAGACTACACAAGTCAACCCCCACCTCCACGTGGTGCAGACTGGGCAACCATGACCGCGAGGTCATGGGCTAACGGGGCTATGGCTCGCCATAGGGGATGGACTCCCTGTGGTCAGATTAGTGTCCTAAACCTGCGACTGGCCTAGCAAGCCGGCAGGGGATCTTCATACTGCTCGTAGAAAAACTAAGAAGTATAAACGAAGGCAATGACGTACAGACCAGATGGAAACAGAGGAAGAGGCCGACCACGTAAACGCTGGACGGAGGGAATAACAGAATCCATGGGAATGTCGATATACGAAGCCCATAACCGGGCACTCTCACGAAGTTTATACTTCACCTCGACACCGCAAGGTACAAGAGGAACATGATGAGAGAGAGAGAGATTGTAGATGTGAGCCCATGGTTGTAGATGTGAGCCCATGGTTGTAGATGTGAGCCCATGGTTGTAGATGTGGGCTCAGGGTTGTAGATGTGAGCCGAGCTTTGCAGATGTGAGCCCAGGGTTGTAGATGTGAGCCCAGGGTTGTAGATGTGAGCCCATGATTGTAGATGTGAGCCCATGATTGTAGATGTGAGCCCATGATTGTAGATTTGAGCCCAGGGTTGTAGATGTGAGCCCATGGTTGTAGATGTGAGCCGAGCTTTGCAGATGTGAGCCCAGGATTGTAGATGTGAGCCCAGGGTTGTAGATGTGAGCCCGGGGTTGTAGATGTGTCCCCAGGGTTGTAGATGTGAGCTCAGGGTTGTCGATGTGAGCCCAGGGTTGTAGATGTGAGCCCAGGGTTGTAGATGTGAGCCTAGGGTTGTAGATGTGAGCCTAGGGTTGTAGATGTGAGCCCAGGGTTGTAGATGTGAGCACAGGGTTGTAGATGTGAGCCTAGGGTTGTAGATGTGAGCCCAGGGTTGTAGATGTGAGCACATGGTTGTATATGTGAGCACATGGTTGTAGATGTGAGCCCAGGGTTGTAGATGTGAGCACAGGGTTGTAGATGTGAGCACAGGGTTGTATATGTGAGCACAGGGTTGTAGATGTGAGCACAGGGTTGTAGATGTGAGCACAGGGTTGTATATGTGAGCCCAGGGTTGTAGATTCGATTGTAGATGTGAGCCCGGAGTTGTAGATGTGAGCTCGGGGTTGTAGATTAGATTGTAGATGTGAGCCCGGGGTTGTAGATGTGAGCCCGGAGCCGTAGATCGGATTGTAAATGTGAGCCCGGGGTTGTAGATGTATAAGTAAAGGACATTCGATACGAGTTCAAACCCATGACCTTAGGGCTGGCAGGCAAGCGTGCTAGCCCCGGCTCAAGCGCGGCTTCGGTTTGTAGTTGTGGTGTGCCATAATCGTGTGCACTTAAATAATACATGTTTGTTATTGTGAAAACCATCTCATCATGTAGCAGCTTCACTACGTGACCTCGAGCCAATCACGGCGCGCCTGAACGACTCTCGGTCTTCTGGCTGTCCCTCTGACTCGTGTACTCTCATGCCCAAGGTGTCTTTCAAGTTCAGTGTCCATATTCGTGCTGAATGACCCCTGTCCCTAGTTGCAGAAGGCACGCCTTTCAGCATTGTTCTGTGCGAACACCTGGACGTTTAATATGGCAAAAGTATTTCAGATTCGGAAGCATGATGATGTTTATGCATGTTTATGCAACAGTAGAACTACACAAAGCATTTGGCACAGTACATCGGACATCCACACATGAGGAGCGCCTGGCTCTCATCCGGGAGACTCGGGTGTAAATTTTGGGTAAGGTGATGGATTTGTTTCTGTAGGAGCAAATATAAAACTCTAACCTGTACAGTTAGCATTGACTGCACTAGCCAAGCGGCTTAATGCCTCAGGCTCAAGATCCCACTGTCTTACATCGCAATATACTATAGGTAATAGAGGACAGTATTTACATCAACACACTAAATATTTACCGCAGATACACTATAAAACGTTAGCTGTATATCCCGATTTGCACTCGACGAACAATAAACTTACCGTATCTCGCAATCAACCCCAACATTTTGTTAGCTGTTTATGATTTACAAAACAAACTTACGTCCAGTAGTTTGCCCTTACTATCTGAACGAAGGATTGCGAATTGCGCCCCCTAACCCTTCGCTAAAGCGTGATAGGTATTGAATATGTGTCATATTACAACCAGATATTGAATATTTGTCATAATGGTAATAGGTGCTTGATATGTGTCATTTTGTAGGTAGATTCTGGATGTTTGTCATGTTTGTAATAGATACTGAATATTTGTCATACTGGTAATAAATACAGGATATTTTTTATCCTGGAACTAGATACTGCTTTTTGTGAAATGTCTGTTTCATCTTGTTACCTTTTCCAGTAAGAGTCCTTAAATGAGGCAATTCTTATGGTTTGTTATGGGTTACATCTTCTATCTGATGTTACTCTGTAGTTTAGTTGTTACAAAATGCTGACCTGTCTCATTTGTAAGCTCTTTTTTGAAATGTGTGCTTTCTTCGAAAGCACCATGCATTCAGTTTCTAAAACGGTTAATGCCAGTTTCTTCTTCACGCTCTTTTCGACCACCTTATCTAGAATGGCTATGCAGACTACGTTTATGTAATGGAATGTGAAATATGCAGAGTATGCTATGCTTGCTGAAGCTGTATTAGCTCCAACACTCGGGGCTGTGTTTGCTCAGCTACAAGCAGCGCCTGGTTTAGGCATTAGCTAAACAAGCTAGAGAGGACTTCAAATATTTCAGAATAAGAACTGAGGACATGATCCACGAATGTGGTTGCAACTCTCAGAATAATATTTGTTTTAAGTTGTACGTATTTCTTATGTAAACGAGGTCATTATATTAATTATTCTAATAAAAGTGACCATGATTAATAAATTACTCTACAGGAAGAGAACAGCCCAAAAGGGTTAAACAGTGTCTTAAGTATTTGCTGATTTAATCATTTAAATTTACTGTACAACAACCAGCTTAGAGGGTTTAAGATTCAATTTTCTTAAAAGCTCCTACCGCCAATTTAACTGAGTGGACATGGGGAGTCGTATAGTTCATATTCTAGCATGCATCTTTATGGCGCACTTAGAACAACAAAGAGCCCGAATGTTAAAGACCCGGTATATTATTCATCAATGGGACCAGACAACAAGCAGAATCGCTCCACTCCACCGTGAACCAAGCTCACAAGAATGCCTCTTTGTCTGGTCACTAGGAACACCATGATATATTGACTTTATTAGACATCGTAATCCGATGTCGACAGGATATCAATATTCAAAGAGTTGTCTATCGAAAAGGAACATGGACGGACCAATACCTTAATTTGAATAGCTATTACAATTAAAATTCCAACTCTTGAGACGAATGGCCCCGTTCAACCATCGACTATATCCATTTCGTTGTATTTGGGGCCTTTATAGTGTAGCTTGTATTCTGCCTTTCGTAGACTGGGCTGCTTGTTGTCAGCTTCCTGGATTCTGATGGGTTGATTGTGTTCGTTTCATCTTTTTGGTCTTACATGTCTGGACAGTCACACACTTGTCAAGGCCTGGCGTAATTGTGTACCCGCCCCGTCATATGGTGATGTCTCCTTCGGGGAGCTTTACCAATCGTCATTCTTCCTCCAGCTATGTCTTGTGTTTTGATGTCTTCTCGGTCTTTCTTTGGTATCTTGTGTCGTGGCCGGCTCGATGGTTCGATCTTGGTGGGGAGTGATACCGACTCAAGGCCTCCCTACACACTTGTTCTTGGTCTGGGTAGCCGTCGTATTCTTCCTCCACTATTATTTCTTTATCTGTTGCTTCTTCTTCTGTCTGGTTCTTTGCATTTTCTGGTTCGCATGTTTGACTTTGACTTGAGCAGTTCTATTTCTTCTTTACTGCAGCTATTCGAGCGACATCCTGCTCAGTCTTCCGCTGAACTTGCTTCAGTTCGTCCAGGATGCAGACAACGGCTGTTGTCTGTGTTTCTTATGTCTTGTCTCTCTTTCTCTTCCTCCATGCTTTTGAACTGTGATCTCAGGTTCTTCAGTTGGCATTACAGTTGCGCTTTGTCACTTTTTGTACGTCGATTCGTCGCCTCTTTATATGGCAGGTTAGTTTTGATAGCGATTTTCATAGCTTCCTTGCTCTCTTGGTGGCAGGGGCAGCTGAGATACCTGGCGCCATGCTTGCCAAGGCAGTTAACGCACTTTCTATTAGTGTTAGGCCTCTTTAAGTCCATGTCAATCTTTGCATGCTGGCACTGACTGTATGGATGGGGTCCAGAGCAGTATCTACATATCTCTACCTCACATTTGCAGGTAGCACGGGTGTAACAAAATTACTGTCACTTAGAGCAATGCAGCACTCTCGGTATATAGTGCTCTGGAGCTTGGTCTTTCTGGTCCCATCTAATGTATTGAGGGATCACTCGGTCCTCCGGTGTTACGATGGCGACTGTGGAGGGGATGTTATTCTTGCCGATGATACTCTCAGCGTTGGTGATCTTGAGTTTCCTGTTCTCTCTCGTCAGCATCTCCCTGATCTGGTCATTGGTGAGACAGGTCTTGACTCGTTTGATGACCCATCACTGTGATGCCATGATGTAGCTTGATGTCGGCTTTCTCGTTTTATGATATCTTCTGCATTAGTGCGGTGGTCTTGAAGTTCTTGTTGATGGAGACCACTATTCCATCAGAGGTGTCTTGTGCAGCTGCGTGACGTTGTGTCTTCCCAGCTCGTTGTCCAACAGACCCTGTGTCTTATCTGTTGGTAGCGCCGACAGTTTGGCCTCCCCCACGCTTGTTTGTTTCAGCAGGATTTTGCCGGTGAAGTCCTCTGTTGTGGTTTCCTCCGATGTGAAGGGTTTTGGTGAACTGCTTGGCTGCTTCTCAATAGTGTAGTTGTGGACTTCTCCGCTGCTACTGGCTTCAGTTGTAATCGATGTATTCTTTGGTGTCGGAAAAGCGACAGGAGTCGTTTCATCTGGTGTAGGAGTGGTAGCTTCCTTTAATGTTGCTTGAGTTTCTGTCGCTTTGCTACAACTCGCAGGCAAATTATCTTCTTGCATCTTCTTGATAGTCTTGGCGGCTGCCACGCTGCTCATCTTGAATGTCGGGTGTCTTCTGGAGTTATTCTTGTAACGTGCCATTTTCTCCCACGTGCCATTTTCTCCCACGTGTCAGGTTTCAGATTAGGCGACTTGTTCTCGATAGAGCGTCGAGTCGAGTATGATGGATGATGAAATAATAGCTGTGCAGCTATCCAATATAAGCGTAGCCTTGTACGTATCCTGTGTAATCGAGCTAGAAAGATTTGCTCCGGTGACACACTAAAATAAGAACTGGACACCCTTAACCAGATTCTGCATTCTAATGGTATCAAACCGACTTCATCAAACTTCACTGTCAGCCACTCAAATCTACCCCACAGAATGTACAGCTAATCTTTCGAGGTGACGACGCAAGCAAACGAATACAAGATCGACTTAAAACAGCAGTAAACCAAACAACATTCTTGCTACTGAACCAATGATCAGATATAAAACAGCAGTAAACCAAACAACATTCTTGCTACTGAACCAATGATCAGATATAATCCTGATGTCTACTCCACCTGTGAAAGAACTAGTATCTCCGTACACCAAATCAAACTGCATTTATCAATTCCAGTGTGAGTGCCAAGCAACTTACATAGGTAGAACGGAACGACAATTAGCAAATTTAGTAATCGAACATATACCAGTGTGCGTGAAGAAGAGAGTCAATCAGTCTTTGGTAATCTCTGTGCAGTTAACAGGTCATAAAACGCACAGCTCGGCGATCTAGAAACAGCTACTTAATAGCTGTTTTAAAGTTAACAAAGAAAAGGCATTTCGTAAATTATATTCGACAAAAAATAAACTATTGCTCAAATATATCGAGGCATTAACAATTAAGCGGTCCTAGCCAATTTCGTGCAAACAGAATTCATGTTAAATTTCTGTAGGTATAACTAATACTCCACATTCGAACAATATTAGTGACTATGTGTTTTAAGTATTATTCATTTATTCAATTCGTATGATTTTAACTCTGCGGCAGTCAGCTAAAAAATCCCGTGATATATGCCAGGCAATACATCGTGCAACATATTGTTGTATTTAAATATATAACATCAGACAGATTTAGCAACATCATAGAAAAGATGTCAACATGTCAATAAACTAACCTCGGTAAAATCGGTTAACTACAGCCAGAACACATTCAGCATGTCATTAAACTAACATATACGACAAAGTTCAAGGGCAGTAAGCTGACAAGGCATGTCAGAAACATAACATATGTAACAGCTGGCAAATCAGCCATTCTGTGAAGAAAATGTCAGCATGTCGCTATGTTAATTTACATTGGAGTACAGGTCAGTCAACCCGCAACACTCGGCTAACTTTGGCACTTCAAGCAACGGCTTACATAGCTTTAGCACAAGTCATGAGACAGTTTACACTAGACTAGCTTATACACAAGCTATGAGACAGTTTACACTAACTTATACACAAGCTATGAGACGGTTTACACTAACTTGTAGACAAGCTATGAGACGGTTTACACTAACTTATACACAAGCTATGAGACGGTTTACACTAACTTATACACAAGCTATGAGACGGTTTACACTAACTTATACACAAGCTATGAGACGGTTTACACTAACTTGTAGACAAGCTATGAGACGGTTTACACTAACTTATACACAAGCTATGAGACGGTTTACACTAACTTATACACAAGCTATGAGACGGTTTACACTAACTTGTAGACAAGCTATGAGACGGTTTACACTAACTTATACACAAGCTATGAGACAGTTTACACTAACTTGTAGACAAGCTATGAGACGGTTTACACTAACTTATACACAAGCTATGAGACGGTTTACACTAACTTATACACAAGCTATGAGACGGTTTACACTAACTTATACACAAGCTATGAGACGGTTTACACTAACTTGTAGACAAGCTATGAGACGGTTTACACTAACTTATACACAAGCTATGAGACAGTTTACACTAACTTATACACAAGCTATGAGACGGTTTACACTAACTTGTAGACAAGCTATGAGACGGTTTACACTAACTTATACACAAGCTATGAGACGGTTTACACTAACTTGTAGACAAGCTATGAGACGGTTTACACTAACTTATACACAAGCTATGAGACGGTTTACACTAACTTATACACAAGCTATGAGACGGTTTACACTAACTTGTAGACAAGCTATGAGACGGTTTACACTAACTTATACACAAGCTATGAGACGGTTTACACTAACTTGTAGACAAGCTATGAGACGGTTTACACTAACTTATACACAAGCTATGAGACAGTTTACACTAACTTATACACAAGCTATGAGACGGTTTACACTAACTTGTAGACAAGCTATGAGACGGTTTACACTAACTTATACACAAGCTATGAGACGGTTTACACTAACTTATACACAAGCTATGAGACGGTTTACACTAACTTATACACAAGCTATGAGACGGTTTACACTAACTTGTAGACAAGCTATGAGACGGTTTACACTAGACTAACTTATACACAAGCCATGTAATGGTTTACACTAGACTAACGTATATGCCAGTCGTGTAACGGTTTACACTAGATTAACTTATAAACAGGACTTGCAACGGCTTAAATGCTCCCAACTTTGTCACAAGTCATACAACGTTTACATTCACCCAACTTTGATACAAGCCATACAACGGTTTACATTCACCCAACTTTGATACAAGCCATACAACGGTTTACATTCTCCCAACATTGGTACAAGCTGTCGTGACTTCCTTTAAAGTGTCGTCCCTGGAGTGAAGAGAGTCAACACCCACATTATAATATTTTTTTCCTTTATCAATATCCTGGAGAATCCACCAGCTTCCGTCCAACACACTCCATCAGCCCGTGGACACCTTTTCCTATCACTCTCTCACTGTCGTACTATGCCCCCTCTCATACTTCCCCAACGCAACATACTCAACAACTCTTGCTTCCAAAAAATTAATAAAGATTAATTTATTAAAAGAAAAGTGTAACATATATGAGACGTGTCTGTGAAGAAAATGTGTGTCGTGTATTCTGATGTAAATGTATAGGTCAACCTTCAAAGCTCAGGATCAGAGTCCACTCATCATGGCAAGGATTACACGACATCACCCGAGTCAGTACAATAGACCTCACCAATTGCCGCTTCTTTTCCGCCAGACTTGTTATCTTAAATGAACCTTGATAACCATGAAATCTGAGTCCCAATCGAAACTACAGTCCGGGAACACTATTAATGTTTGTTCCTAACAAAAACTGTTCCTAATAGTTTGTAGAAAACTGAGATCTCCTAATTCCTGCACAGTAAAAAAAAACAATAGAACACTGTCCCATGAACATGGCGTTTGTCCTTCTTGCGAAACGTTCTATGAATTTCCTTATTTTCTCGTTATTGTCTTAACGTAATAATGTTCTTGATATGTGGAACCACTACACTTAAATGTTATCTTTCCTCCAATGTGAACCTCAATCACTATTGGTGTGTTAAAGACTGGTATGACCAACAACTCATTCGGTACTTATCCTGTAGGATACTTCTATCATTCAGCTCCCCTGAGCAATGTTTCTCATCTTCCCCTAGCATAGGCTCATTGATGAAGTTGCGGGCCAATCTTCCTGCGCCAAACTTTATCCGGGATCGGATTTTTCCTTGGTTCCGTGTTCTTCCTTCCAACTAGAGGGAACCTGTGAAATAGATCATACAACTGGTGATAGCCTCTTCGTCACTGATCTCTATTAGATGATCGTGGCCATTGGCCCTTGCTCAGCAAAATACAATGAACCTAACTCTGTCAGGGACAGATGAACTGAACACATAGGCTTTCATCAGGCCAAGACAAGAAGAAAAAAAAACAACCAACAGCGTGCGGAAACCCCCCCCCCCCCCCAACAGGGAGCACCCACTGGAAGATCCCAATTATCCCCCATTACTCAATTCTCAACTAGTAGAGCCTATCAACACTTCACTAATCTATCTAGTTTTCACCATGCTACCGCCTAAATTAATTAGGACTAATTACATAGTATACTACCTTAGGCAACACTGCAGTCTAACAAATCACATCTACAAATTGCCATGACAGGCACGTGAACCATTAAATCCACTAATAAGCACACGGTAGACATTATTCCAATCAGAACCGCAGTGCCAAAGCACGTCCGCTAAAATCCAAGGTTTGAGTTCAACTGTCCTCTCCAATCATGGTTTTCTGGCAAACCCCTAAAATTGGTCACGTAACATGGTTGATGTCCTGCAGGTGTTATTTGGGCATATCATCCATTGTCAAGAATCTATTTTCCCTGGCCCTATCAATGTCAGAGTTGTCATCAGTTGTTTAGATTCCCAAAACAAGCTAGAGAGTTACTGTATGATCCCAACAACCGTTGTCAATAGCAATCTGCCAATCTGCGTGATTTCCGGAAACTATAAATGACAGACGGACTGTTTCCTTCCCTAGCTGGCAATTCCGGTTGTCTCTGACTGTTGATAAACTGTCAAAGCGATGTATGCATTCATCTCACTTCCGAATGTTCCTATGTTTGCTGACCAGATGTACAAGTACAGCTGTTATTTATGCCCGACCTGTTTGTGAACACGTGCAGCCACAACCACGAATGTTTTCTCTGTATTCGTTGAAACAATTGTCGCTTTTGCAGATAGTCCGTTTAATCAGAAATCCTCGTATAGTAATCAGCTGGTCAAACGCGGTGTTTTATTTTGTGACACAAGCCATTCAACGGTTTACATTCTCCCAACATTGGTACAAGCCATACAACGGTTTACATTCTCCCAACTTTGGTACAAGCCATACAACGGTTTACATTCTCCAAACTTTAGTACAAACCATACCTCCATTTACATTCCCCCAACTATGGTATAAGCCAAAAAACAGTTTACATTCTCCCAACTTTGATACAAGCTATACAACGGTTTACATTTTCCCAACTTTGGTAAAAACCATACTGCGATTTAGAGGAGCTGATGGTACCTCAAACGAAATGATCAGGAACTTAGGAACAGAGGCCAACGTAAAGCTGTTGTAGATCTTCAATAATAGTTGGACCTTAGGCAGTGTTCCACAAGCTTGGAGAGAAGCAATCATGATACCCCTCCTAAAATTAGGGAAAGATAGTTCCATGCCTCTAGCTACAGACCAATTAGCCTCACCAGTTGTCTCTGCAAAACACTGGAGCGCATCATCAATCACAGACTGCAGTGGTACATTGAAAGTAAAAACATCCTTGTGCCACAGCAGGCTGGCTTTAGGCAGTGCTACACTACGGAATCTTAGTCAGATATGACTGAGCTACCGTATAACAGTAGACGGTACTACCTGGTTTCTGTTAGCGCCGAACGTTGGGCGGCGCTTACCAAACCCGACACCCCACATTGTGCCAACGGCTTCGGGCGGAAGAGCGCAATTGGGCGGGTACATGCCTTACCCTGGTGCGAGGAAATGCAAGCTAAAGACAAAATTGTCATGGCAGGGCAGAAGTCAGGTCTTAGTCAGATATGACTGAGCTACCGTATAACAGTAGACGGTACTACCTGGTTTCTGTTAGCGCCGAACGTTGGGCGGCGCTTACCAAACCCGACACCCCACATTGTGCCAACGGCTTCGGGCGGAAGAGCGCAATTGGGCGGGTACATGCCTTACCCTGGTGCGAGGAAATGCAAGCTAAAGACAAAATTGTCATGGCAGGGCAGAAGTCAGGTCTTAGTCAGATATGACTGAGCTACCGTATAACAGTAAACGGTACTACCTGGTTTCTGTTAGCGCCGAACGTTGGGCGGCGCTTACCAAACCCGACACCCCACATTGTGCCAACGGCTTCGGGCGGAAGAGCGCAATTGGGAGGGTACATGCCTTACCCTGGTGCGAGGAAATGCAAGCTAAAGACAAAATTGTCATGGCAGGGCAGACCAGGCCCTAAGCCTTGGTTGTCGACTGGTCTAGGATCGAAGCTCCGACAGGCGGACAGTTAGAGCATTGCTTTGCTGATCCGGCAGCTTCTGCAGCTTGTCTTGTTCCAGATGTAGGGGGTGTTACCTTTCCTCTGGAGTGAACTAGGCAGGCCGAGAGAGGGATCATGCTGCATGGGCAACACATGATCTCTATATTTTAGCCCAGGCTTTGTGCTATGGAGAGGCAATAACTCCATCCCTGGTCTTAACTGGTCTCGGAATCAAAGCGAGAGGCAACTGTTACGGGTTATAAGTCCTTGTCAGTTGGCGAAGACATGGGGCGCCACGCGTTGCCTCTGACGGTGGGAGACACCTATAGGTGTCACTGATCAGCTACCGCCCGCCTCAAGCTGGGCAGCCCCCAGCCAATTGGGTGCTGATCCGCCACAGCCTGCCTGCTTCAATGGGTGCTTGGGGCTAGGACAAAATCTGAATCGCAGGCTGTAAAACCAATGCACCTGGTACAAACAAAAATATAAATAGAAACCTCTAGCTACGGCTTGCAACCTGGAACGTGAGAACCATGTGTCCAGGATTTTCCACTGACTTGACCAATATTGACGATGTGAGAAAAACGGCTGTGATTGATGCCGAACTCAATCGTCTTAACATTGATATTGCTGGCCTGCAGGAGACTCGCCTCGCTGAGGAAGGGTCACTCAGGGAAAACAACTACAACTTTTTCTGGAAGGGTAAAGGGCAGGCAGAAAAAAGGCAACACGGTGTGGGCTTTGCAGTGAAGAATTCGCTACTGGGAATGATTGAAATTCCAGCAGGAGGAAATGAAAGACTATTATCCCTGCGCTTGGCAATCTCTTGTGGGTTTGCCACCATTATTACTGCATATGCACCGACACTCGATTCCTCTGATGATGTGAAGGATTCGTTCTATGAGGAGTTAGACTCCGTGATCAAGGCAGTTTCAAAATCTGACTACATTTATATGCTCGGTGATTTCAATGCTCGTGTGGGCAAGGACTCGAGTTCATGGCCAGTGTGCCTTGGAAAATACAACATCGGTCGCATGAATGAAAATGGGCAAAGGCTGCTGGAGCATTGCACCAGTAATGACCTATGTATTACAAACTCTTTTTTTAAAACAAAAGAGATGCATAAGGTCACATGGAAACATCCAAGATCCGGCCATTGGCACCAGCTGGACTTCATTATCACACGGAGACAACATCTGAACCATATATCATTGACTCGTAGTTACCACAGTGCTGACTGTGATACGGATCATTCTTTGGTTGTTGCAAGGGTTAGACTGAGACCAAAGAGAATCTACACAGCTAAACACAAATCTAGCCCCAGGATTAATATTATTAACACTCATGATCCTGAAAAGTGCTTTCAGTTTCAACAGCAACTTGAAGACGCTTTCACTGATACACCAGAAAATTGTACAGTAAATGATAAATGGAATAAACTTAAGGAAACTCTTTGTAAAACTGCCGTAAAGGTTTACGGCACTGTGGATCATAAGAGGCAGGACTGGTTTGCGGCCAACAGCGAGACTCTGCAGCCCTTGATTGATAAGAAGAAAAAAGCTCTCTTAAGAAACAAGGAAAGACCAACGCGTAACACTCTGAGTGAGCTAAGGCAAGCTAGGAAGGATGTGCAAAAGGCTGCCAGGCAGTGTGCAAATGATTATTGGATCAAGTTATGTGAGTCCATTCAAATCGCAAGTGATAAGGGAGACATAAGAAGCATGTATGGAGGAATAAAGAAAGCCTGTGGTCCAGTGATCAAAAGAAGTGCACCATTGAAAACCTTGACTGGAGAAGTCATCACTGATAAGAAACAGCAGATGGACAGATGGGTAGAGCACTATTTGGAGCTTTACTCAAGTGAGACCAAACTAGCGGATAATGCCCTCAACGCCATAGAGGCTCTACCAACTCTTGACCACCTGGACACACTTCCCACCATAACAGAAGTTAAGTGTGCTATAAATGAACTTGCATCTGGCAAGGCTCCAGGTAAGGATGGTATTCCAATAGAGGTTATCAGGAGTGGGCAAGACACACTCACTATACAGATCCACCAGCTAATAGAGCTATGCTGGCGTGAAGGACAAGTCCCACAGGATTTCAAAGATTCAAGCATCATAACACTGTACAAGAACAAGGGCGATCGGAGCGACTGCAACAACTATAGGGGTATCTCACTTCTGTGTATTGTTGGAAAAGTATTTGCCAGAATTGTTCTGCGCAGACGTCAAGTCCTAGGAGATCAAGTCTACCCCGAATCACAGTGTGGCTTTCGACAGAACCGGTCTACCACTGATATGATATTCTCATTGCGACAAATGCAAGAAAAATGCCGTGAACAGAATCAACCACTGTTTATTGCCTTCATCGACCTCACAAAGGCATTTGATTTGGTCAGTCGTGAGGGTCTGTTCAAGGCACTAAAGAAGATTGGCTGCCCACCAACTCTTCTGTCCATTGTGGAATCGTTCCACACAGGCATGAAGGATATAATCAAGTTTGATGGTGCAACTTCTGAAGAATTTGAAATCAAGAGTGGAGTTAAGCAAGGTTGTGTACTAGCTCCCACCCTCTCTGGAATATACTTTTCACTTCTACTGAAATATGCATTTCGTGATCAGGATGGTGGTATATACATTCACTCACGCTCAGATGGCGGCCTCTACAATGCTCAGAGATTGAAGGCTAAGACCAAAATTAGGAGGGTACTGATCAGAGAGTTGCTTTTTGCAGATGATGCTGCAGTTACGACCCACTCTGAGGAAGAATTGCAATGTCTACTATCTGCATTCTCCAATGCTTGTTCTGAATTTGGTTTAACAATTAGCAAAAAGAAGACACAGATTATGTCACAAGGTGCACATGGGGTACCATCAATCTTTATTGACGACGCCGAACTAGAGATAGTAGACCATTTTACATATCTAGGATCGGTGGTAAATAGCAAATTATCCCTAGATCAGGAAATCAACATCCGGATTGGTAAGGCAGCAACAACAATGAACAGGTTAAGAAAAAGAGTCTGGGAGAACAGGAAGCTTACTGCCAAAACAAAAGTCCTTGTCTATCAAGCCTGTGTCATTAGTACTCTTCTCTATGGCAGTGAAACCTGGACAACTTACTCACACCAAGAGAACAATTTAAACAGCTTTCATATGCGGTGTCTGCGAAGAATTCTTGGTATTAAGTGGCAAGACAAAATCACAAATACTGAAGTATTGGAAAGATCAGGTTGTGTGACAGTTTATTCCATGCTCAGTCTTCGTAGACTTAGATGGATAGGACATCTTAGGAGGATGGATGATGGTAGAATACCAAAGGATATCTTTTTTGGTGAATTACAGATGGGTAAGAGATCTCAGGGTCGGCCTCTACTACGATACAAAGATGTGTGTAAGCGGGACATGATTGATACAGGCATTGATAATGCACATTGGGAGCAAGTCGCCGCTGAACGTGTTGCATGGAGGGCAAATATCAGAAATGGAATAAAGTCAAAGGAGAAAATTATTGCAGAAAAGTCACACACCAAGCGTTTGAGACGTAAGATGGTGCATGATGGTGGAAATGACCACGTGTTCACATGCACCCACTGTGAACGGACATTTACAGCGCAAATTGGCCTTATCAGTCACACTCGCTACCGCCATAGTTAAAAGTTATTATGCCTTTTTAAAGCACAAACTATCGTCTGTCAAGACGGCAAGGTGCCAATGAAAAAATGACTACGGAAGATCAAACAACCTACCTCTCTCAAGAAATTGAGGATGCATTCCAAGAGAAGGAAGCTGGTATTTGCGGCATGGATAGATCTAAAGAAAGCCTTTGACAAAGTCTGGAAAGAAGGTCTGATGAAGAAACTGAGAAACTGCAAAGTCAATGGAAGAATGTACAAATGGGTGAAAGCATACTTGCACAACAGAAGATCCCGAGTACAGATAGACGGACTCAAGAGCAAGAAAGTACTACTGCGTCACGGTGTTCCCCAGGGCGGAGTCTTGTCCCCCACACTTTTTCTAATCTTCATCAATGATCACGTTGCTAATCTACCGCATGGAATTAAAGCGGAAATGTACGCCGATGACCTGGTTCTATGGAGTATAAATAAACATGTATCAGTGGCCACCAGATTGCTACAAAGAGCTGTAGATACATTTGTTGCATGAGCAAATAGATGGTGTGTCAGCATAAACACTGACAAGTGCGGCAATCTCTATTTACCCTCTCTCTAAAACAAAAGGCAGGGATCATCCAGATAAATGGAACACCCCTAAGAGAAGATAAAGAACCAACATACTTTGGAGTAACATTTGATAGCATGCTGCATGGAGAAAGCATATCAACAAAGCAGTAGCAAAAGCCGAAACGAAAATAGCCATCATGAGAAAGCTAAGTGGAACCACATGTGGAGCCAGTGGGAAAATACTTAGCAAAGTTTCTCAACAGAGCATATGACCATACCTGAAATACGGGTCAACTGCGTGGTGTTCAGCATCAAAAACCACACTACACGAGCTGGACAAGGTGCAAATCAAGCACTTAGAGTCACCACAGGAGTGATGAGATCAACCCCTATAGTGGAAATGGAGAAGATGGGGAGGACACAAGCACTGAGAGAGCACAGAGATACGAAAACTCTAATAAAAGCAGAAAAGTTCCTCAGCTTGCCAGGCCACCCTATGAAGAACAGATGAAAACCCATCTAGGGGCGGTTGAAAAGAAGTAGTTTTATCCACCAGACCAAACGACTCTGTAGAGAAACCACCGATCTTTCCACAGTTGGTATCCCCCTGACAACTATTCCAGAGCGAACTGCATGGAAAGATGAACATACACTATCATTACAAATCCAGACAAAAGTGAGAGGAGGATTTGACAAGGAAGAACAGAACAGTGTGCAGCGCAGAACAGTCACTCTCAGCTTCCTTGATAAAGAATACCCACAGGACCTCTGGATCTGTTGTCTACACAGATGGGTCAGCACGAAATGCTGTTCGAAATGGAGGAGCTGGAGTGCACATACAATACCCAAATAATACTAGGGACACAGCTAGAGTACCGACAGGAAAGTACTGCCATAACTATGATGCTGAAATTGAGGCATTCAAGATAGCAACAGAGAAATTACTAAATACCAGTAATGGTATACAACCTGTGATGCTATTGACAGATGCAAAATCAATACTCGAGGCGCTCCTATCTGGGAAATTGCCAGTACTAAGGACACTACTTTCTGAACTTAGCAGTCAGCATAAGGTCACCATACAGTGGATACCATCCCACTGTGGAGTACCCGGAAACGACAGAGCTGATAAATTGGCTAAGGAAGGAGCCAAAGAAGAACAGCCTGATATTCCCGTTACATACCACCAAAAGAAAAGAATAATCAAATCAGCCAGAAAGCCACCAAAACCTGCTCAAGATGACTACCATATTATGGACAGACCAGAACAAGTCATTATTCTGCGCCTCAAAACAGGGCACAATAGATTACGCAAACACATGTATACAAAATTCAAGATTGGTGAAACAGCCATGTGCACACGTGGATTGGCGTCGTAGACAGCAGAGCACATACTCCAAGACTGTCCAAAATATAACATATAACTCTATGGACCACTGTGTGAACTAATAAAGACAGTTAAATTCATACAAGAGACAATATTGCAGTTATAGACATATTTCAAGCGAACGAAAGAAGAAGAGGAAGAATTGTGATGGAACTTTGACCAAATTCCAACTCACATACTTTGGTCTGCCAAGACTGTAAGGTGCCACTCATATATATATATATATATATATATATATATATATATATATATATATATATATATATATATATATATATATATATGTGTGTGTGTGTGTGTGTGTTTGTGTGTGTGTGTGTGTGTGTGTGTGTGTGTGTTTAAGGGGCGTTCATTGAAATCTGTTCGTGCCGCACCGCACGTAATTGCTTACGTTGAACATTATCATGTCATAATCATGTGATTGACAGTGGACATTCATCGAAGAATGCAGGCAGCGTATGGTAACAAATGTGTGTCGAATACAACAGTGACAGACTGGGCACGAATATTTCGGAAAGGACGTCAGTTCACGACAGATCTTCGATGGCCAGGTCAAGCGCATATTGTTGCAACAGAAAAAAAAACAAAAAAACCGTCGCCAAAATTGGTGGAGCAGTACAGATGAACCATCACAAAAATTGATGCAGCAGTACAGGTGAACCGTTATCGATGCATACGTTCGCTAGCGAAAGAATTTGATGTGTCATTTGGGACAATTCAAAAGGTCGTTCGAAAGAAACTGCAATATCGGAAGGTGTGCTCACATTGGGTACCACGGGTGTTGACCGACTACATAAAAAAGAGGAACGCATGGAATAGTGTTTGAACCATTTGTTGCGTTACAGAGTGGAGGGTGATGCCTTTCTCTTCCCATAGTGGCAGGCTGTGGTGTGTTGTCACCACTTTGAGCCGAGCAGCAAAAGAGAGAGCATGCAATAGAAGCATGCTGAATCATCAAAAGCCAAAAAATTCAAGTTACAGGTTTCCGCTGGTAAGGTTATGCTGAGCGCATTTTTTGACCATGAAGGGCTATTGTTGGCCGACTTTAAAGAACCTGGTGTCAAAATCAACTCTACCGACTACTTGCAAACATTAGACAAGTTGCAAAAAGCCATCAAGAATAAACGACCCGGCATGCTTTCTCGCCGTGTGATTTTGTTGCACGATAATGCTCGTCCGCATGTCGCAAAGATTGTGCAGGTAGCACTAACAAGGAAGAAGTTGGAATTTCTGCAACATCCAGCCTATAGTCCTGATTTGTGACCATGTGATTTTCATCTGTTCGGACATCTAAAAGAAACTCTCAAGGGGCAATGATTTTACACAGATGCAGACGTAATGACCGCGGTAAACACTTGGTTCAGTGAGCAACCACAATCTTTTTTTGCGCACGGCATTTGCTGCCTACCTAAACAATAAGATGCTTGCCTGAATGCCTACGGCTACTTCATGTGACCAACCCATTGTGCATAATTCATTCAAAATGAATGCTTTGTTTAATTCTACCACTTCCGAATTCAAGATGGCGACGGACGGTCGTGTTGTTTTGTGATCGTCAACTTTTTTGTTAGGAGATGGATTTATTCATCTCTTGCGTGTAATTTGTGTGCCACGATGTAAAACCAGGGGTTTCTACTCAAGATCTGCGCCGATGCTACGAAGATTCGTGCATCGAGCGAAGCAATCCTTGAGCGCATTTTTCGCAGCGTGTGTGGTTTCTGTGGTTTTTGGTTAATCAGCATGGCGAAACAACATGTGTTCTCCGAGCGGTCGGCAGTCAACCTAACGAGGCGACATGGGCGCCGGGCACGCCGAAAACGACAAGGTAAGCGTGGTGGTTTAAGGCGTTTTAGACTCAAGTGTCACCGTCTGGGACTCAGGAATATCCGTACTCTGTATAGGAACTGCGCCAACGTAAAACAACGGGGCTCTATTCTAGAAACCCTGGTTTACAGGAATGGCATTGTAGCGCTCCAGGAGACGAGACTGGGCGATCGGCTACTCCGAATCGCCGGCTTCAAATGTTTCTACAACAGACGACATCTGGGAATGGCGATTCTCATTCGCGACAGCATGGTGGCGTCAGAGCTAGACATGTCCAATTGGGAATACAAATACAGGCGTTAAGAGTTCAATCCAGTCTACCATTCGTGTTGGTTAATGTTTCTGCCCGCAACGCATGTATGGATTCCCAGAAATGGCAGTGCTTAAGTGACATATTAGGTCACGAGAGAAATGTTATTTACTGTGGCGGTTTCAACGCTAAAGGCAGATCATGAGGAAACATTTCCTCCAACACTGGGGGAGGAGCTCGAGACTGCACTTGAAGCCAATAACCTGGTTTGTATCAACAGTGGCTGTGTAACCAGGTCAGCAAGCCGCCCAGGCGTTGAAGACCGTGCTATTGATCTGGCGCTGGTTTCTCCTTCACTCACTACAGTGTGTAGATGGGATGTCCTAGGACACCACGGCAGCGACCACCACCCTTGCAGCATATTGGTTGAGAAAGGCAAAACCAGGCAGCACAAGCTAACGGTCAAGACTTTCCAGTATGACAGTACAGGGCAAGATGTGGTGAGTAAAATAAGACGTGACAAGCGCAGAAAGCTTCAGGGAAGGAAAAAAAAAAAGCTGGGTGCAGCCACCTTGGTGGAATTTCGAGGTGGAGAAGGCTTGGGTGGATAAGCGTAGTGCTGTAAGGAGATGGCAAAATGCCAAGAAGGACAGAGCTGGCCATCCTAGTCCCTGCATGCACTTAGAAAGAGAGATGCACACAAAAGTAAGCTATTTAAAAAAAAAAACTGGTCTTGGTGGTTAAAAGTGAAAAATGGGCAGACGTGTATCAAAGGATAAGCACAGACAAGTCACTGAAATTGTTCTGGCGATTACATAAAAGCATGAGTAGGGTAGTCAAGAATAAGAGCATTTCTGACTTCCAAGGTGCTGACATCATCTGGCAGAGGACTGACGAGGACAAGGGTGTCACAGAATGATGATAGTTTAGTGATTCCCAGATAAAATTAAATGTAACACTAATGACAATATAGGAGAAGGGTTAACAATCGTGTCGTTCAATCTGAGAGAAGGATAAATGGAAGGTTATTGACCGATTATCAGGGACAGGTGCTCGCAGAGGTCAGTGGCTGCCGCTCGTATCGGCCGACGGGAGAGAGACACGAATACATCGGAACGGGGAACAGAAAGACGGTGTAATATCTTTAAAATGCGACGAGCAATGAACGTAGAAAACGATCAACGAGTTAGGATGCTTTGAAGTATTCGCGTACGGGGAACTCAGGGAACCAGCGTAACAACGGAGGAAACGAGCAAATAGTCACTACGTGATTTTACCGCCTTTTGATGGGCAGGATACGGCAAATTTGATTGTAGATCAAACAATCAACGGGGGATTGGACACTCAATATAAATTGGTAGAAAAGTGGTTTTATATTTAGTGTGCTACCAAACTGGACGGAAAGGGATTTATGTGTCCTGTAAATGAAAAGAAATATCCTCCCTTATAATGGGATAGAGTGCTTATGTGCGGATAAATTTCGATTCGGGGACTTACATTAATTCTCTATATATAAGGTAACACTAATATTAGAGTAATATTAGCATAGGGAAATATGTGTTTGTGCTTAGGGTTTACTATTGCTTTCTATTTAGTGAATAGTTTAGACTTTAGTGAATTCTGCTGTTTATGTCAGAGTATTCTTTCGGAAGCTGTTCATTACGGCTGGAGAAAGACAATCACATAAACAGTAATATGAAGCAGACTTAAATCATCTGATTTAATGTTTATTAGCCAGGTTCCACTACACAGCCTGACATATCAAAGAAGATAAACCAGTACATCTCTTGTACAGAGAAAGCCGTGTTGATAATAAAGGAAAGAACTGTCACTTTAATCAGTCACTTCACAGGTGCAGTGAAAATATGTCACTATAGCCAATTCAACCTAAACAGTCAATAAGAGGGGGTGACATAACGAATGGCAAGAAATATGTTTTGGTGAAGTTCAGTGAAAGACCTTTATTCAAGCAGAGCAAATAGGCTAAAATATAGTGCAATTAGGTAATCACCTAAAAGAAACATTGAAGAACACGAGAACAGTTAACATAGAAATAGACATTTATATACAGTGATGATGTGTATTCAGTGGTGGACTATACTCCCTTCCAAAACAGGACATATCTGAACTTCAGTGACTTACCTTTATTGGATTATGTTTCTGATGATAAAACATTGACAATTGTTTTCCATAATTGGATTAAGTCCAGACTCAAGCCGGAAAGGAGCATCCAGGGTGAGACCGTTTCAATTCTATGTGAATGTCCGATGTTTTGGCCGTTTGAATAGGCTAGAGAAACTACGAAGACTAACGTCTACAAGTCCTATCTTGCACTCACATTAACAGACACTAACAACTACAGATACACATTCAATACATACAACTGACATAGTTTTCAACAATAAACAGGTTTTTAATTGTTGGAGGAAACTGTTGTCAGGGTATGTTATGAAGGAGAGAGAGAGAGAGAAAGAGAGAGATATAGTGTATGAAAGACGGAAGGGAGGAGTGTAGACAAAAGTCATTCAATACTCCCAATAGTAGAAGGATATTAAAGATGTGCTTGTCGAGTCCACTTTCCTCCAGGGACGATTAGTCACAAAGGGCAAAGACCTTTCTGAACGCTATCTAGAGCAGAGCAACCAGACAGACATGGGAGGCCAAAAGCTTGTCAAGGAGGTCACCTCAGACAGGTGCAAGGCCTGGAACACTTCGGATGAAGACACAGTGACAGTGAAAGAAATCAAGGCTGTGCTTCGACGATAAAAAAAAAAAAAAACAGCACTCCAGGGCCTGATGGCATAAGATACGACGACATCAATAGGTGTACCGACTACGAGCTAGAGAATCTAGCAGACATGTACAAGAACAGTATAGTGAGTGCTAGCACCAAGGAGGAGTGGTTAAACAGCTAATCTGATTCCTTTGCCGAAGACTGGCAAAGGCCACACAAAAATTCAGGGATATCGAGTTATAACCATGCAGAATACAATAGGCAAGCTGCTGGAGAAGTTAATTGCCAGAAAAATATCAAGCCAGCTAGAGAAGCATGGTGTTTTCCCACTTACCCTGGGTGGGTACCGTCCATAACGAGAAACCTGGACGAATGCAGCTGTTTGTGCCCATGATGTATATGAAAGTTTTCACTCAGGCATTGAAACCATTGCTGCAGCGATTGATCTTGAGGACGCGTACAACAGAGCAACTTTGGATTTTTTAATGCTTCTTGAACTCAAAATAAGTCCATTCCTCCTTAGTTGGATCGCTGCAGCCCTCTTCCAACGGAAAGTAGTTTTTAGATGTGGCAGTTGGACTTCGGAACCAACAACAATATATCCTGGCCTACTGTCACGAGCGCCATGAGTTAACCAGCTAATAATACCGACGTTTGCGTGGCGTATATTTTCTAGGCCACAAAAGTCGTACTAACAGAGTAAACACAGCTGCACAGGTTACATCGTGTCAGCCCATAAACACATTTGGTGGTGAGTGAGAAGGAATGGATACATCGAGTTGGCAGTTCATTAACAATTAGAATCACATATGATTGTCGGCTTAGGATATGGAATGGTTCCGTTTGTCATCTATACTGCCGGACATCAGACGGAAATGGCTGCTGGGATTGTCACCACGGAACAGAAGATTGACAGTTTATCAACAGGTCGGAAGTGCCCGACTAGGGAGAAAACAGTGCATCTGTCAATTCTTGGTTTCCGGCACATCGAGAGGATTGACGGGGTTATTTGCAACTCTTTGTTGTAACTCGACAGAAACTCGCTGGCTTGTTTTGAGAATCTAAACTATTACTGACAACTTTGACAGGACTTAAGCCAGGAAAATAGTTTCCTGACAGGGGATGATCTGCCACTGTGCCACCTGTGTGGGGATAACGTCACGTGGCCAACTTTGGTAGTTTGCCATATAAACCCGAGTTCGGGCCAACTAGGGGGACTTGAAAATGTGGATCTAGGCAGACATGCTTGTCACTGCAGTAGTTAGAACATCTAACGTGTGAAGGAGATATTTGATTTAGTTTACACGAGCCTGTATGGCTACCATTAGATGTAATTTAGTGTAAACTGCAGTGCCGTAAGGTATAACCTATTATAATATTAGTTCTAATTAATATAGACTGTGGCCTTGTTAAACTATAGTGTGATGATTAGCACTGTTAGTGGAAACTAGTTAGAGTAGAATAGTGATATTAACTCTGCTAGTTAAGAATAGATTAGTGAAGTGTTGATAAGCTTTACTAGTTGAGAATTGAGTAATGAGGGATAATTGGGATCTTCCCGTAGGTGTCCCTGGTGGGCGGGGTTCCGCATTCTGTTTGCTGATTTTTTCTTTGTCATAGCCTGATTCGGCTCTAGGTGGGTAGCTAATCTGCTCTATGACTAATTCTAGTTAGCTAAAGATCATTAAGCAAGGTGATAGGCTTACACTCAGCCGAAAGGATCAGTGACTAGTACTATCACCAGATGTGTTGTTTCTATCCTAGGTTCCCTACCAGATCCAAGGAAACTCAACAAGTTTTTGGGGAAAAAATCAAATCCAAAAGGGAAGAACACCAGTTCAAGAGTCACTAGAGTTGCATACAGAACGTAACTTACGCTAGAAGGAAATTGATTCATCAAAGAGAGTGATGCATACTGATGCACCACACAGCATTAGACAGTAGTAACGAACCGAGAACCGGCTAAGAGTACCTAGTGTTAGTACAGCAACAATTAACATTAGAAATTAGCACTTATGGACTGAATGGTTCGATGTGCAACGAGGATGATCTGTCGACTAACTAACTAACTAACTAACTGCGTACACACTACAAAAGACTTGTGCAGTTTGTCAAGGAACGTTAGGAACGGACATTGTGTAGAGTGCAACCGGTCCATGATTAACTGTTAATACCACCGGTGTCTATTTCGGATGTTCATGAAATTGGATTACCAGAGGTCTACAGAGGCAAAGCAGTATCCGGCAAGATGGTTTCGGCAACGGGTGAGAAGTACATGTTCTGACGTAACGTGCTGTGGTCTATCTTTGCTGGGATCAGCTGACTGGGTTGCTGTCTGAGAGTCAGAGTCTACACACTTTATAGAACACGTCACACATTTTCTTCACATACACGTCTCATATACGTTACACTTTTATTTTAATAAATTACTCTTTATTAATTTCTAGAAGCAAGAGTTGTTGAGTATGTTGCGTTGGGGAAGTATGAGAAGGGGGCATAGTACGACAGTGAGAGAGTGATAGGAAAAGGTGTCCATAGGCTGATGGAGTGTGTTGGACGGAAGCTGGTGGATTCTCCAGAATATTGAGAGGGAAAAAATATTATAATGTGGGTGTCGGCTCTCTTCACTCCAGGGACGACACTGTAAAGGAGGACACGACACCTACCACAGGGATCACCATTATCTCCGGTACTGTTCAACGCCTACACAGTGAGACCTGGTAGGACATTGTCATATGCCGATGATGTTTTAGTGTATCGTTAGGGTAAGGATAAAGATCAGGTTGCTATGGAACTACAAACCGAACTCAATCGCATAAGTACTTGATGTGATGAAGCTGGGGCAATGGTCAACCCAACAAAGGCAACAGTGACTTGGTTCTCGTTGAAAAATCATACTGTCAACACTCCAACACCAACTGTAAAGCTGTGTTCAGAGACAGTGGAAAGAACGCAGGCAATGAATTACCTGGGCATACGGTTTGATTATACTGGGCATACGCCTTGCTTATAATGAGCACATAGACCAGGTGATAACAACAGCCAAGCGGGGTTTGGCTGCGATGCGGGTGATGGCGGCAGCAAACTATGAGCAGCGCCATCTATGTCATCTGTACAAGGGGCTGGTCATGTCTGTTTTTGAGTATGCAATGGCAATCCTGACTCTCAGCTGTAAGCAGAGAGAAAGGATGGAAAGGATACAGAATGAAGCTATGCACATTATTCTTGGATGTACAAGAGATTCAGCATGCAGGGCGATGCGCTACCTTCTTGATTTTCCAACCATTGAAGACAGAATACAAGTTTGCAGAGCACGCGCCTACCTCAGAGTTAACGCAAACACACAACATCCACTGCATAGTGACATTTTGAAGGTAAAGGTCAGCAGGTTAAAAAGAGGACGGTCGTGGATGGGTCAAGCCGAAGACATTCTTCAACAGGTGTGTTCACTTGAGGACTTAGAAACTGGCGAGGAGTGGGTAAAAGTGCCAACAGATTTCTGCACATCCTCTTCAGTTTGCATCCAACTAGATAGAAAATGCAGACAAAAAAATCCGGCTGCTGTGGAGGCTGAAGTACAAGCGTTGATTTTCGAGAATTCGCTAGACGGTGATGCTGTCATCTACACAGGTGGGTCGGTCGTCCGACACGTGAGAAGCTCATAGGTCTTTACGGCTCAGGCCGGAGGGAGAATTGTAAAGGAGGACTCGGTGCTTTCACTGAAACCACAAGTAACCTGACAATGGAAGTCATGGCAGTAAGTAAAGCAATAACATGGCTCGAGACACAGACATTCACTAGGGCATGTTTCCTTAGCGACTCAATGAACATGATCAAGCGAATATAGGTGGGGTGGATCCGAAGAAAATGGTTGCTGTCTCTGGAGCGGTCTCGGCTGGCAAAGATTAGTTTCATCTTCGTGCCAGGACATGCGGGAGTACAAGGAAATGAGCGGGCTGACAAGCTCGCAGGTGAGCCTACGGTGGAGGGCGGACGCGCCATGGACCAGGCTGACATTCTGAAAGCTCTACGAGAAGTAAGTCTTGTGCGAGAACCAAGTGATGACTGTGAACCTACAACCATGGCCAGACTGCGAGAACAGCAAATTAAACGAGGGGTGGCCAAACAATAACACTGCGCAGGAAGCCAAAGAAGATTGATAAACCAACACAGAACTGGTGTCGTGAGCCGCTACACGCTGCGGGATTTGCTGAGGAGGGGATCCGAGCACTTATGGACTGAATGGTTCGATGTGCAATGAGGATGATCTGTCGACTAACTAACTAACTAACTAACTAACTAACTAACTAACTAACTAACTAACTAACTAACTAACTAACTAACTAACTAACTAACTAACTAACTAACTAACTAACTAACTAACTAACATCTGTTAATGTTTCTTTTATGCTTTTGTAATAAAGCCATTGGAACGGATTTCAAATGTACGCCCCTAATATATATATATATATATATATATATATATATATATATATATATATATATATATATATATATATATATATATATATATATATATATATGCCGATCTCCCTGGCGTAGGTGTTAACGTCTTTCACCGTAATATATATATATATATATATATATATATATATATATATATATATATATATATATATTCTCGTGAGTAACGTAACCACGGCGAGAATCGGTAGTGGTTCTCGCCGTGTTGGTAACTTACGGGTGTATGTGAGCCGGCCTCTCAGAAAGCAATGGCAAACTACTGAGCTTAATCTTGCCAAGTACATCAACAACAGCTGAAAAAATGATGATGTTGACTGCAACGTCACGTAAGAGAGAGAGAGAGAGAGAGAGAGAGAGAGAGAGAGAGAGAGAGAGAGAGAGAGAGAGAGAGAGAGAGAGAGAGAGAGAGAGATACATACTGTAGGACTCATGGTGATTCAGTTCGCATATCTCGCTATCCTCACAACGAAGATGGATTTCAATGGATTTCCAGCCCTCTCCTTCTCTCGCTAAGTTGGTAAAGTCTAACACCTTCTTTCCTTTCTATTTCAAGATGTTTTCTGCCTCTTCCCCTTCCAACCACATTGTAAATCCTGTCCTATCTCTCGCAAGTCTATACCCTCCCCTCCAGTATTTTTTCAGCAGGTGTTATAGCTCTTTATGTGACCACAATTTTGTAGGAATTGTTTGGCAAGGAGAGGCGATGAGAAATGGAACTAGGCACCCCACCTCATAAATCATGCCTTAGAATACGTGAAGGCCTAACACATCACACCCCAACATCAGTACGTGCTAGAGGACTACTTTGTTTATTGGAAACAACGACCCTTTCTACACGCCATGAGCCGTAGTGGGCATACTGTGCTTGCCCATATTTCTACACGCCATCAGCCGTAGTGTGCATACTGTGCTTGCCCATATTTCTACACGTCATGAGCTATAGTTGGCTTACTGTGCTTACCCATATTTCTACACGCCATCAGCCGTAGTGGGCATACTGCGCTTGCCCATATTTCTACACGCCATGAGCTGTAGTGTGCTTACTATGCTTGCCCATATTTCTACACGCCATCAGCCGTAGTGGGCATACTGTGCTTGCCCATATTTCTACACGTCATGAGCCATAGTGGGCTTACTGTGCTTGCCCATATTTCTACACGCCATCAGCCGTAGTGGGCATTCTGCGCTTGCCCATATTTCTACACGCCATGAGCCGTAGTGGGCTTACTGTGCTTGCCATATCTCTACACGCCATCAGCCGTAGTGGGCTTACTGTGCTTGCCCATATTTCTACACGCCATGAGCCGTAGTGGGCATACTGTGCTTGCCCATATTTCTACACGCCATGAGCCGTAGTGGGCTTACTATGCTTGCCCATATTTCTACACGCCATCAGCCGTAGTGGGCATACTGTGCTTGCCCATATTTCTACACGTCATGAGCCATAGTGGGCTTACTGTGCTTGCCCATATTTCTACACGCCATCAGCCGTAGTGGGCTTACTATGCTTGCCCATATTTCTACACGCCATGAGCCGTAGTGGGCATACTGTGCTTGCCCATATTTCTACACGCCATGAGCCGTAGTGGGCATACTGTGCTTGCCCATATATCTACACGCCATGAGCCATAGTGGGCTTACTATGCTTGCCCATATATCTACACGCCATGAGCCGTAGTGGGCTTACTATGCTTGCCCATATATCTACACGCCATGAGCCGTAGTGGGCTTACTATGCTTGCCCATATTTCTACACGCCATGAGCCGTAGTGGGCATACTGTGCTTGCCCATATTTCTACACGCCATGAGCCGTAGTGGGCATACTGTGCTTGCCCATATATCTACACGCCATGAGCCGTAGTGGGCTTACTATGCTTGCCCATATATCTACACGCCATGAGCCGTAATGGGCATAATATGCTTTCCCATGGTTTTAAACACAAATCGGCACTCCATCGATGATGTGAGCGATTCCACGGCTGCCGCCTTTAGATGTCCTGGTACCTTTGTTATGTTGAGCTGACCTGGAAGTCCAAATCATTGTTACAAATCTGCCTAGATGCGAATTGGAATATCTGACCACCGTGCCGAATGGCTCACTTTTTAAAATTCGTCCATAATTGTATTTGTCAAAAAATGATGACAACAAGACCACTAAAGTTGTTCATTCGTGTCTGTCACGTTATTTTACTGTTGGACAATTGTTGGTAACTTAATATGACTTGATTTTATTTATTAATTTAAACTAACAGAGCTATTCAGGCTGAAAGCGCCTAAAATTCTGCACCTTGAATAGAAAACCAGACTAAGTAAACAGCAACCAGCCAGGTAATTGTTTAAATAAAACCCCGGGCCTTGATCTTTAAACAGGCCAAATTGAGAGTGGTGGCATTTCTTCTCATGCGTTAACCCATAACCTCTGGCTCTATACAACAGCCATTCGGATGCCAGCAGATAAACCCCGATGAACCGCGATGAACTCTGCAGCTGGCTTTCACATACAAGACGATGAGAACAACTTGTAATGTGCAATATATGTCTGTTTATACGTTGTAAACCCCTGGGTGCTCTATATTTACGTGTCCCCTAGATTTAGTAAACAACGGATCCGGCAACTAAATCAGTGCTCTAAAGACAACGTCGTTTGTGCTATTTATACGTGACACACTGAAGTGCATTCGTTTATATAGCATTGCATTTTTCTGAGAACACGGGCAGCTCACAATGAAAGAAAGATAAATCTTGTAAATTCATGGAAGGAAAAGTACAATGGGACACACCTTCCTCTTGAACTTATGACGAAGACCGTCTAGTCTATCAATGACGGAAAGAAATACAATTTAGTCTGAGTGCCTCCCATGCCGCGTGGGTGGCAGACTGCACACATGCTTCGCATTTGTCAACATTTCTTAACTGACTTGTTTGATAATACAGAGCGAATGTACACCATGTATTTACTTTTTAAAAACGTTTTTCTACAACGAAACCTGATTGGTTTGCATTGTTCATGTACAAATAAGCTGAACAGTTCGCGAAAGTTTTAAAGGGACACGTGGAAGCTGATGTCAGCAAGTTTTAAAAACGACTTTTCAAGCAATGACTTCATATTTATGATCGCGATACAAAAGAGGAATGTGAAATACAGGCAAGAGACGGATTGCCACACGAGAGCCACGTGATGCACAGTAAAAGTGGCATTCAGAAAAATAAAACCGACATGAATATTTCACATAAAGCACGCAAAGAAAAATAAACACCAACGTTATTTGTTTCCTGGGAAAAGGGACAACTGTGAAGGCTTCAGTTAAATACAACAGACGATAGGCAGAGGGTAGTAGCAGAAAAGGACAAATTGTTTTACTAATTACCTTTCCATGACTAATTTCCCTTCTGTTGTGTCTCGATGTTTAAGTGGTAGAGGGGCTTGCATATTCCTGTGACTACGAGAGCTGTGCCGATGAAAGGACAGCTACTGGTAGGGCCTCTCATGTTGGACATGTCAAGGGATAGAAACCAGACACAGAAATACACAAACCTGCTGCCTTGCATGTAGACTGGACACAGCATCAGGCTAGGGAAGCCAAACTAGGACAAATGGTATCGAAGTAGAATGTACTGAACTTGACGAGGAAATGTAACGCAACTCACTTAATGATGTTCATTCGAATGTGTTTAGGGCCTCTTTATGGCTAATATTTTTTGTGTGCATATCCTTTACAGGACATCGCTGTCAACACCAGCATATTTCTGCTGTATGTTGATTTCTTGGCAAGATTACGCTCAGTAGTTTGCCATTGCTTTCTGAGCGGCCGGCTCACATACACAGTAAGTTACCGATGCGATTCGAACCACTGCTGATTCTCACCGTCATCACATTACCGACGAGAGTATACGAGATTACGGAGAAAAGTCATAACCTCTAAGCCACGAAGCCGGCATGGCTAATATACATGTGCAATTAAAATTGTGAGCATTATACAAACATTACTTTCCTTGAAGCATAGGATGATAGTATTGCGCATATTATATAAACATTACTGTCCTTGAGTCAGAGGATGATGCGCTCCAGTGTTTTGCAGAGACAGCTGGTGAGGCTAACTGGTCTGTAGCTAGAGGCAATGGAACCATCTTTCCCTGATTTTAGGAGGGGTATCATGATTGCTTCTCTCCAGGCTTGTGGAACACTGCCTAAGGTCCATCTGTTATTGAAGATCTGTAACAGCTTTGCTTTGGCCTCTGTTCCTAGGTTCCTGATCATTTCATTGGAGATACCATCAGCTCCTGGTGACTTTCGCATTTTCAGTTTTGATATGGTTAGCTCCAGTTCGCTGATTGTGATGGGTGCCTCCAGAACTTCATGTACTATTTCCTTCTGTCCTGTATGTTGTCGTTTCTCTCGAATCTCTTGTTTCTCTGGATTAATTTTGATATTGTTATCTTGTGCGAATGAGTCCGCAAAATGGTCAGCTGCTTGCTTTCTTGTTAAGATGTTTCCATCTTTATGTAGAGCAATTTTTGAGTTTCTCCCTGTGCCCTCATCGTTAAGTTGTTTTATTAGCTTCCACAATTTCCTTGTGTCTCTTTCAAAGTTCAGAGACTTCGTTTTCTCCTGCCAGCTTTTCCGTCTAGCCTGCAGCTTGGCCCTTTGAAATTTGGCTTTTGCTTGCTGGAATTTGTTGTGGTAAGCTTGGCTGGATGTGGCCTCTGCTTGCTTTCTACACACTTCTACATCGTTATGCAACTGTTCTAGTACACTACTCCAGTAGGGTTTATATTGTTTACGGGCTCCTCTTGGTACTGTTTCTCGCGCTGCCTGTAGTATGCATTTCCCAAACTCTTCAACTACTTTATTTATGTCTTCCTCCGTATTCAGGTTTCTAACCAGTATGCTGGTGCGATGCTTGTACATTGCCCAGTCTGATTTCTTGTAGCTCCATCTCGAGAGGGTGCTGCTTTCACTTACAAACTCATTTTCTACAGTTAGAAAGACTGGCTGATGGTCGCTACCACCAAGTTGTTTCCCAACAATTCGTGTAATGTCCCACTCAAGGTCTGGTGAATGAAAAACCAGGTCAGGTGTAGTTGTAGTGCGCCATGATCTCGAGTAGAAGGTATGTGGGTCGGACGACTTGTTAATCAAGATGAATCTATTCTCATCCTGCCAGTCTTCCAGTCTCTCTCCTCTCTGGTCCATGTGATCATAGCCCCAGCTCTGCGAGTGGCTGTTGAAATCGCCACACACAATCATGTTTTCTTTTAATGGTAGTGTGTCCAATGCCTGTGGGCACTGGCTGCCCACAATCACAGACTGCAGTGGTACATTGAAAATAAAAACATCCTTGTGCCACAGCAGGCTGGCTTTAGGCAGTGCTACTCTACGGAAGATCAGACAACCTACCTCTCTCAAGAAATTGAGGATGCATTCCAAGAGAAGAAGCTGGTGCTTGCGGCATGGATAGATCTGAAGAAAGCCTTTGACAAAGTCTGGAAAGAAGGTCTGATGAAGAAACTGAGAAACTGCAAAGTCAGTGGAAGAATGTACAAATGAGTGAAAGTAGACTTGCAGAACAGAAGAGCCAGAGTACAGATAGACGGACTCAAGAACAAGAAAGTACTACTGCGTCGCGGTGTTCCCCATGGCGGAGTCTTGTCCCCCACACTTTTTCTAGTCTTCATCAATGATCTTGTTGTTAATCTACAGCATGAAATTAAAGCGGGAATGTACGCCGATGCCCTGGTTTTATGGAGCACAAATGAACATGCATCAGTGGCCACCAAATTGCTACAAAGAGCTGTAGATACATTTGCTGCATGGGCAAATAGATGGTGTGTCAGTATAAACACTGACAAGTGCAGCACCACTCTATTTACCCTCTCTTCAAAACAAAAGGCAGGGATCGTCCAGATAAATGGAACACCCCTAAGAGAAGATAAAAACCAACATAACTTGGAGTAACATTTGATGGCAGGCTGACATGGAGAAAGCACATCAACAAAGCAGTAGCAAAAGCCAGAAGGAAAATAGCCATCCCGAGAAAGCTAAGTGGAACCACATGGGGAGCCAGTGGGAAAATACTTAGCAAAGTTTATCAACAGAGCATACGACCACACTTGGAATATGGGTCAACTGCGTGGTGTTCAGCATCATAAACCAAACAACAAGAGCTGGACAAGGTGCAAAATCAAGCACTTAGAGTCACCACAGGAGGGATGAGATCAGCCCCTACAGTGGAAATGGAGAGGATGGGGAGGACACAAGCACTGAGTGAGCGTAGAGATACGAAAACGCTAATACAAGCAGGAAAGTTCCCCAGCTTGCCAGGCCACCCTATGAAGAACAGATTTGAAACCCATCTAGGGGCGGTTGAAAAGAAGTAGTTTTATCCACCAGGACAAACGACTCTGCAGAGAAACCACCGATCTGCCCACTGTTGGTATCCCACTAACAACTATTCCAGAGCCAACTCCAAGAAAAGATGAGCATAGACTACCATTGCAAATCCAGACAAAGGTGAGAGGAATATTTGACAAGGAAGAACAGAACAGTGTGCAGCACAGAACAGCCACTCTCAGCTTCCTTGATGAAGATTACCCACAGGACCTCTGGATCCGAGTCTACACAGATGGGTCTGCACAAAATGCTGTTCGAAATGGAGGAGCGGGAGTGTACATAGAATACCCAAATAATACTAGGAACACAGCCAGAGTACAAACAGGAAAATACTGTCATAACTATGATGCTGTAATTGAGGTATTCAAGATAGCAACAGAGAAATTACTAAATACCAGCAATGGTACACAACCTGTGGTGCTACTGACAGATGCAAAATCAGTACTCGAGGCATAAGGTCACCATGCAGTTGATACCATCCCACTGTGGAGTACCCGGAAACGACAGGGCTGATCAATTGGCTAAGGAAGGAGCCAAAGAAGAACAACCCGATGCGCCCGTTACATACCACCAAAAGAAAAGAATGATCAAATCAGTCAGAAAGCCACCAAAACCTGCTCAAGATGATTACCAAGTTAGGGACAGACCAGAACAAGTCATTATTCTGCGCCTCAGAACAGGACACAATAGATTACGCAACACCATGTATAAAAAATTCAAGATTGGTGAAACAGCCATGTGCACATGTGAATTGGCCTCACAGACAGCAGAGCACATACTGCAAGGTTGCCCAAAATATAACATTTCTAGGCAAACCTTCTGGCCTAGAGAGACGGCAGTGGAAGATAAACTTTACGGACCACGTGTGAACTGAAAAAAAAAAAAAACAGTTAAATTCATACAAGAGACAACATTGCAGTTATAGACATATTTCAAGCGAACGAAAGAAGAAGAAGAGTCAGAGGATGATAATATTGCGCATATTATACAAACATTACTGTCCTTGAGTCAGAGGATGATAATATTGCGCATATTATATAAACATTACATTATGTTAGGCAGATAATGATAATATTGTGCACATTAGACAAACATTACTTTCTGTGAGGCAGATAATGGTAATATTGTGCACATTAGACAAACAATACTTTCTGTGAGGCAGACAATGGTAATATTGTGCACATTAGACAAAGATTACTTTCTGTGAGGCAGATAATGATACTATTGTGCACATAAACAAACATTACTTTCTGCGAGGCCCACTATGAAATTCTCCCTAGTCAGAGCCGCTACAGTACGAAACGTCATGTGACGTTGATATGAAAGAAGATCAATGGAAAGCAAGCGCAGCAGAAAGTGTTGATAAATGGGGAAACATGATCGTGAATGAGTATGTTATTGAAGGGTAAGTAAACCATTTGACATGTGACAGAAACAACCAAAATGAGTAATAGATGCTATGTGTGAGTGTGGAGAGAGAGAGAGAGAGAGAGAGAGAGAGAGAGAGAGAGAGAGAGAGAGAGAGAGAGAGAGAGAGAGTGTGTGTGTGTGTGTGTGTGTGTTTGCTCGCATGCGTATACTAAACACACCATATTATTATACCATTTACACCGTCGCTGGCGACTGATTGAAAGGTTTTTAGTAAGAACCGATGGAAAAGGGTTCCTTGCCAAGCAATTTGCCACGCAATGTATACATTAGAATAATTATTTCACCTCCGACAGACAACACCCGTGTCTTTCCGGGGATTAGAACCTAGATGTCCTGCCCTGTTAGATCTGGTTTAGATAATAAATGTTTGTCAGTATGGTTCAAGCCAAGCCTAGGACATCCATTATCCATGGCTGTGTGTTTACATATTTTTTTTTTTAGCATATCCTATTTACAGGACATTGCATTGAATGAATTAAATGTGGCAACCTTGAGAGACCTGGAGTGATTTGTCAGTCTCTGGTAAACTTGTCTGATTTAGGTCAACACTACACCAGGCCTGGGCTTGTCGTCTACAGCTGACGTTCACGTCCATGAGGACAACCTAACCCTCGGTCACCATTTACATCATCAAATACTTGCCGTCTGGCGTGGGCGAGCATGCTTCTCCACATATTGTAATTTCCAACAACATGCATCAGTTCGTGCGCAGACATCTTTCCTTGACATGACACCAGGCTGCCAAGAATCCTATCTCGCTGTCGTCATCTTACTGTCTTTCTAGAATCTTGTCCACTTGTCACATTATGTTCCAGCTTTTTTCTTCTTTTTAAATGTTACAGGAGCTTCGGAAGAAACAATCACATGACATAGTTCCTGGAAACAGGACACGTATCGGCCGGCAGAGAGGAAGGTGTCGGCCGGCAGAGAGGAAGGTGTCGGCCGGCAGAGAGGAAGGTGTCGGCCATCATAGAGGCAGGTATAGAGGCAGGTATAGAGGCAGGTACAGAGGCAGGCATAGAGGCAGGTATAGAGGCAGGTATAGAGACAGGTATGGAGACAGGCATAGAGGCAGGTATAGAGACAAGCATAGAGGCAGGTATAGAAGCAGGTATAGAAGCAGGTATAGAGGCAGGTATAGAGGCAGGCATAGAGGCAGGCATAGAGGCAGGCATAGAGGCAGGCATAGAGGCAGGTATAGAGGCAGGTGTAGAGGCAGGTGTAAAGACAGGTATAGAGGCGGGCATAGTGGCAACTATAGAGGTAGTAATTGGAGCAGGTATAGAGGCAGGTATATAGGCAGGTGTCGGCCATCATAGAGATGGAAAAGAACATTGCAGACACCTTTGCCATGAAAGTGCATGAAGCAGGACAGATGCAAAGAGATGGAGAGACTTTTCGTACAGCCCTAATTAGAGCGATGTCCGCAGAGAAGCTGCTTCATGATGATCAATGGTGGTAAAGGTCCGCACGGGACAAGCCACTGGATGATAGTGATTGCTGCTTGTTAGGTTATACAATCAGGTTAGACTAATGTGAAGTGTCTGAACATGTCAACATGTTACTCGACCATTTCCGAATTGAGACACTTGCATAGCCGCATTCTTGGAGAGATATTGCGGTAGTGTCCGCTTGACGTCCACACCCTCAAGTGTGGCTGGTGACCTCCGCCTTTGATAACTGTTTCCTGTTGCCAGGACATGCAAGTGCCCGGCTCTGCTCAGGTTGTCCACTTATTTCCATAGACACTTAGTCTCCTGAATTGTGTTTTCCGCACCTCTTGTGCGTTGCTCGCTATGGTCTACAACTAGAAAGGACGAACAGACGGACAGACAGACAGACAGACAAACAAACAGACAGACAGACAGACAGACAGACAGACAGACAGACAGACAGACAGACAGACAGACAGACGGACGGACGGACGGACGGACGGACGGACGGACGCGGACGGACGGACGGATGGACGGGCGAGCGGGCGGGCGGGCGGATAGATAGATAGATAGATAGATAGATAGATAGATAGATAGATAGATACATAGATAGATACATAGATAGATAGATAGATAGATAGATAGATAGATAGATAGATAGATAGATAGATAGATAGATAGATAGATAGATATGTAATAGTCTGGCGCAATACATGATGATGGTGATGTTACCAATACCAGCATCCCTTGCAGTGCCCTGGGGTACGATGGGAAGCCGCTCTGGAAGTGAGGATAAATAGAGGCGCGTGTCAGTTTCCCGGTCTCTCCAAACCAGACAACCGTGGCCGAAGGAGCGATGATGTAGATCGCTGTAGTATAGAATAGGGAGGCTTTAACCAGCCCTCCCCAGTCACTGGACCAGAGCAGGGAGTCACAAATGCCTCTAGATTTAACCATGACTGGCTTGCGTGGCCCACACACGAGGACCGAGGAAATCCATCAAAATGATTGGCAATTTGTAAGCCCACTCTTGGTAGTGACTCCTGGCCATGTTTGTGGGTTGTAGAGCAAACTTGAGCCCCGGCTCTGGTTAATGTCGTAGGCCACTCACACTCCCTTTCATATCCCCATTTGTATACCTGTTTATGTCACTATATCTCTGTTGTTAGGGTTATAGTTTTGTTATTCGTTATGTTATGGTTTTTCGCTGTATCTGGTCCCAGTCGACTTATGTGATGCGGGTGTCTTGGGTGGGTATTGAGGGTGCCCTTCGACTCAACTGAACATGATTGAGGTCTCACTGTCATTTAGAGACCGCCCCTGTGTTAGTACTAGGCAGCAGTTATCTCTAACTGTGGGATTTCAGATTCCCATTTCTGTATGTACCAACTGTCCATGAGTCCTGAGATGATTACAATAGAGAGTCCATACCTGCTGTTATGTTGTTGTTTACGTTGAGGCTCTGTTGTTGCCATGTCCTTGTTGGTTTGTGGAGATGGGTACCTAGTCATGTGCATAGCGATGTTAGGCAGCAGTGATCGCTGTGGGAACATAGGTTCCCATTTCTGTATATGTCAGTTATGTGACATGTCAAGATGCCTGTTTGTCCTTGAATCATGCAGTTCTGCCAATAAAAACCTAATTTTGTTGTTCTTAATTTGTTTTGTTTAGTCTGTAGTTTGTTGTGTAAACTCATTGATCCTGTTACAGTCCAGCAGTGTAATCTTCTGTCTGGGATGTGCAACCGCATATCCCCCGCCCTAGAACTCCTGGAATCTTCTGTCTAAATTCTACCCCTTTTCTTGTTAACAGAGGAGAATATACACAGTGCTCTTTCTCTATTTCTTCTTATTGTCCTTTTCTTCTCTGGCCCATTAAAAGTCAGTGTTGCGCTTCTTTGTCTTTGAGCACTTAAGTATAGGAAATAACATCTTCCTGTCCTTGATCTTATTACTTCGGTGACAAGTGGCGAGCCTCGGCCTGGATTGTTTGGCGGCCTTTAGATTATCTTGTTGGTGTCTGTTCCAGTCTTCAATGATTCTTTTAGGTGGTAGTTCCATGTTGTTTTTTTCTTTTTTGCCTTTTTGGGGGTGTGAGAGGTCCCTGGCCAAAGACATTAACTGGGTTCAGGTTTTTTCCCCAAGTCTCCAAGAAGTACAGCATTGAGAGAAGAGCTCCAGACCTACACCACATCTCAAGTCGTCAAAATTAAAGGTGACCTTATTCCATGTTTAGGGAACCGAAGTTTCCCACCCAGCCGGCACTCAGTCTGAGTCCGCTGGTATAAATTAAGAGTGCGAACACTCCAACGAAGGTCACCAAACTTTAGCTATAAAGTCTTTTGGAATATGCATATATATTCCTACTGAAACCATCATGCTTTACTCAGAAAGCTACAGAGGTGGTTGACGACTCCATGAGAGCAGAATGCTCCCACATTCAATAGAGGCTGGGGCTGTGCTTGTCCAAGAGAAAAATTCTGTTGATTCTTTTGGGAGAACAGTTGTGGACTGTTCATGCGACTGATTTCAGCAGTGCCAACATCTGGGGCCATCCATAGAAATACCTTTCCCCTGTTGGTCTGGAAGAAGGGACACCAGAAATCCATCCCGCCAGTGTGTCCCACCAGCAGCAGAGCGCTGGACATCCATATTCAATCCCCACGGGTGGCACCATCACCTGAGATCATCGAGGGGGATGTTTCCCTTATTGTGCATCAGTTCACCATGTTCGTTTGAAGTGACAGATGACAATGTTACCTGTGGTGATAAGAAAGTCCTTTCCTTATAGGCGGAAGCAGAGGAGTTAATACTAGCGTGTTCGTCCATGTTCATGATGTCATTGGTGGACATATTGAGTGTTGCGGGGCGAGTGAACAGTGATGTCCTATATTTCCAACTGTGCATAGATAATTCAAAAGAGACACATAATAGATGTTAAGTGGGAGGAAACGATATCCAGTGAGCATTATCAGACGGAAACATTCGTTATATATTTCTGCGACACACTTTATGGACAAATAATTAATTACTAATTATTTTGTGTCATGCAATATTAATTCGAATTAGGGAATCCCCACAGAAAGTGAGTCCAAGACACCATGTCTTCCGGCATGTTTTGTTTTGCTTTGTTTTTTTCCATGTACAGGTATTTTTCTACCCCGCTTCATTTGGGTACCAAGGTGACAACTGAGAAATTACTGACCCACCCCATGGAACTGATGGATGTTGCTGGCAGAAGCAGGGCTACCAGAATCAGACCGGGGAAACAAAAACTGGGTTTGCCTGCATAGTCATGGGAGTTATATTTTTTCAGTGGCAGGGATGTGTCTGCATCTTGGTTTGCAGGTGATCTAGTTGATAGAATGCATGTTATTCCGGTCGTTGTTTTTTGGTTACAAGTAGGGATTGTAAATTTAAGGGGATGCCTGTGTGAAATTTTTTTTGGGTGCCCCTATGTATTGCATCCATGGAGCTAAGGGTTGATGTTGATGTCAGGGTTGGTGGTTTATTTTGTATGCAGACTGCATATTCCTCATGGCCACTCATAAGATATGGTATTATCTTTTGTCAGGGACTGATTTTTTTAAAATTGTCACTGATGTATGTTTTTAAGGCAGGTTCAGAAAATATAACTGGTAACAATTTTACGCTGAGAGGTTTAAGTCCCGTGATGAAACCCCCTTGACTGATTGTTTATTTAAATAGCCCTAGTGTTTTGGCCAAACCCTAAGGGTCTAGAGTATTCGACGGGGACCGTCGAAAAATTGGGGGTGTGATGTGTAATAGTCTGGCGCAATACATGATGATGGTGATGTTACCAATACCAGCATCCCTTGCAGTGCCCTGGGGTACGATGGGAAGCCGCTCTGGAAGTGAGGATAAATAGAGGCGCGTGTCAGTTTCCCAGTCTCTCCAAACCAGACAACCGTGGCCGAAGGAGCGATGATGTAGATCGCTGTAGTATAGAATAGGGAGGCTTTAACCAGCCCTCCCCAGTCACTGGACCAGAGCAGGGAGTCACAAATGCCTCTAGATTTAACCATGACTGGCTTGCGTGGCCCACACACGAGGACCGAGGAAATCCATCAAAATGATTGGCAATTTGTAAGCCCACTCTTGGTAGTGACTCCTGGCCATGTTTGTGGGTTGTAGAGCAAACTTGAGCCCCGGCTCTGGTTAATGTCGTAGGCCACTCACACTCCCTTTCATATCCCCATTTGTATACCTGTTTATGTCACTATATCTCTGTTGTTAGGGTTATAGTTTTGTTATTCGTTATGTTATGGTTTTTCGCTGTATCTGGTCCCAGTCGACTTATGTGATGCGGGTGTCTTGGGTGGGTATTGAGGGTGCCCTTCGACTCAACTGAACATGATTGAGGTCTCACTGTCATTTAGAGACCGCCCCTGTGTTAGTACTAGGCAGCAGTTATCTCTAACTGTGGGATTTCAGATTCCCATTTCTGTATGTACCAACTGTCCATGAGTCCTGAGATGATTACAATAGAGAGTCCATACCTGCTGTTATGTTGTTGTTTACGTTGAGGCTCTGTTGTTGCCATGTCCTTGTTGGTTTGTGGAGATGGGTACCTAGTCATGTGCATAGCGATGTTAGGCAGCAGTGATCGCTGTGGGAACATAGGTTCCCATTTCTGTATATGTCAGTTATGTGACATGTCAAGATGCCTGTTTGTCCTTGAATCATGCAGTTCTGCCAATAAAAACCTAATTTTGTTGTTCTTAATTTGTTTTGTTTAGTCTGTAGTTTGTTGTGTAAACTCATTGATCCTGTTACAGTCCAGCAGTGTAATCTTCTGTCTGGGATGTGCAACCGCATATCCCCCGCCCTAGAACTCCTGGAATCTTCTGTCTAAATTCTACCCCTTTTCTTGTTAACAGAGGAGAATATACACAGTGCTCTTTCTCTATTTCTTCTTATTGTCCTTTTCTTCTCTGGCCCATTAAAAGTCAGTGTTGCGCTTCTTTGTCTTTGAGCACTTAAGTATAGGAAATAACATCTTCCTGTCCTTGATCTTATTACTTCGGTGACAAGTGGCGAGCCTCGGCCTGGATTGTTTGGCGGCCTTTAGATTATCTTGTTGGTGTCTGTTCCAGTCTTCAATGATTCTTTTAGGTGGTAGTTCCATGTTGTTTTTTTTTTTTTTGCCTTTTTGGGGGTGTGAGAGGTCCCTGGCCAAAGACATTAACTGGGTTCAGGTTTTTTCCCCAAGTCTCCAAGAAGTACAGCATTGAGAGAAGAGCTCCAGACCTACACCACATCTCAAGTCGTCAAAATTAAAGGTGACCTTATTCCATGTTTAGGGAACCGAAGTTTCCCACCCAGCCGGCACTCAGTCTGAGTCCGCTGGTATAAATTAAGAGTGCGAACACTCCAACGAAGGTCACCAAACTTTAGCTATAAAGTCTTTTGGAATATGCATATATATTCCTACTGAAACCACCATGCTTTACTCAGAAAGCTACAGAGGTGGTTGACGACTCCATGAGAGCAGAATGCTCCCACATTCAATAGAGGCTGGGGCTGTGCTTGTCCAAGAGAAAAATTCTGTTGATTCTTTTGGGAGAACAGTTGTGGACTGTTCATGCGACTGATTTCAGCAGTGCCAACATCTGGGGCCATCCATAGAAATACCTTTCCCCTGTTGGTCTGGAAGAAGGGACACCAGAAATCCATCCCGCCAGTGTGTCCCACCAGCAGCAGAGCGCTGGACATCCATATTCAATCCCCACGGGTGGCACCATCACCTGAGATCATCGAGGGGGATGTTTCCCTTATTGTGCATCAGTTCACCATGTTCGTTTGAAGTGACAGATGACAATGTTACCTGTGGTGATAAGAAAGTCCTTTCCTTATAGGCGGAAGCAGAGGAGTTAATACTAGCGTGTTCGTCCATGTTCATGATGTCATTGGTGGACATATTGAGTGTTGCGGGGCGAGTGAACAGTGATGTCCTATATTTCCAACTGTGCATAGATAATTCAAAAGAGACACATAATAGATGTTAAGTGGGAGGAAACGATATCCAGTGAGCATTATCAGACGGAAACATTCGTTATATATTTCTGCGACACACTTTATGGACAAATAATTAATTACTAATTATTTTGTGTCATGCAATATTAATTCGAATTAGGGAATCCCCACAGAAAGTGAGTCCAAGACACCATGTCTTCCGGCATGTTTTGTTTTGCTTTGTTTTTTTTCCATGTACAGGTATTTTTCTACCCCGCTTCATTTGGGTACCAAGGTGACAACTGAGAAATTACTGACCCACCCCATGGAACTGATGGATGTTGCTGGCAGAAGCAGGGCTACCAGAATCAGACCGGGGAAACAAAAACTGGGTTTGCCTGCATAGTCATGGGAGTTATATTTTTTCAGTGGCAGGGATGTGTCTGCATCTTGGTTTGCAGGTGATCTAGTTGATAGAATGCATGTTATTCCGGTCGTTGTTTTTTGGTTACAAGTAGGGATTGTAAATTTAAGGGGATGCCTGTGTGAAATTTTTTTTTGGGTGCCCCTATGTATTGCATCCATGGAGCTAAGGGTTCATGTTGATGTCAGGGTTGGTGGTTTATTTTGTATGCAGACTGCATATTCCTCATGGCCACTCATAAGATATGGTATTATCTTTTGTCAGGGACTGATTTTTTTAAAATTGTCACTGATGTATGTTTTTAAGGCAGGTTCAGAAAATATAACTGGTAACAATTTTACGCTGAGAGGTTTAAGTCCCGTGATGAAACCCCCTTGACTGATTGTTTATTTAAATAGCCCTAGTGTTTTGGCCAAACCCTAAGGGTCTAGAGTATTCGACGGGGACCGTCGAAAAATTGGGGGTGTGATGTGTAATAGTCTGGCGCAATACATGATGATGGTGATGTTACCAATACCAGCATCCCTTGCAGTGCCCTGGGGTACGATGGGAAGCCGCTCTGGAAGTGAGGATAAATAGAGGCGCGTGTCAGTTTCCCAGTCTCTCCAAACCAGACAACCGTGGCCGAAGGAGCGATGATGTAGATCGCTGTAGTATAGAATAGGGAGGCTTTAACCAGCCCTCCCCAGTCACTGGACCAGAGCAGGGAGTCACAAATGCCTCTAGATTTAACCATGACTGGCTTGCGTGGCCCACACACGAGGACCGAGGAAATCCATCAAAATGATTGGCAATTTGTAAGCCCACTCTTGGTAGTGACTCCTGGCCATGTTTGTGGGTTGTAGAGCAAACTTGAGCCCCGGCTCTGGTTAATGTCGTAGGCCACTCACACTCCCTTTCATATCCCCATTTGTATACCTGTTTATGTCACTATATCTCTGTTGTTAGGGTTATAGTTTTGTTATTCGTTATGTTATGGTTTTTCCCTGTATCTGGTCCCAGTCGACTTATGTGATGCGGGTGTCTTGGGTGGGTATTGAGGGTGCCCTTCGACTCAACTGAACATGATTGAGGTCTCACTGTCATTTAGAGACCGCCCCTGTGTTAGTACTAGGCAGCAGTTATCTCTAACTGTGGGATTTCAGATTCCCATTTCTGTATGTACCAACTGTCCATGAGTCCTGAAATGATTACAATAGAGAGTCCATACCTGCTGTTATGTTGTTGTTTACGTTGAGGCTCTGTTGTTGCCATGTCCTTGTTGGTTTGTGGAGATGGGTACCTAGTCATGTGCATAGCGATGTTAGGCAGCAGTGATCGCTGTGGGAACATAGGTTCCCATTTCTGTATATGTCAGTTATGTGACATGTCAAGATGCCTGTTTGTCCTTGAATCATGCAGTTCTGCCAATAAAAACCTAATTTTGTTGTTCTTAATTTGTTTTGTTTAGTCTGTAGTTTGTTGTGTAAACTCATTGATCCTGTTACAGTCCAGCAGTGTAATCTTCTGTCTGGGATGTGCAACCGCATATCCCCCGCCCTAGAACTCCTGGAATCTTCTGTCTAAATTCTACCCCTTTTCTTGTTAACAGAGGAGAATATACACAGTGCTCTTTCTCTATTTCTTCTTATAGTCCTTTTCTTCTCTGGCCCATTAAAAGTCAGTGTTGCGCTTCTTTGTCTTTGAGCACTTAAGTATAGGAAATAACATCTTCCTGTCCTTGATATTATTCCTTCGGTGACAGACAGATAGATAGATAGATAGATAGATAGATAGATAGATAGATAGATAGATAGATAGATAGATAGATAGATAGATAGATAGATAGATAGATAGATAGATAGATAGATAGATAGATAGATAGATAGATAGATAGATAGATAGATAGATAGATAGATAGATAGATAGATAGATAGATAGATAGATAGATAGATAGATAGATAGATAGATAGATAGATAGATAGATAGATAGATAGATAGATAGATAGATAGATAGATAGATAGATAGATAGATAGATAGATAGATAGATAGATAGATAGATAGATAGATAGATAGATAGATAGATAGATAGATAGATAGATAGATAGATAGATAGATAGATAGATAGATAGATAGATAGATAGATAGATAGATAGATAGATAGATAGATAGATAGATAGATAGATAGATAGATAGATAGATAGATAGATAGATAGATAGATAGATAGATAGATAGATAGATAGATAGATAGATAGATAGATAGATAGATAGATAGATAGATAGATAGATAGATAGATAGATAGATAGATAGATAGATAGATAGATAGATAGATAGATAGATAGATAGATAGATAGATAGATAGATAGATAGATAGATAGTCATATTAAAACAACAATCTAATACCGTAATTCCCTGCAGGTGCAAATATGAAACACGGTTATTAATAATGTACACAGCACGACGCACTACTCATGCCTCGGATTCTCTCACTAACGTATCAAGCTTGAAGTATATGACATATGTGAAAGGTTAAAGCAAGCTTGACATTTGCAAACAACTTATGAATGCCTGGCTGGGGCTGCTTGTCATTCATAAACACACGCGTATACATTACAGTGCATCAATCCGGGAGCTCTACTTATCGCATGCACGTGCTTCATCTAGCAACATCAAAGCCGGACCACAAAAATGTATAATTTCTTGGAATGTTTCTCTCCGCCTTCGAGCTGAGGTCTTGTTTGTTGGTACGCTATTTCTTTCATTGTAGAATTCCTCAAGGGGTGTAAATAATAACAGAAATGTAGCTAAACTATGAAAATAAACTTGAACAAAACAGCGATTATTTCACTGGTAATGTCTTTTTTACTCTTTAGACACGATAAAAATAGTGTTGGAATTACTTTGGGTCTCCAGAAATGGGAAGGTTTTATTGGTAATCCGTGAGTCAATATTGTTAATAAACATATGTGCTGGTTATATATGATAGTAGTATACAAAGAACAATAAATCACAATAACAATAATAACAACAACAACAATTAAAACAAACATGTATTTTTTTAAAAAAAGGTGTAGATGGCAAACATCAAACGGGGAAAGAATTTATTGTTTGACAAACACACAAGTTGTAAAATTAACGCAAGTAGAAATTAACGCATACATCGTAATTATGTGTACCACTCATATCACAATTGTGTATTACTCATCAGAAATGCACGTACCAATCATACCCGAATTGTGTCAAACACGCCTGTAAGAACTGTGAAAGAAAACAAGGATGTCGTCGAAAACGTCTCAAGTGCAGTCTTGCGTGTAGACTGACTTGTGATTGGGTAGGACAGATTTTCTAATGCTAAGCAAGTTAGTTGCGGTTCCAAATTTACCGCAAAGGGTCGCCCCATAATGCTCTGTTCCTGTGCCAGCGAATATCATACCAAATGCTCCCCACTGCCCCATGTGAAAAGTAGAACAGACGGGAGTCTCGACAAACCATCAGCCTACAAAGGTATACTATGCATAAAGCCGCTGCCAGAATGCCAACACAAAAGTCCGCTATAAAAAATACAGTTCATCGTGGATAGAAGCGGCAGTCACTAGAAAACCAGCAGCCACACATTACTGCATATGTCAACCCAGTTAGTTCAGAAACCATAGGTCTGAATATGCTGTTCACGATACAAACAACCGTGGGCATATTTAAAAGCACACCACATGAAATCCACAGCTCACAGTGTTTCTCCATGCACTCAACTCAGTAACAGGGAGATGGAACGATGCACTACGAGTCCAACATGAGCGAAATGAGTAAACAAACCGTAGCCACTAGCATAAACACTCCAGAGGCCGTAATAGCTCAATTACCTATCCTCCATAGCGACCGGGAAAATGCTAATCACATGAAGAGACACACAGTTTTCGTAGAATGTGACAATTAGCATTATAAAATTTTTTTAACGATTGAAAACATACAGCTGCAGATTTCAGTTACACCAAACATTCAGATGGGAACCACGGTGGTGTAGTGGCTAGACGCTAGTCTGCCGTGCCGGTGATCGTGGGTTCCATCCTCATAGGGGCGGTTTAGGATTTTTAAAAATTGACCTTTGCTCCCAGGTCGACCCAGCTTAAAGTAGGTACCAACAACGGTTTTGGGAAGTGGAAACGGGCGGTTTGATACCGACCACATCACTCACCGAATACGATTGACCTATACAAATATGGGCTTAGCACCACATTCCCAGCGAGCTTTGCGGTGAGTAAAAGGGTCCTTTACTTACTGATACATCTAGACTAAACTTGGCAATATATATATATATATATATATATATATATATATATATATATATATATATATATATATATATATATATATATATATATATATATATACACACACACACACACACACCAACTCACCTGGAAGTCATTTACCGATCGTCCCTGGAGTTATCCTCTCATATACTCCGTGAGGTGAGATCTTTCGTGACTGCGTGGGTCAAGGAAGGACCCAGTCTCGTCATTTTTGAGAAGCAAATATCTGTACGCGGGAAAGGTTACCGGCGTGATACTGACCATATCTTCCCAGATTTGGTCAGTAAAATATTATCCTGGTACGTTAATCCGCTGTATTATTATCAAAGCGATAGCCGCAATTCACGTTGACGAATTCAAATTCGGAATACATATTTCGTTACACTTTCTTTACTGTACGTTGTGTCTTCTGCTTTCTGGCTCTTTATTGAATGACGATAACTAGGTCTACATACGGAACAAATCGAGCCACACTGAATATCTGCAAGCCTCACAAATCAAGAGTGCTAAAAGGCAATCAAGTACAACTTGTCCCAACTGCGAAATACTCAACAGATGGCATCAAGGTCACAACAAATTCGCTTCTTGAGAAGATGAAGCACTAACGAATTTCTCTGTGAGTTTTATCCAATGCATCTAGCCGTCTCAAATAAGAGCGAGATAATGGAAGAGCACTATGTAGGTTGAGTACGTTAATGATCCCCAGCGATTGTACATTATAACAATAAGGCCCTATTTATCGCTGCCTTGGGAAAACTCCACTACTTAAAAAAACTACACTACTGTGTATTTTTAGACGGTAAATCTCTTTTGGAGGTGGATAGGAAACCACTGCATTTATTTCACAAGAATACCTTTGTTTTGATAGTCATAATGTTGCTACATTGTGTTGTGACATGCAACACCTCACATCATTCTGTGTAAAATGAATATGTCCACCATATGCGCTGTGCTAACGCAGTGGTATGTGTATGGCTTTATCACTTTAGCGGCGCGGGGTTCAATTTGCAATGTCAGTACAGTCCTGATGTAGCTCAAGCATTAAGAACTGACAACTAGAGATTTGAAACACAAGTGTGCCACATCAGCTGCGTATCTGAACTCGTCCCATCCTAGACTGGTGTTATTTAACCCTTTCAATACCAGTCATTGTTAAGACTGCAATGTGATGGTCAAAGACCAGGTCGACCCAGTCTAAATTTTGTACCAGGAAATCTTCTGTCAAGACCGCCGCTGTGATATCAACTATATCATCCACTGAGTGTCGATAGGTGTATTAAAATATCGGGCTAGCACCATATACCTAATACACACAAGGCGTAGAGCCGGTTCTGTATGTCATGTATGGGGGAAACACGACAACAGCGCCTGGCACGTTTTTGATACTGACTGATTTTCCTACATTTTCTCTGACTCACAAACGTCAAACCCTCCTGCCCAGTGGTTTTCAAGAACCCGTGTATCACGATCCCAGGAAAGGATTGCCGCAATAAAGTTTAGTTGCAATTACATTTGGGAAATGTCAAACTTCACCACGAAAGTTGTCAAAACTTCTTGATTTGAATGCGCCAACATTGTAATATCCCTATAGGGATTGTAGAGCTGCTTTTGATGAACGAATTAAGGTTGAGTACGACTTATACTACAAACATTAAACGATAAATTTGTTCAGACATATTCAACATATTATGTAAGTTTAAATGGTTGTTATAGTATTCTTATTTCGCCTTCTATACCTCATTGCCGTCGACAAACTCACTCCAAGCTGTCCCGTCCTTAGCTAGCCCATACAGTTCCTCCCATGCCACCCCCAATATTATTCATGCCTGTCTCTGCGTCTCTTCACTGTATCCTTTGCGTCGTTATTTCTTTTGCCATATAGACTCCCGTCAAAGGCCCTTCTAGTGAACCTATTCTCAAGTTTTCCCAGTGTATGTCGTATCCAACACCATTGTTTTTAGTCACCTCTTGTGGTCAGCATGGCTGAATGGATAAGAGCGACGATCTTAACCACCCAGTGTGCTTATGCCGAGGTAACTGATTCAACCGCTATACTGGTCAGATGGACTAAAATGTTGACTTCTCTACCTTGACTTGAGAGCGTAAATTACAAGTACCTCTGAAATAGGTGTGGTGTCAGAGTGATGCAGTGACATCGTTACGCCCGCCAGGCGACTTAGTTCCCCAGCCGGGATGCCGTAACTTCGTTACGCCCGCCAGGCGAGTAGTAGGTACCTGCCTGCGAGGTTGCTGGCTGACGAGACGGCCAGCGGTCAGGCAAGGACGAAGCAAGACGCACGCATGCCTCGTGAAGCCACTTGAGGTGGGGAGGCACATTGCGAGCGATAGCCAGACAGCTCTGGGACGTGGACTCGACTGGACGTATGATGAGAGAAAGGCGTTGTGTGGTTTCTGTGCCCAAAAGTCGAGTGTCTGTTCATCTTGAGAGATAGACAGTGAGCTGTATTGTGTATGTAAGTGTATTGAAGTATAACTTATATCTTGTAATGATCATCGTATCGTATATGATTCGTAAATAAATCCATTGAACGTTGTGTCGTTGAGTCTCAAGTCAAATCACGTTGTACTTGTACTGTCTCACATGTGTTAGGAAATACGAGCCAGGTTTAAGACCCTGACATGTGTGGACGTGGTGGCATTCGTCCGGCTTTGAAATGAACGTGTTTATGTGATTAACGGTTAAAACTAGAGTTTGTGAACTTAGAATTTTTGTTCAACTTTATTGTACATGTAAATGTGATCGTTGAAGGCTCATTTTGATAGATATTATTACATTATTTAAACATGGAGACTAAATGTGAATGTACAGTGCATACATATTGTTTGATCTTGTAAACGTGTAAAACATCAGTGATTGTTGAACTTGTTACCGTTTTGACCTTGTCGACATTGTGAAGTTGTCGCCATTGTGACCTTGTCGCCATCTTGTAAACTTGATGTCTATGTCCTTACTGAATGTCATCTTGATGTAAGTGATGTGTCATCAATGTTGTAGCGTGTTGAGATATATTTAGAGTGTCTTTGTAAAGTAAGTTGTGGAAAGCAGAAAGTTTTGGAAAGAAAGTGACTTGTGTTTTGAAAAAAAAAATTGTTGACTGACAACAATACGACATACAATTACACTCAACGCCATACAAACCTAATCAACACTTAGTGACAAGCAGGCACACCACAGCAAATAGACGCTAATTTATTTCCTCCAAAAACAAAGCAGGTTTTCTGTGCCATCTGAAACCCTTGCCCGTAGAGGTCATTTGTGTTTGAAGTAGCGACCCTACAGTTCCTAGCCCGATTTCCAACCGTTCTTCACCGCATCCGGTGCACTTGAGTATATTTTTCTTTTCATATACTTTTGGATGCAAATTTAGGCACGTATTGTCAATAGAACATAATTGTAAATTGTTTACTTTACTAACCACTTGTAACAAATTGTGTGGCTGGTCTTTCATTGACAGTTTCCATCATGTCTTCATTAAATGATTTCATCGATATGGGGTTGAAGTTAAAGTTAACAGGTGATGAGTTAACGAAGTGGAATGAGAATAAATACTCTGAACACCTTCGTGAGAAAGCTAATGAACGTGATGAAAGAGCAGCTGAAAGAGCTGCCAAGCAAGCAGAAGCAGAGCTATCTGCAAAAGCCAAGCAATTAGAGGCAGAAACAGCCTTAAAGCAAGCAGAGGCAGCAACCGCAGCAAAACAGGCAGAGCTAGATATCGAATTGAAGAAAGCTGAGATAGATAGTGAGCTGAAGAAAGCTGAAATAGCAGCTCAAAGTAAACGTGAAGAGCTGGAATTGCAACTTAAAATCAAACAACTTGATACTGAGACTGCCATTAACAAAGAGTCTAAGAAATCTGAGAGACTGGAGAAAGAAAACCAGTACAAGAAATACCAAGGTATAGTACGTAATTATACCTCGGGTGACTGCATTGCAGCCTTTACCCAAAATTTTGAGACATTAATGGACCATTACCAGATTCCACTGTCTGAATGGAATATTATTTATATGAGGAGTTTATCAGGGGAGCCTCTTAAAGTCATTGAGATTATCCCCAAAGACCTCAGAAAAGATTACCATTATCTAAAATCAAAGATTATGGCACATTTTATGTTAGATGAGGCAGGTTACAGAGAAAAATTCAGCAAGTTGAGCCCAAAACCGACTCAAACGTTCTCTGACTACCTCTGCTTAGTCCGAGATATATTTTCAAAATGGACTTCAGCAGCTAAAATTGATAAAAATTATCAAAGATTAGAAGATCTGATCATCAGAGATAAAGTCATTTCATCCATTTTATCAGCGTTTTCAAAATTTTTGCAAGAGAATGAATGCACTAGTGTAGATGAGATTGAGAGACGTGGTTCGGCGTATTACACAGCCAACAAACATTGTTTCGCCAGTGAAGCTACTGACATAAATTTTGTAGCATCGGCTAACTATGACAAACCCTATAGTAGGCAGAAACCTCATAAGCCTACATCTGAGAAGTATAATCACTGTAGATATTGTAAAATTTCACACCATCAAGGTGAGATGTGTGACAAGAACCCCGCATATCATACTTATCTACAAAACATGGTAAACAGACAAGATAAGGAGCGTAGATCCTTCAGAAATTTGCGTAAATGTTTCCTCTGTAAGGCGTACGGACATTATCGCCATGATTGTAAAGGTAGGCAAATGACCAACAAAGCAAATGCCGCCTTGTTTGACAGTTCATCGTCAGATGAAGAACAAGCAGAGAAAAACCCTGTGAACTCAGCACAGGCTTTTGATGTATTTAACGCAAATAAATGTACTGTTTGTAATACCTTTTATGAAGACGGCATTTTAACATGCGGCCACTCCATTCCTATTGCCAATGAAGAAGCTAATTTGGTAGTAGATTCTAAAGGCAGGATAAACATCCATCAAGGATACGTGAATGGCAAGTCTGCTACAGTCCTTCGTGACACGGGAAGCTCACTTATTGGTCTAAAGAGAACGTCCATAATGCCTACAGACTATACAGGCAGGCACGTAACATGCAGAACATTCTCTGGCAATATTGAAAAGTACCCACTAGCATGGGCATATATTCAAACACCTTTCCTCACTGGTAAAGTAAAATGCGCAGCATTAACAAACCCGGTGTGCGATATTATAATTGGAAATTTACCAGAGGTGAATGATATGCCTCATGACATAACATCTCTTTGCATTGATGATATCATAACATCACCATCAAATGTCATCATTGATAATGTTACACCACCTAATGAATGTATGGTAGCTAATGTAGCACTAAGATCTCATGACATCATTGATAACACTGTTTCATCACCATCTGATATCATTGAATGTGTGAACGCAGTAACCAGAGCTACTGCTAGAGTGCAAGATGAAAGTAACCAAACTAAGGCTATACAAATGCTTAGCCCAGTATCACTACCTTCTGAAACCATGAAGGAAACATTTGTAACAGCTCAAAAGGCTGATCCTTCATTGTCGAAATATTTTAATCTGATCGGCCAAAAGCCAAATGTAACCAAGAATGCAAAATGGCATTTTGCTTTGAAAAATTGTATCCTCACTAGGTATTATACCAGAGGTGACAGCACAACAGAGCAAACTGTGATGCCAAGTGAGTATCGCAAGCAAGCCTTACATCTTGCCCATGATATACCTCTTGCAGGGCATATGGCATACGCTAAGACCAGATCAAGATTATTAACACAGTTTCATTGGCCCAAATTGTGCAATGACATTAAACAATATTGCAGAAGTTGTGACATCTGCCAAAAAACTGGTAAAGAAAGGTAAACACCCACAGGCAAAGTTACAAGTTACTGACTTAGCCAGTCGACCTTTTGAGAAAATATCTGTCGACATAGTGGGCCCTCTTAATCAGACAACAACTAGAGGGAATAAATATATTCTAACTCTCATTGATCAATGTAGCCGCTGGCCGGAAGCGATTCCGCTAAAGAACATAACTGCCAATGATATAATGGAAGTTTTCTTCCATATATTTTCTCGGATAGGATTTCCAGACACTATCCAATCAGATAGGGGAACTCGGTTTATCGCCGCATCTACTCAAGCTTTCACCAAAATGTTGGGAGTGAAGCAATGTTTCAATTCCCCTTACCATCCTCACTCGAGTGGGATAATAGAAAAATTTAACGGCGATTTAAAACACATGCTTGCTAAAGTCACTCAAGAGCATCCCAAGAACTGGGACGTATATTTACCTGCTATTCTCTTTGCTTATCGCGAGGTACCACATTCTAGTACAGGTTTCTCTCCTTTTGAACTTATCTATGGTGCCAAACCACGTGGCCCATTGACTATTTATCACCAAATGTTAACTGACTCCACTCCAGTACTTAAACCCATATCATCATACGTATACGTTACATCATTGCGTGAAAGAATCATCAAATCTTGTATAATTGCAAAGGATGCACTAAAATTATCTGGTGCGACTTATAGACAATATGCTGACAAAGGTAACAGGACAATAACGTTGACGCCTGGACAGGACGTTCTTCTTCTACTATCTAGTGACAGACACTTATTGACTGATTCTTGGCAAGGACCTTTTAAAGTAACGAGACAAATTTCACCTGTAGACTACGAGATCCAAATAAAAGACAAACACAAAATATTCCACATCAATATGCTAAGACCATATTACAATAGAGACAACGAACATGACGATACAACAGCTTGTACAGTGATAATAGACCATGAAGATGACGAGGCTAGCGACGAAATTCCAACACCTGCATTAGACACGACAAACTGCTTGAAGGAAATTAAGATCAACCCAAAGTTAACTCAAGCAGACACAGACAGTTGCAAACATCTCATACAACAGTACAACACCATCTTCTCCAACAACCCAGGACAAACAGAATTAGTACAACATCACATCACACTCACGTCAAACACACCCATAAAATGCAGACCATACACCATTCCACTGCATTACAAAGAAAACTTACATCAGGAGATCATCAACTTAGAGAAAAACAACATCATAAGACGATCCCAATCAGACTTCTCATCTCCAATGGTCATAGTACGCAAAAAGGACAACACGATAAGACTCTGTGTCGACTATAGAAAGCTCAATAAGACAACTCTTCTAGATCTGGAGCCAATGGCAAACTCGGACGATCTACTGACAGAACTGACAGACGCTAGGTTCTTTACGATGGTAGACATGACTAAAGGTTACTGGCAAATAGCGGTAGACGAACAGAGTAGACATCTGACAGCATTTGCCACACCTTGGGGACTGTACGAATGGTGCAAACTTCCATTTGGGCTTGTCAATGCCCCAGCCACATTCGTACGTATGACACGACTTCTTCTAGTAGATATACCGAACATAATTTGCTATATTGACGACATCTGTGTTCACACAAAGACGATGACAGACCACATAAAGATATTAGAACAGACATTTGAACGCATTAGACAGCACGGACTGACGGTAAAGCCTGCAAAAGTAGACATAGCCTACCAGGAAATATCCTTCTTGGGGTACAAAATATCCAATGGCTTTGTCACGACAGACGATAACATCGTGTCCAAGATACTAAAACTATCACTTCCGACTACAAAAAAACAAGTCAGAAGTTTGTTGGGACTTGTAAATTATTACAGGCAGTTCATTCCTGATTTTTCCGAACTGACCGAAGTATTTACTAACTTACTAACAAAAGATAAACCGGAGAAAATTGTAAGCAATGAATGCCTAAAATTTGCATTCCAAAGAGTATTGTCTTTGTTTTCTGATAATAGAGTAAATAACCTTATTCTGAAATTGCCCAATCTTCAATTACCTTTCAGATTGCGTACAGACGCTAGCTCCGTGGCGATTGGAGCAGTCTTATTGCAAGAGCATAATAACATCCTTCACCCTGTGTACTTCGTATCCAGGAAACTGAAACCCAGAGAACGGGCTTGGTCAATACCTCAGTTGGAAGCCCTAGCTCTAGTGGTGGGTATAACTAAATTGTCCAGATTCCTCCTAGGACGTCATTTTATTGTCGAATCCGACAGTAGTCCATTGCGATTTATAAATTCAGGTGTACCTTCAAACCAAATGGTAGCGCGCTGGTCTCTTAAGCTCCAAGATTACAGCTTTGAGGTTCGACATATCCCAGGCAGAACCAATAATATTGCCGATCTCTTGTCCCATTGTCCGACCGACCCAGTGAGCACTAATGTCTGAGTGCAGTGTGTAAAGTACACTCAGATTAACACAGGCATCCATCAGTGAATAATTTTTTTTCATTCACTAAAGCTGTGTAATGTCTACGATGGGATGTGATAGGGGTTACTCCCATTATATATAGTATTCTTATTTTACTAATTAATGTAGTGATTGTCGTGTATAATTGTGTAGTGTGTGGTAGAAAGCGAACTTTATTAATTGTATATATTACGAAAAAAGAACAGTGCCACATTCGCTCAAAACTTACCGTAAGCGAACTATCCAATTTGACAGTGGTATCTGCGCGTGGAGCATTCCAGTGATATTTTAAATCCGTGTGTGAAAGTGTGACCTGAACATTGACATCTACACCACTGCAGTCAATCGAAATCCAGAAGTTTTTCCAGGGAAACACCCAACACATGAACGATTAGAACATTGTACATTCCGTAACTACATCAGACCGGAACAAGTGTGTTCTACAAGTTTCAACATCAGCTGCTTAGTGTTCGTGTGTACTTCCGGATTAGTTAGATAGTTAGTTCAAAATTAGCAGACGACAAACAAAAGTTTAAAAAGCTATGACGATTCTAAAATCTTTAGGAATCAACAAGTTTGAATACACAAATTGTGTATTTATATTTTTTATGTAGTGTAATCTTAGAATCATATCTTGATTAATTTATTCATACTACCGACTTTTTCTCGCTAGTATGAAGAAACATCAAGCGATGACGCTAAGAAATAGAATAATTATTGTAAAATATTATATTTCAGAAATTTTGAAGTTATTCCCCTTTCATTTAGTTGTTACTACATCATTACACCAAAGGGCTATGATGTGAAATGTATACGAGTATGTGTTGTGTATAAATAACCATGTTGTTGCCAGATTGTTAACACACCAAGTAGCCATCTACTGGGCATGGTAGAGTGTTACCGACATTGCAGACCAACACAAGAGCTCCTGGCCAAATAAGGTCAGGGTTTGAGCGTTTAATGCGACTTATGTAAAGCCGTATTTCGGTCTAGCCAGATGGTTTTTGTTTCAGAAACCATATTATTACTTTTTTTTTGAAAGGCTGCGAGGTAGATGCTTGGAGCTGGTACTGCCGATCTGACTGGGTCAATAATGCAATTGAGGTAATCAGCCATCGAGAGGATGAAACTTGACAAGTGTTAAAGGTTGAACACCACATGTCGTTGAATACAACTTCCATTTCTTATATGTTTCTATGTCAAGATGTGTATTTCTATGTATTTTGATTCCGATGTATATAACAACAGAAGGGTCGACTCTGACAAGGTTAAAATATTAACCCAGTATGTACATATAATATACATGAAAGATGACATCTTTCATGGAGCTGCCCGGGGTAGCATGTCAGAGTCTAGAGTAGTGCAGTGATGCAGTGACATCGTTACGCCCGCCAGGCGACTTAGTTCCCCAGCCGGGATGCCGTAACTTCGTTACGCCCGCCAGGCGAGTAGTAGGTACCTGCCTGCGAGGTTGCTGACTGACGAGACGGCCAGCGGTCAGGCAAGGACGAAGCAAGACGCACGCATGCCTCGTGAAGCCACTTGAGGTGGGGAGGCACATTGCGAGCGATAGCCAGACAGCTCTGGGACGTGGACTCGACTGGACGTATGATGAGAGAAAGGCGTTGTGTGGTTTCTGTGCCCGAAAGTCGAGTGTCTGTTCATCTTGAGAGATAGACAGTGAGCTGTATTGTGTATGTAAGTGTATTGAAGTATAACTTATATCTTGTAATGATCATCGTATCGTATATGATTCGTAAATAAATCCATTGAACGTTGTGTCGTTGAGTCTCAAGTCAAATCACGTTGTACTTGTACTGTCTCACATGTGTTAGGAAATACGAGCCAGGTTTAAGACCCTGACATGTGGGTTTGCCTGATGACAAAGGACACTGGTAATAGGGAAAGCTAATCCACGCGCAAAAGTCAGTCCAGTCCACTAGAAGTGGTAGCATGGACTATGCTTGAGTTCAAAGCGAGAGAATGAAGGGTAAAGACAATTCACCTCTTGATGATTTCTCTGTAGTTTTTTGATGTTGTCCGTGAGGCGGATTTGATTGTTGTATATATTAATAATATTGTTCCAGGCCACAGGCTCAGCCTGGTTAAGAACTGCGGTAATGAATCTTAAGACCTAATGGACAACAAAACGCAGACACTCACAACCGACACGATTTTATAAACGTTATCGATAGACCATGTCTAGAATGGCCGTGGTAGGTCACGCACATTCAGAGGTTAGATTATACACATACGATCGTATGGGAAGTTGTATATGGTCTCACTTATGATCGCGCAATACATCACAATTGGAAATCTGTTACCGGACGAGGAATGCCCATATATTTACAGTTATGGCTCTTGATACTGTAAAAATAGAATGCTCACAATTGAGCACTTGAATAAAATAAGTTGTTTCTTTGGATGTTGTTTGCAGGCGGCGTTTATTAGTTTCTGATAGTAAATTACAAGCGCGTCGCGCTGTTTGATTTTACACGCATGAAATAGTTAAGGCTGTAAAAATATAGTGAATTGTTATACTGAATCTGTTGCTGATCCAGTGAAGTCATCTTTATAAGAATACAACCACATATACCGCAGGACGTTGAGGCGGTAGGCGTTCATCAGCACAGAAAAACTAAAACAGCAACAATAGACAACAACAAAAATGACACTAACTTAATACATTAAGGCAAATTAATATATAAACAGTCAGGACATAAATGACAATATATCAGAGAGTCAGATTGACCCAGACAACAGCGTTACGACTTAGCGACAATTTTCCAGGCTTGTCTTACACTGACCAAACATGGGGTTGTGTATGCAGCAACTTTTTTGATAATGTTTAAGGAAATAAAGGCTGGAAATCGCCTCAGATTTGAAGGATTTTGTTTTTTACTTTCACTGCTGACAGAAAAAAAAAAACAACAACTTTCTCTACAAAGGATTGGATTTCACGTCATCTGTCGCGTGCGACGGGTGCCCCGACATCTGTGCCACCTACTCCTATGCGGTATAGATTACCATGCACACCACAATTGCAAACTCTACAACTACATTATTATAACTGCGAATACTATTACATAATTAACACCGCCTGCCAATAACCACGACCACCTACAACGGCAACTACGATCTACCAACACCGCCCCAGCCACCAGTACCACCAATTGCATAACTACTACTACTACTACTATAAGTTTCCGCAGGTTCGTCAGGCTAACGACAGGCACCAATGCATACCACATCTATTAGTTCTGGCTATCTATATCACTGACAATGAGTCAGATAGTACAGCGACTTTAGCATAGTTCATGTCAGAGAGCCACCCCAGGGCAGCAGCTACTATATCCCAAATGCTTCTTCATGCGGGATGTTGTATCCATATATGCTCCGCTCTGTTCTTCTACAGTTCTACCCTGCACTCTAGACACTCTAGACAATATCTACACTCTGAGTGTTTCCGGCCAAGCACTGATCTGTCAGTGTAAATAATGTCAATGTAATCACTGACATGGTCCGTTTGGAGTTGTTGAATGTCAGGCCTGGCTTGTCTCAACACCACTCTATGCACTAACAGCTCAAGGTAAAGCAGTATTTCATATCCACTTCACTTAAATTCCACTTTTCACTGCCAGGCATACTCTCAGCCGTATCATATGCCCAATTTCTGTCGCTACTTATGACACCCCTCTTTTGATACGATCATCTTTAATAGCATATGAGAAACGGTTGGTGTTATCCATTGGTTAGTGCAATCACCTGCCAATACTGTGGTCTTGAGTTCGACCCCGAATAGTAGTGTACTTACTGTTTCCCACATAGGCACTGCTCTGGAGCCTAGTCAGTCTCACAAAGTGCGTATCGGGAATATCTTCGGGAAAATCAAGGCGACGAGTGTAATAGTCACATGACATCTCTCATGGAGTCAAGGAAAAAGATGGGTCTAGTACAATGTCCAAGCATGCCACAACATCTTTAAGGCGGGACTTCTTGACCTCTTCCTTCACAAACTTCTAGACAATGTTCACGGTGTAGAACGTTTCCAGCCTTGGTAGGAGATTTCAGATTGTTACTGACCTGCACTGGAGCAAGTGGCAACACTGCAAACATAATGACTATCACATCAATCTAGAAAGAGGAGTAGCCCGGGAATGTTTGTTCATCATGCCTCCATACATCATGTAGTCCTTGTGCCAGACCTCTGGCAGCTTAAACATCTTCCGTGACGCCATAGGAAAGGATAAACGCTAAACAATAATAAATGCCTGAAGGATACGCTTAAGATTTCATTAAACGTTTCTGACATAAACTATGATCTTAGGAGTCTTAGCTAACATCTCTCCGTAACAGTGAGCCGTTAAGACAAAAATAGTCGCGGAGCAGCGGAGACTTGTTAGAAAACCCCAGAAGACCATTCACACGGCCATGAACAATGTCTCCATTCGACATATTTGCCCTCGTGCAAGCTCATTATGAAACGGTGGGATTATGACAATTCTTCCGCTAGGATGAGTTAGGGGTTATTCTTTCCACTCAAAATATTTAGTTTAGGGAGTTAATTACAAAGAACCGCACTCCAGGAAAACAAAAAAATTCCCAAATAATGTTACTCACTCAACTAATGGGCTAAAGTTTGGGCTGAGTGATTTACACCTAATTTGTCCCACACTTAATCCGCTCCCCTATTTATGTAATCAACACAATGAAGTTACAGAAAGATGACAGGAAATCGCCGCTAAATTACCTCATGCATAAAATATGCTGTTGTCAAACAGTCTGGCACACGTTGTTACAAGCAGTTCATAAGACATCAATCGTTACTTTTATAAGCGATCTTTACGACTTGCCTTAGTAAATTGATTCTTCGACTGGTTCTGCACTGGAACGGAATTGTGAACCCACTTAACTCTTATGGGTCTCGTCAGGGTGATGATCGTTTACCATGCAGCTGTTTGGTCGGTTACCTGTATTTAGCTACTCTTAAGTTCTACTAAGTGTTGTCAAATGTTAGGATCTCTCTCTCTCTCTCTCTCTCTCTCTCTCTCTCTCTCTCTCTCTCTCTCTCTCTCTCTCTCTCTCTCTCCACCTTCAGTCACTGTAGAGCAAAATGTTCTTTATAAGCAACTTTCAGCGTGTTAATTTCTGCTACCCAAATGAGCAGACGTGGTGATATTAATTCTTAGGGAATTATAGCACACAGCAACTGTACATTATATCCCTCTTTGGTACAAGTGAACAATGACCATGGATCCCAGGGGCAAAGATGATTATTTCTATTGATCGGGCAAACCATTAACCTTTTACTCTTGTTTTCTTTAATGTCCACATCGAGTCTCTTTGGGGAGCTAATTTGGCAGCAGCGTTCTGTGTTTCGTAATTATAAACTGAATGATCACCCAAACATAAGCCTCGTAGTTTCTGTCAATTACGCGACGCATGACGTCATCTGGGGAGTTATCCCTTGGCACTGTTTAGCGGCAAATCCCTTTCCTGTGCTGTCTTTTATCGTCCTGGCTGTTCCTTGGTCCGAAAAAAAAAAAGAAATAACTGTCAGTATCTTTGGGCACAATGCATCCCCTTTCATCAGGGTAGCAAGCATCACCTGGATCTTTTCTCCTGGGCATGCCGGTGTGCTGGGGAATGAACAGGCGGACAGGTTGGCTGGCTCGGCAGAACTTGGTGGAGTATTGATGCATGACAAGGCAGATGTGGTTGCGGCCTTGTGGGAGCACGTGTACACCTCGGAGGAGCAAATGGATCACCATAGTCTGGTTAGAATGAGGCAGCGAGGAGTGACGAGGGGATCTGGCCGACGCTCGACGCTCAGAGGAAAGGCGAGACGGACATATAATCAGATTGCTACTGGAACTATTAGTGTTGGAACTCTTCGCTGGTTGCTGAGGATGGGGACGGAGCGCTTATGGGAATGTCCCGAATGCTGTGATGTCGGTTCCTAGATCAATCAATCAATCAATCACCAGTCTATATTATCCTTTACTATCGTTCCCTGCATATTTGTATCCGCTGGAGAGGAAGAGCTCATGTAGTAATAAGTTCAACTAAGCGGTTGTTTTCCAAATCTGGGATGGCTCGGTGGCGCAATAGAATAATCTACCTTTCAATTTCGTTACATCAATGACAAAGTAATACTATTTCTCTCTACCAACCAAACATCTTTCATCACATCTAAAGGACGATAATATATCAGTTATAAAACATTACCAGTGCAATACTGTGAAAATATTAAAAGAGAACAGGAACAAATGACGCAAACAGCAGATTCTCGATATGCGCCTGGTATGTTTGAAGGTCTCAGAGATAAACACAACAGATGTCACGTAATATTCTTAATCCTGACGACAAAGCCCACGACATATTTATCAGAGACTTGTGGCAGTAAACTACAGGTAATGCGACACCCAACAGGACGCGAGAAGACATTCTACTGGCGTTGACGTTCAGATAATACTAATCCCTGCTTCAGCAGAATCCGGCTCGAATGTATCGCCAGGGACCACAGCTGCACGCGTGTCGACTTCTAAGTTATCACAATGTCAGTTATATTTGGAATAAGAGAACTGCACCCACACCCAGAAAACAGACCTGTCTATGAGTAGGAGAACTTCATCAGCAGTTTTGTTATCATTGTCATATCTTTCTCCTTTAAACTCCACCAGGTGTATTCGGTTGTCTCAGAGAATGATTCTCTATTTAAAAAAAAAAAAAAATACTCAAATCAGTGGGTCTCTCAGTTTACTGCTGACAACATAAACCTCAAGCATTGACTAACAACTAATACCTGGTGCCACTTCATGTAACTCGCACGGGAAGGACTTTTTAACTGTAAAGGAAGCTTTCCAACCGCTCCCTCGTACAACTTCAGTGATTGTTTTCCCCTAGCTACTATGTTTGATTTATGTTTAGCTATAAATGTTGCAATAGACTGATACACATACATGAATAATCAATTGCAGCCAACGTCGTAACATTTACTGTTAAAAATGTCATTGTTTTCTTCCATAGCGTTGAAGGTCGTTGGGACGCACAGCCCAGCGTCCCCCCCCCCTTTTCCACTGCACTATATATGACTTACACCCACATGTGTCTGTCCTTCAGAAGATTTGCTTTGTCATAGAGTTTTCTGTTCCTGTTGGTCCTTCACTGTTACTTTAATACTGATCGGGGAAAATGTTGACCAAATGCTATCATCATCATCATCATCATCATCATCATCATCATCATCATCATCATCATCATCATCATCATCATCATCATCATCATCACCATCATCATCATCATCATCATCATCACCATCATCATCATCATCATCATCATCATCATCATCATCATCATCATCATCATCATCGTCGTCGTCGTCTCGTCGTCGTCGTCATCATCATCATCATCATCATCATCATCATCATCATGTGCCATTCCGGAAGAAATCTTACACGATCACCAAAGTCGTGGATCAGCTCTGTGCTTTTGTCCTGACCAAGCCATGTGGTCAAGCCATCTAGATATTACAACTCTGTCTTCTCCTTGTTGTTTTCTCCTAACTCCTGCCAGTTGTCATCAAATTCTCTAGTTCATTTCTTCTCATAACGTGCCAAAAATGTTTAAACAATATTAAATAACACAAAGTAATGCAGCTTTACAGAGCAGAATTACGACACATACAGGACTAATCTTCATCAGCAAACAAATACATGCACGAAACACAACATATAGTACAGGAGAAGATCCTCCGGTGACTGCATTAAGGCATAAAGACGGGATGAGAAGAATAAAAAGATGAAAAACAAATGAGAGCAATGAAAAAAAAAAAAACAGTTTGACTGTCAACGTCTAATTTCTCTAATCAGTTTACAGTTTTCATTTTCCTCTTGTAGGACTTGCTCATTGATTTTTCTGCCTGCCCATTGTATTCTTTGCCTTTCTTCAGAAACCACATTTCCACTGCCAATAGTTTTTTTCTCAGCTTGTCTGCTCATAGTCCACGTTTCACATCCATACAAAAGTACAGTTCTATGTAGCACTTCAACACTCTTTTTCTGGTTGCAATTGACATATTTTTATTCTTCAGTATGTTGTCATCTTTAAAAAAGGCTATCTCTGCCATAGCGATTATTGTTGTAATCTCTTCAAAGCACCTACCATCAGATGTTATGACTGTTCCGAGAGTTGTACCAGTTCACTTGTTTAAGAATATTCCCATTTACCTGTATATTACATTGTAGTATTTATTTCTTCTTAGAGATAAACATAATCTCTGAGTTCTTACAATTTAATTATAACCCTAGTTGCAACTGTGTACAATAACCGTATCTACTAAATGTTGCAGATTCTGTTCGATGACTGCAATGAATACTGAATCATTCGCACATCTAATGTTATTGATGTTATGTCCCCCCAATGGTGTTTCCTCTCATATCTTGTAAAATTCTAACATTATTTTCACTGTATAGGGAAAACTAAAGATCTGGAGACATTACACATCCCTGTCGCACTCCTGTCTTAATATACTAATATTGACCTACTTCATTATCAATCTGTATGATAGCTTGTTGTTTGCAACATATGTCCCCCCCCCCCCCCCCCCCTCCAAAGTCTAAGGTTTTTCCCATCAATTTGTTGATCTGCAAGCATATTCATCATGTTGAATGTCTTACCTTATCAAATGTCTTTGTCTAGTCAATGAAGCACAGATGTAAATCTGTGTTTACCTCTGTCGAGCGCTCTGTTTAATCTTCTCAGCAAGTACACAGCATTTACTGTGCCCTTGCTTTCTACGAACCCACGTTGTTCTTCCCTCTTCCCATATTTCAGTTTGCATTTTCATCCTAACTCTTTGCATGATGATTCTTTGTAAAAATCTTCGTGATGTTGTTCATTATGCTAACTGTTAAATGTTTATCAAATTCCAATGCTCCTGATTACTTCGGGATTGCAATTAATATAGAATTACATAATTCTATAGGTATATCTCCAGTATCATATATTATGTTCAACAGCCTAGTGACCTGGTCTATTCCATATTTTTCCAAGGCACTGATAATTTATGTTATGATTTTGTCTGGAAATCTTTTGTCTGGAATCAATGCCAGTTTTCACATAGTTAAGAGCATTCTGAACCCCCATTTACAGAATTGATGGGCTTTCATTATTATTCATAATATCACATGGTTCCTCTCTTGTATTATAATAAAGGTCTTTCAAATAAGCTGACCAATCATTTGTTCTTTATCTATTATGATTATGCCATCTTTCGTGGTGTTGACCAATACGTTGATGTGTATGGCCTTTTTTTTAAATATTGATGTCACAAATTCTTTTGTGCATTAATTTATAATCCGGGTTTTTGAGAATTCCGGGTAATTGAGAATTGTGAAGGAGGACTCTCGTGCTTTTGTTGAAACCACAAGTAGCCTGACCATGGAAGTTATGGCAGTAAGCAAAGCAATAACATGGCTCGAGACACAGACATTCAATAGGGCATGTTTCCTTAGCGACTCAATGAGCATGCTCAAGAGGAGAGATGGGCTGGATCCGAAGAGAGTGGTTGCTGTCTATGGAGCGGTCTCGGCTGACAAAGATTAGTTTCATCTTCGTGCCAAGGCATGCGGGAGTACAAGGAAATGAGCGGGCTGACAAGCTCGCAGGTAAGGCTAAGGTGGAGGGCGGACGCGCCATGGACCAGGCTGACATTCTGAATGCTCTACGAGAAGTAAGACTTGTGCGAGAACCAAGTGATGACTGTGAATCTACAACCATGGTCAGACTGCGAGAACAGCAAATCAAAAGAGGGGTGGCCAAAGAAGAACACTACGCAGAAAGCCAAAGAAGATTGATAAACCAACACAGAACTGGTGTCGTTAGCCGCTACACGCTGCGGAATTTGCTGAAGAGGGGATCTGTCGACTAACTAACTAACTTATAATCCGTGTGTTGTATGGGGTTTAAATGTCCCAGTAGTTTTCCTCAAGCTATGCTTCTTTTGCCTCTTTGCACAACTTCCCAATTTTCCGGTGAATCTCTTCATATTTGATTATCTGGTTGTTTCGGGATTTGAAATTTAAATATTGAACACAACCCACTACTGGCAACGCTGATCGTATTCCGGTATGAACCTACGGCCTATCCACGTCACTATGGAAGCAATATACTCGAGTTTCGCTCTCGTTTGAGCTCGTCAGTAGTGCATATCCCTGACCGGATCCGGAAACAAGCCCCGGATCACTGGCTTGTGAAGCGAGTGTGTAACCACGCGGCACACGCTGGACATGCCAAATTATCATAACAGAATAATACTCTTCAAATTTGTCATGTTTTTTTTTTGTTCCTTTTTATTTCTATTAGTTTGAAAGTGTATTCCGTCATGAATTTCTTACGTCCCACCATCTTCGTTTCTGGGATAGTTGTTTGTGCAGCCTGGCTGACTTAGTTCGTCAATATTTCCCATTGGTCACTGACATATTCAAATAGAATTTCCAGATCCAATACATGACATTTTCTTTTTGGTTTGCTTTACCTCTATGCTGAATTTATCTTTTATATGCTCACAGTTCATTTAACATAGATCAAATTTTGTGTTTCTTGATATATATTTAAACTATAATTTTATATGCATATTGCGCATGGCTAATCTATTGTCACTATAATAGTCTGCATTTGTTATAGTTGTTGCGACTTTAAAGGCATTTCGAAATCTTCTGTTGATGAGGATGTAATCAATCTGGTTTCTAATCATATTGTCAGAACTCTTCCATGCCACGACGATGTAGTTGGCCAAATAAAGTCTCCTTGTGTATTGCATGTATTGAAATAAACTATGCTTTAATTATATCAATTTTTTTTTTGCCATTACTGCCATCAACGGTTAAACTCGAACAAGCGCTGCACACATCGTCTTGGGAAAAAAAATGTCGTTACTGGCGGAGTTTGCTGACAGACAAATGGGAAAATCTAATGTCGAAGTTGATTATCCTCTGCTGGCGTATGCCATGCAGATTAGCGAATCTGTCACGTCGCAGAGAGTTGCAGATGTAATTTCCAGATTCGAAGGTAATCACACATAATTGCATAAAATTCAATCTGACAGTTTATTTTAATATATTTTATCACCTATGATACAAGGGTTAAAAAAATGAAAGTCTGATGGCGCCAAGTCTGGACTGCATGCTGGATGTTTCAAGACCTCAAATTTCAGAGCAGGTAGTGTATCTTGTGTATGCGCAGATGTATAATGTTGGGCGTTGTCGTGCATCAAAGTAGTGTTTCTGAGAGAAGTCCTGACACTCTCCATCGTAGCACGGGCTTCAGTTTGTTCAGTTGGATGTCACTGTGTCGAGCACTAGTCAGAATTTCACCCCTTTCTGGGAAATGCAACAATATAGGGGGCCTTTGATATTCCAAAAGACGGCCATCATGACTTTCCCAAAAGATTCATCAATGACGTTTTGTCTTCCACTTTGAAATCGTTTTACACATTTATACGCTCTCTCTTGAGTCAAACAACTATGTCCTCACTGAACCATCGTTATTCTGTACACTTCACACCATCTGACCACAAGAAGAAAATAAAATAAAATTAACGAATCTCTGCCTCGTTGTTCTTCCACGGTTCACGTCGTTAGTGGGGCAGTCATTTTGTAATCGCTATTACGCATGACAAATTGTTCGAAGCCCCCCCCCCCCCCGACTGTGACGTGGTGGATCAGTCATCCACACCCCTAGTCCACCACACATTTCTCAATACTTTTAATCATGAACGGAATCCATCCTGATAATTGAGTTATTAATAGCATGGAACCTTCTAGAACCTTGAAGGGGAGTGAAAAGGCGCATGCCTGTCTTTTGATTGGCTAACACATGGGCGAGTAACGCTATCTTTTAGGCCAAATTCAGAGTCTGGCAGTTTGAGCTCGGTTTCCAACAAAGCAAGATGCATTTCGATGTGATGATCATAGCGCCCTAATAATTCTATATGATATAGTTCTCTGAAAACTTAGGTACCACTATAAATCATTTTTTAAATGTTGTGGTTATGCCTAGTGAGCGGAAGAGAAGAATATAAGAGTATTTTTATGAGAAAACGTGAAAGTGACAACAGAACTGCATTGTGAAAGTATTCTGAATGTTGCTTCTTCAGCTTGTCAGGTCTCCCACGCTATATATTCCAGCTTGTCATTCATTCGCCTGCTGTGACTATTTGCGTATGCTTGATGGCTGTACATCACTCTCAGTGCATATTCGCAAATCTTTGTGCATTCTGGATTCTCCTATGAATGTCTATCATTGCCCACTCTTGAAGAAACGGTAGTAATGCTTTTGTGAATCTACGTCTGTGATCAAAATGTGTGATGTAACATGTAACATTTCCCTTGTAAGGGCTGAGAATGTTTGAGTGAGTGATTTGGTGATTTTATAAGTAACCTCTCACATTAGTAGAAGGATAGACGCTTCATTATATCCATATGTATGCAGGACTGTATTGCCCGCCAGAATTACAAAGTTTCTGTGATGCCTGATGGCTAACTTTTGCTCAGGAGAATTAATACAATTTCTCTCTGAAGTTATTACACTTGTACCTTTGCTACATTGGTGGGTTCATATAAACTAGTTCCGAAAAGGACAATGTGGTTCGAACCCATGTCTTAGTTGGCTGAATATATTGTATGGCTCATGCAAATTTACAGGGAAGAACATGTTTTCCCATATGTGCTTTGTTACATATGTGAAACATTGCTTATGCAATTTTGCTTTATTACCTACTGAAATGGATATTGAGATTACTTGGTGGGGAAGGAGCACATGATGATGATGATTTGATGGTGCTTGTGAATATGGCCTAGCTTGAGGAAAAGAGGAATCTGGCATTGCTGTGTGTGTGTGTATGGGTTAGGACATCCATGTAACAAAGTACCACCATTGGTCTGGTCACTGTTTATTTGCCATTGGTCAAATGGTATTACATAATGCATATTGCAGTTGTAATTGATGCCTATCTTCCATCTGCCTCATGTATGTCTCATGATACTTGGTTTAGCATGTCTGTCTTATGATAATGTTCCATGTTGCCTATTTTATGCTGCCTATCTCATGTTGCTATTTCAATTCCTGTGTAACAGTAATGGAGTATTGGGGTATTATTAGGATCTAGTGGGAAACAGATACAGCACGATTGAGCATTGAGACTGAAAGCGGGGAGAGAGGCTCAATCTTGACGTATTGGGTTGGCAAGGGCAGTTTACATCCCGGCTCAGAGGAAGAAGGAGCCATGTTGTCACCATGAAGAGAATAAACAGTATTTGAATAAAACCAACGCGTCTTGTTAGTCTCTGTACACTGTTACAGGACTCGAAATGGTGCCGTGACCAGGATTCGAACCTGGGTTGTCGCGGCACATAGCGGAGGTACTGGGCCACTATATTTGATACAGCCACTACTTCATACTGCGCTTGTTGGGAAAATGCGGTGCCCTTAACACTGGCACGTTAGCAAACCTCTGATGAACAGATTTCAGGAAGTTTCTACAGGAATCTGTATGCGGTTGTGAAGCCCGCTTTGCAGGTTCAATTCCACTGTCTTTATGCGGTTGTGAAGCCCGCTTCGCTGAGTCAGCTCTCGGTCGTTTTCGAGCCTTACTGGTGGTGAAGTCCAGTCCGCTCTCAAATCGTTTTCAGGCTTTACTGGTGGTGAAGTCCAGTCCGCTCTCAAATCCTTTTCAAGCTTTACTGGTGGTGAAGTCCAGTCCGCTCTCAAATCGTTTTCGAGCTTTACTGGTGTGTGAAAGCTGCTATCACTGTCAAGTCCTCGCCGGGCACTGTGGCATTGTTGTTCGAGCGGTTTGCTGACGGGATTGATTTCGGCGGACGACATGGGGATACCTACTTCTGATCGTACCTCCCACTGTTGCAGGGACTTCAAAGTTGAATCATTGTCACACAGCCTGCTCGTTACCACGGCTGTTGTCTGAACTTTATTATTTTAAAGGGGCCTACCCTGGCCGTTGCTTGAACCTTGCCATTTTCAAGGGACTTGCCTCCAATTTAAGTTCAAGATTTCATCTGGAGTCAGAACTCGTTCAAGGTCAGGTCATCACTGGCCGTTGGCTGATATTAATCCATTTTTGGGCCTCGTAATTCCTATGACCCAAACACACCTAATCCATTTTTGGGCCTCGTAATTCCTATGACCCATTCAAAACGACGATGAAGTACCCACTCGAGAATCAAGGAAGGGACCCAACCAGGGGTTGAAGATTGTCTGGCAGCCCATGAGATGTGACCCAACCAGGGGTTGAAGATTGTCTGGCAGCCCATGAGAAGGACGAAATTACCTGAGGGAAGAGAAGGGATATCTGAACTCCGCCACCTGAATTCCGAGACTAAATTTCAGTTGATGCGGGCTCTTGTTGGTTGAACTGGATCCGTCAGCGAGTAAAAGAAGGTAACTGCTTAATTAAGGAGATAGGGTCAGAGTAAAATTGTGTATTTCGAGGTCTCCCGTGATGTTCCGAATTTCTTAATTAGAGCGGAGTACAGGACATTATTGTGGTTTAAGAAGCAAATATCTACAAGGAACTTTCTGATTTCCACAAATATGAGTTTTTTATTGAAGACAGGGTTCATTCTTCCTCTGCTCGGACAGGATATTGTTGGTGCTTCTTATGATTAATGTTCCATCTTACAATATTATAAACAACTGAATTGTGCTGTTTGGGATTTGGGAAATTGTAATTGTGTGATTGGTTGCTTGCCTTGTTTCAGTATTATTATTTCAGCATGGCGGAACAAGACATCTTAGCACAGGTTTAGTTCTGTTTAGGAATATTTTAGCAGAGCAGATTCATCACGACACAAGTGAGAATTATTTCGGCTGAGATAGCATAAAGAGTAAAAATGTACTTGAACAGAGACTTAGGACACGTGACTGCATGGTTAGGAGAATTAAAGGTGGCAGTCAGCGAGGTAGAATGTTTTGTACACTGGTTACAGAGCAATGTAAGAGGTAATGAGATAAAAGGGAACAACAGAGTAAGAGGGAATAACAAGAGACAGCCAGTGCTTAATGAAGACAGAAGACGATATGGGTCTATGTGTGCGGCTGGTTATGACGAACCAAGTCCAAATGCTTATAGGGTAAGAGATAGTAAGAAGAACAGACATAATAGTGAAAGGTCAAACTGGTATAGTACTGGGCGTGAGAGAAACTTTGCAAAGAAATCGTGGGACTGGCCCTCTCATAGTGAAACCGCCAGAAAAAGACGTAACGACTGGTTTGAAAAGAGACAGAGACAGTATTTGAAGTCAGGGTCAAAGAACAAAGTAGAAAACGTAAGTGAAAATTCAACTATTCCCAAGGTGATTGCAAATATGACTGTTAAACAGGAAAAGAAGACGACGGTGTTAGTAAGGAAAATAAACCGAGAGACACAGACGCAGACAAATAATACAGTAGAAAGTAGTACGCAGACTCAGGTACAACCAGTCAGCAAGATAACAAAGGGAACTCAAACTGACTTCATAGAGAATCAGTCAAAACCAACTCAATTGACTAAGAGAGACAAGGTTGAAGTTAGGAAAGATGGACAGACGAGGACCAAGAACGAAAGAAAGATAAAGAGGAGAAGTATTGAAGAAAGAAATAGTATGGTTGTAAATAGAGGTAGTGCCATGTCAAGTTCCTCAGCTGTAGACAGGAAACTAATTCCCAAATGGTGTAGGAATATTAGCTGCCAGAGTGCAGGTTACAGAGAAGATATTCCTACAGCCGAATATTATAGTGATGCTGAAACGGATATTATTACTGAGGATTCGGAGAATGAGAGTGCTGCACTACGAGCAGATCCTGAATCGAGGCGTGATGTTCCCTCATACGGAGTAGTTGCTGGTGGACAGACGGACAGAGTTGTAGTTAGTGACTATATTGGGAAGGCTAAGGGACGAAGACCGAGAAAGAGAAAGAAAGCCAGACGTTTTAAAGATGACTATGGAAATAGGGCCGACGTGTTTGCAGTAAACTATAATGAGTCTGATGAAGGAACTATTATTAGTGTGTCATCTGAAGACGAGATGGGGAAGTACAAACGTTACGTAAGGTTGACAGGAAACAGTGAGCAGACCGACGACAGAAATAAAGGAAGGAACTCATTTAAGAAAAAGAATAGTGGTAGACAGTTAGCGGGAATTTATTCAACGACAGAAAGTGACTTAAGGAAAATAGAAGACCTTATGACCTTAAGACCTGAATACTTTAACAGGTTGACAACAGATAGTGATGAAGACATAATAAGCGAAAGACGGGTGAATGTATTGAAAGACAGTGAAGTATTTAATTTGGACACACTATATAACGCTTAAAATTCCTTGGGTGAAGAAGGAAAATGAAATAGTTTTGGCTTAGGAGAAGAACTCTAAAATAGACAGATGAAATTTTTGGGGTAGAATGGTACAGGGTAGGTGATAGTGGTGCTGAGGATAAGGAAGTACGGCAAATGATATTCCACGTGGATTACGTAATACAGGATATCATATCTTCTGTTTGGTTAAAATGTAGGGAGAGTACATTAAATAAAATAGGGTGGATTCAGCACTTAGTAGAGAGAATTAGTAGAGGGTGAGAGATAAATTAAGTATGAATGTTCTTATTAGAAGTGGTTTGACTCAGAGCTATGACGTGATGTCCGAGATAGTTTTGCTTGTTGGTTGGAGAAGAAAGAATAGTATTGTTGACAGGTGAACCGAGAGTGTCTGGTGAGGAGATATAGATTGAGGAGGCACTGAGTATCCTGTGTGTGTAAAATAGCCAGTTGAACGTGAGAATTAAGAGTAAAAGACTGTAGAAGTGGATGCTTGAAAAGTACGAGTTACGTAGTGCTTGTGGAGAAAGAAAAAAGTTGTTGTGTCTGGAGAAGTATAGAATAATAGTTACGAGATTTGTGACATGTTGGAATGAAGTTTGTTTTGAAGAGATAGTAGATAGTGCTGTGAAAGCAATATAAGTTGCGAGATGTCATGTATAGGGTCTGACCTTCGTATAGGAGTAGAGATATAAGAAAACAGTGAATTGAGAAAGTCCTCTGGTTATGCGTTGTTCATAAGGGAATATAACTGTAGTCAGACAGGTGTTCGGCGTGATGAAGGAAGTAGGAGAGAGGTGTGATGAAGTCGCCTAAGTGAAATACGTAGATAGAATGTAAGAGTGGCATTAATATGTCTTGTGTCAATGTGTGTAGAGGAGATTAATACGTGTAGATATGTGGTGAATGATTGCTGGAATGTTGAGGTGGCGTCTAAAGTATTTTGTTGTAGTAATAGTATGGAGACGTTAGGTTGTCGCGATGCGAGAGTAGGCGTGAGATGAGAGCGAGGTTGTGTGTCATTGTCCGTGTGAATATGAGAAGAGCGGTTGATAAGTGACGTTGATAAATCGTGGTGGAACATAGAGCATGCGAAAATCGAGAGATAGAAAGAAAATTGTAATGTCTTTTCGTAGAATATCTGAACTTGGAAGGAAATTATGGAAGTTATATGCTGAGTTAACATTATGAATGTTTAGTATTCTTGACAGGAAAATGGCGAAGCAAGAGTGCCTAAGACTGAGAAACGAGGAAAGAGAGGTCTGCTGTTGGTTATAAGTGGCGTAGGTTACAGTTCTGAAAGAGTTCCGAGAAATAACAAGAAGAATGAAAGGTGCGGAGGTAAACATGGTTAGTTAAATGAGTGTTGGAGAACGTGTTCCGAGGAGGGTGACCGGTTTGATTGTCGTCACGATGTAAGAGTGATAAGAGAGACTTGAGGATAGCTATAGTAGTGTTGGTGAGACGTGAAAGTATTGAAGCAGGAGGACGAAATATTAATTGCGTCGGGTAGACGAGAAAGTTGGTAGTGGAATTGGTGGTTTTGGTGAGAGGTCTATAATAAATAGACAAGTTCTTTTGATGGGAGTAGCATGGTGAAGATACTGTAGTTAACAGTAATGATTAAGAAGTGGTAGTGGTGTTTTGTATAAAGCTAAGGGAAACAATAGCTGTGCCGAGCTACAGGGTATTAATAAGCGGATGATGGCTGGTACATTGAGTTGACATTGGAATAGTCGCCACATTGGGAATGGATAAAAGGAGTTGACCTGTAGTTTACAGTGATGGAATTACAAATAATATGATGTGTAAGGAGTTAGTTTGACTTCTAGAAAATGGAACGGTCAATGGTGGAGTGGTGATTGTGGTTGAGGAGAACAAATATTGTTCTAAGATTAAAAAGTTAGTCTGTGGTTAACAGATATACATACGTAGCAGTGAGGTGTTTTGTTTTCTCGGTTATGGGAGGCCAAGGTTGATGGGCCACTATATGTAGTAATTTGAAGGGAGTTGTATTTTAAAAAAAAAAAAAAACCTTCTCTTTGGAGAGAAGACAATTGTTTTATGGTGAGTTTTAATGCCTCATATATAATATGTTTTTTTTTGCTTGATTTGGTCCTGTAAAATGATTATTATTTTAGAATAGGATTATTGTGTTTGTAGACTTTTATGTGTAAACTACTGGTCCGTAAAAGAGACCAGTAGTATTAGGTAATAATAGAATAGGATGTATGTTGTATCATCATCACCATCATCATCACCATCATCATCATACCTTTAGTTGAGTTGAGGGGAAACATAAATGATTGTTACAAAAATTTGGGGGGGGTTTGATGTCCAGTTGTGATTTTATTTCGCTGTTTTGTGTGTTAAATAGTAGTTAAGTAAGTTATGTTTAATTTACAGGGTTTTTGTCTAGAATAAAGACAATACATGGGCTTTATTTTAGTCCTTCGTTCAGAAAATAGTAATAAACTACTGGGGACTAGAAGAGAGACATTTAATTGGGATCCTTCGTTCAGAAAAGAGTTAATAAAACTACTGAGAGCTAATAAAGAGACACATTCTCTTTGTGAAGAATAAGTTCATGGGTATTTTGTTGCTGTGATAATCAGCGTAGAGAGGTTAATATGGTTATGAAGTGTTGGAAACAGGGGACGAGCTTACTACACAAGTAAAGTGGTTATGGGGAAGTTTAGAGTTACACTAAAGTCAGCATTGATTTAGAAGCCATATGGGGGAAGAAAAGATTAATATAGCAGTGGGGTTAATGAGGAGAAAGTTTTAAACATGGGTTACATGGGGTCAGAAGAACCATGATGTACACAGGATTGCGGGGTTATAGAAAAAGAATAGAGTAACGGGTTACCCCAGACAAAAACATGAATTGAATCCATGTTTAAATCTGAAGAGTGATTAGACACTGTGGATAACAGTACAAGAATAAAGGGGTGTAAGTGTGTAGTCGAGACATAGTGACTTGGGGTGTTTGTAGGTCCGTAAGAAAGGGACTGAGATAAAGTTGATTGCAAGCAGTCACAGATATGAGTGGTTATTTTTGCTGCTGTGGGTTACGGCACGAATTATGAATTGAGAGGTAGAAGATGTTAGAGAGGCATTGGCTTACATGGCCTGGGTAGGATGTAAATGTTTATCCCTTTGGGTGTATTAAGCTTCAGAGATAGAATAATAAGTGGGTTGCTGGAGTAGGGTATATAATGGTCAGATTACGATGTTGTGGTTAACATTCCGAAGTTACTGGTGTCTATAGACATTTAAGGGGAGATTTCGAGGTTACTAAGTTGCTGTAGATAACGGCATGAAGGGAGATTTGAGTAGTTGTGCCCATAATAAATGGACAGTAAGGGGGCAAGAGGTATATTATGTGAAGTGATCTGTATTGGAACAGGTCTTGATTTTTAATTGTGTCCTCGGGACGTGTTTTGTGGTTGACATTACAATGAGAGGTTGAAGTAAGGTTCAGAGACATAAAAGTAGTAGTGTCTGTAATATATATTGGATGTGAATAATGTTTTTGATGCTGTAGATAGCAGCGTAAACATTTACCATAATGAGTGGTAAAGGGGGTGTGTGATTTTTAGGTGAGTGTGGTTTTAGACTTTATTACATAAAGTCTCAAATGACATAGGAGGGTAAAGGAGTATGGTTTGGTAAAGGGGGTGTGTGATTTTTAGCTGAGTCTTTGTGTGGAAGAGTTCTACTGCTTCTTTTTAATACCGGTGGCCACCGATTCTTTATCTTTCTATCGTGTGAAAGTGATTTCAAGTTAGTCGAAAGGGGTATCAGAGTTTGAAATAGTAAGCGGAATGCTTATGAAGTGGAAAAGTAATAATTAAGAAGTTGTGTTATAATAAAGTTGATATTGAATTGTTATTAAAGATATGTAAATATGTTATGGTTGTTTGAAGAGCCAGAAACGAAGAAGAAGTGGGTTGATATATATATATATATATATATATAGCAGGGGAAGAGTTAAAGAAATAGAGTATTTACTTAAGGGGAGCTGATTTAGGGAAGATTAGAGGAAAAAGAAGGAATAGAGTAAGGGGATTAGGAGTAAAGATTTTTCCTTTATAAGGAAAATTCTTTAATAAACATGGGGAGGTGTAACAGTAATGGAGTATTGGGGTATTATTAGGATCTAGTGGGAAACAGATACAGCACGATTGAGCATTGAGACTGAAAGCGGGGAGAGAGGCTCAATCGTGACGTATTGGGTTGGCAAGGGCAGTTTACATCCCGGCTCAGAGGAAGAAGGAGCCATGTTGTCACCATGAAGAGAATAAACAGTATTTGAATAAAACCAACGCGTCTTGTTAGTCTCTGTACACTGTTACACCTGCCTCATAATCCCTGCTTTACAATGTCTGTTTCTCAGGGTGCCCAGGTCTTCTGTGGTTTAAATCTTATGAGAACCTGGACTTATAAATTGCTTGTAATTGTGTAAGGCTACCCCTGACTCAGCATATGGGCTGGTGAATATCACAAATAAGGGTCAACACTGAAAAGGTATCACCCACAGTCCATCAGAGTGGAATGCACTCCATCACCAACAAGGAGAGGTGTGTCTGGACAATACCCTCCCCTCTACTCTCCATCTCCATCTGTGTATGTTGATATTTGATATGTTGTACCCTTTTATATATCAACAGAGAACAGGGGTGGTGGAGAGGCCTTCCTTATGGGGACATACAAATGGGAGTCCCTACTTCAGGATTACTACTCCTTTGGTAAAACAATGTCTTCAGGAAAATACCAGCCTAAATCTGCATAATCATTTGTCTAAGCTGATGGCACTGAAAGAGTCTCAATTTACACCCAACCACAGGATAGACTCCTTTATTATCAATGTTGTAGGGATTACCTTCAAGATGAGAAGTGGATATCTTTTTTCATACGGAGTAACCTCCTGGACTCAGTTGTCTCAGACAGGCATGACCAAGATGACCGCTGTGAACCTGAGACTTACCATTATTTTTCCTGGGTCTGGAACAGCAGTACTAACTGGGAAATATTTACCCCAGCTCATCAATAGCTGTGGTGTATCAAGGAGAAAGTGATCCTAATCTGCTTATTTATTCCATGGTAACTGGATTAAAGTAATAACTAAATGGCAGGAACTAGAATCCTGTATTTTATCTTCAGTCATGCAGTGGATTGCTTACGTGGAACTTTAACCTGGGAACACCCAGCATGGTGCTGACAAAGTTGTTTGTTCGTTTGGGATGTGAACTTGTTGGGACAGACTTGCCTGTGGGATGCTGCAGTATGATGGATGGTGTTCCTAACCACTGGGTGACCTCAGAACGTCATGGATAACATGTACCGAGCTCCTACATCCTATCATCAGGAGTGGTGGATCCTCAACTTATTTGAAGACCCAAGTGTCAGCTTCTCAGGCAGTCATGTCATCACAAGGGATTATCATATACATTCCTTCCCATACTTTGTCGCAGGAGATGGTGAACTTGATGAGGGCTGATCATGCCTTTACCTAGAAATTCCCCCTACCCTGTCCATTGATGGCAGTGGGATGATATTAACAGGACAGTGCATATGATTATATTTGCCCCAAGAGTGATTTTCTGTTCTTCGGTGTCATCGAAGGATGCTCTGTTAAGGTGTTAGGAAGTGTAGGATTGAGGAGAGTTATTTTGTTTTAGATTGGTGGTCTGTTGGTGGGTTTTTAAGCTGTGGTACCTTGTGGTTTCTCATTATATGATTCACATTGCATGATACTTTGTAATTGAGGTGCGAGTGTAATCAAGGTAGAGCCCGGGTCCTAACTCGACCCCCCACAGTTCATTTAAAAAAAAAACTTGATTGTGTTGAGAACAGTTTTGAAGTAAATGTCCATGTAATGTCTTGGTCAGCTGGTGTGAAGTACATTCTTTTGTAAATGTCATGTCCAGCTGTTGTCAAGTACAGTTCCTGGTGCATGTCTTGTTCATATGTTGTTGATGTCAGTGAAATGTGAAGGTTCTGTAGAAATGTTGTCCAGTATCTCTCATGATGTATGTCTTGTGCAATTGTTGGTGTAAACATTTCCTTGTGAATACGTGTCCAACTATTGTCAAGAACCTGTCATGTAGATGTCTTGTTCAACAGGTGTTAAGTGCTGTTATTGTTGATGTTTGTGTTCACTACTGTTGAGTCCTAAATGTCTAAAGGTGCAACTGACATATGTCACTTTGACACAAATAAAATAAAGGGGAGATCTAATTTGGCGGACTGAAATCACACTGACAACATTATGGTGGGGGAACAAATTCCTCGGTTATACAGGGGCGAATAGTCCAGATCTCCATATGGCCTTTGAGGGGAACGTTTTCTTCTTTTATAAATTTTCTGTGTAGGTACTTGGGCATAGGTCTAAGAAGCTCACAGTGTGGGGTTCTGAGCCAGGAAAACTGGTTCCTCTAAAGGGCTAAGTGGGAATGATTTTCAATTTCATTTGAAATGCCTCTAGACAACTTGCTAAATCATACCCTGTATCTTGTCTATCTGTTATACAAGTTATATTTCCAGAGACCACTTCTCATTGGGGCCTCCGTCTTCTCCTAACTTGCCACACCGACCCCTACATGGGGCATTACTTAAAAGACAATTTGTGTCCTGTAATAAGATTTTCAGTTGTCCTTACTCTTCCAAGCATTTTATAATAAAATTCCTGTACTTAATGACTTTACCTCTTTTAATGCTGTAGGGAAAACAAAATCTTTAGTAAAGTGTAGAATGTTCCAGGTCTTTCAGCAATATGTTTGATTTTATTTAAAGATTAACCTAAATAATAATTGTAATTAGGTTAATAATTACAGATCCTGGTACAGTCGAGTCCACTTAAGTCGAACTCGGATAAGTAGAGTTTCGCTTAAGTTGACGTTACTGGCTTAGTTCCCGCCATTATCCTTCTTTATCATTGTATAAAAAGTCCTGATAAGTCGAATTCGGTTTACTCGAATGTTAGGATTAGACAACATAAAAATGAATACCAACTATGTAAGTTTTCACGTTTAAGTCGAATTGTTCATTTCACACCCCCCCCCCACCACCCCCCACCCCCCGCAAAAAAAAATTGTTTCGCGAAAGAATAATTTTTAGTCAGCTCGGAGAACAACAATTGTTACGGCACATACTATATCTCGCTACATGTCAACAATGGCGGCCAGTGGACAAAAGCTTGCTACTTTAACTTTAAAAAGAAAGATTGAGCTGTTGGAAGAGGTTGAACATAGTGGGAAGAAGAAAGTGAATATAGCTAGAGAATTTGGTATTCCAACATCGACACTTTCCGGCATTTTAAAGCATAAAGACCGCTACAAAAAATTGTTTTTCGAATGTCAAATCAACGGTGACAGACAGTGACCTAGAACTGCCGCGTGTGATTTTGTTGATGGTGCCCTTTTACAATGGTTCACTGTGATTAGATGGGTAATTGTACCAGAAAATGTGCCTTTACTTATTGCGAAAGCAGAAGAATTTGCACGTCTTGGAGGTCAGGCAGACTAGAATTGTAGTGCTGGCTTGTTGGATCGTTTCAAAAAACGACATTGCATCACGTACAAGAATTTGTGTGGAGAGAAAGAGTCAGTCGACAAGCAATGACTCACTCATGGATAGAAGACGTGCTCAGACCTGCTTTAGCTAAATATAAGTCTGCGGATGAGGATGACTGCTGGCTGCAAGCACAACCTGTATCGCAGTCAGATATTTTGGCATGGATTGACATTTACATGATGCAGACTGGATGTTTAGATGATGCAGTCTCACCATTTTGTACCTTTAAACAGGTCATGGGAAGACATTTTTCACAAGTCAAGAAACAAAGCAAAACCACAGACTTTTTCTTTAATTAATTTGGAAATTTTCAAAATTAAACATTTCAACATTTCTATTGTATTGCTATTTATTTGTTCACTAACTATGTTTCCTAAGCGGTACAATCATTTTACTCAATGCTACTGCTATGTATTAGTGTAGATGTGTGCAGTCTGGATAAGTAGAATTTCTGATAAGTAGAATAAATTCCTTCGGTGCCTGTGACTTCTACTTATCCAGACTCCACTGTAATTGTAAATATACCATTTGGCTTATCATTGTAAGTATGTCCCCTGCGAACACACGTAGGCGTCCATGTCTGTCTAGAGATCTCGGTGCTTGGTGTTCTCGATCATCTCCAGAGATCTCGGTGCTTGGTGTTCTTGATCATCTCCAGAGATCTCGGTGCTTGGTGTTCTTAATCATCTCCAGAGATCTCGGTGCTTGGTGTTCTTGATCATCTCCAGAGATCTCGGTGCTTGGTGTTCTCGATCATCTCTAGAGATCTCGGTGCTTGGTGTTCTCGATCATCTCCGGAGATCTCGGTGCTTGGTGTTCTTGATCATCTCCAGAGATCTCGGTGCATGGTGTTCTCGATCATCTCCAGAGGTCTCGGTGCTTGGTATTCTCGATCATCTCCCGAGATCTCGGTGCTAGGTGTTCTCGATCATCTCCAGAGATCTCGGTGCTTGGTGTTCTTGATCATCTCCCGAGATCTCGGTGCTAGGTGTTCTCGATCATCTCCAGAGATCTCGGTGCTTGGTGTTTTCGATCATCTCCAGAGATCTCGGTGCTTGGTGTTCTCGATCATCTCCAGAGATCTCGGTGCTTGGTATTCTCGATCATCTCTAGAGATCTCGGTGCTAGGTGTTCTCGATCATCTCCAGAGATCTCGGTGCTTGGTGTTCTCGATCATCTCCAGAGATCTCGGTGCTTGGTGTTCTCGATCATCTCCAGACATCTCGGTGCTTGGTGTTCTTGATCATCTCCAGAGATCTCGGTGCTTGGTGTTCTTGATCATCTCCAGAGATCTCGGTGCTTGGTGTTCTCAATCATCTCCAGACATCTCGGTGCTTGGTGTTCTTGATCATCTCCAGAGATCTCGGTGCTTGGTGTTCTTGATCATCTCCAGAGATCTCGGTGCTTGTTGTTCTCGATCATCTCTAGAGATCTCGGTGCATGGTGTTCTTGATCATCTCTGCTAATGATATTCCTCCATGCCACTGTCTTAGTCAATCCAGCATAATTTCTATAGCTCTGTCTGTGAATCTTTTCTAACAGATCTTTCCTGTCGTCACGATGTTTTCCAATGCCTCTTCTCATTACAAAACCAAAGAATGATACTAGTCTCTTTTTCTAGGTGTATGGAGTTTTCTACTTTTATTAGCATCTTCCACCCGATGTTATAATTATAAAGTATTTAAATATTTTAAATTTGGTCAAACATTTTATCTTCTATCGTTATTGATACGCACCCGTTGGACAGTATTTTATCAATAATGCCAGGTCACGTAGAGCAGTGGAACAAATGTTCATTGCCCGACATCTAAAACCTTTCATGACTGTGTCACTACTTCTAGGGTTCCTCCCTGGTCAGAGCGCTACTTGCCCCCTGCTAGAACTTAGTCAGACCAGACATGCCCGCTTTATTATCTGACGCCGTACATCACACAGGTGTTCTACCGCCAAGACAATATCAATGGCAGTTCTTTTCAAACCATCACAGGCGTTTCCGAGAACGTCTTCCATTCACATTACATACATTCACGACCATTTATATGTTCATATAACATGTAGCTCAACTTCTTTTTTCTATACAAACGGAACACAAGCGGTTATTGTGTATTGTTACGAACATTGGCAGACAATTCACCTTATTGTGTGAATATATTTATTGTACATTTCAGCCTGAACAGTTTATATTTTTGCTTTAATTAATGTAATGTGAATTTTGCAGCATGTGCCTGACGAGATGCATCCAGATATGCCAGGCAATAAATCGCGCAGTCTATGGTTTGTATCTTAATTTTTCACATTCTCATCTCATCTCATCTAATCTCATCTCATCTCATCTCATCTCATCCCATCTAATCTCATCTCATCATGTTCCTCTTGTACCTTGCGGTGTCGAGGTGAAGTATAAACATAATGAGAGTGCCCGATTATGGGCTTCATGTATCGATATTCCCATGGACGCTGATATTCCCTCTTTCCAACGTTTACGTGGTCGGCCTCTTCCTGTTTCCCTCTGGTCTGTACATCATTGCTTTTTTGTGGTAAGCTGTTGAATGGTGATCTAATTGCATGGTCAAGCCATCTGACTTGCTGCTTTCTAATCTTCTTCTTCTTCTTTCGTTCGCTTGAAATATGTCTAACTGCAATGTTGTCTCTTGTATGAATCTAACAGTCTTTTTTAGTTCACTCAGCGGTCCATAGAGTTTATCTTCCACTGGTGTCTCTCTAGGCCACAAGATTCACCTGGATATTTCTAATAAAATCTAGTGCTGCTATAACCCCCACTTTATTCCTGATGTCTTCATTTCTGATCTTATCTCTTCTTGATAAGTTGAGTATTCTTCTTAGGAATCGCATTTTGTTGTTGTGATTTTTTTTTCTCTCTTTTTCTGTTATTGTCCAGATTTGGCATTGGTAGCATAGAGTTGGTAGGAAGATTGTGTTGTAAAGTGCTTTCTTAGTAGTTATTGATACATGTTTGTTCTTTAGTATTGGTGCCATTTGTCCAATGAGTTGGTTTGCCTTATTGCATCTATTTTCGATCTCGTCTTCTGATCTGCTATTTGATGATATTATACTTCCTAGGTACTTGAAGCTCTTTACTTGTTTCAAGGGATGTTCGTTTAGGTGAATTGTTGTTGTTTTTCTTCTTCTTTAGTTATAGTCATTACCCCTGTTTTGCGTGTGCTAATTTTCATGCTATGTTACCTACACATTTCGTTTAGACTATTCATGTTCTCTTGTAATTCTGCTTCTGAGTTTGCAAACAGGAGTTCTCTAATGGTTAGATTTGCAAATGGTTCTTCTTCTATGTTCTCGTCATGCGGTATTCTTGCGGTCTCTGTTTGACTGGTTTCTTTATATATGTTGTCTATATATGTTATGAATAAGAGAGGGGACAGGACACAACCTTATCGTACTCCAGATCTTATGGTGAAGGGTTCTGAGTGTCCTCCAGTTGCTCTCATTATGCATTCACTGTTGTAGTATAAGCTTCTACATTGTTCACATTCAATACGGAAATACATGGTTTTGACCGGATGTGACGTGCCATGTATAGCAGTAGCTTACTATGATGTCAATGGATCTGGCTGTCCTTGATCACAAATGAAATTAGAAGAAAATATGCACTCTAAGAGACTATAGATTGGAGTCAAGACCTGAATATAATGTCCTAAGCATGAAGTTCTAACATGAAGTGCTGAGTGTGAAGTCCCCAGTGTCAAGTGCTGTTTGTGAAGCTCTGAGTGTCAAGTGCTGTATGTGAAGCTCTGAGAGTCAAGTGCTGAGTGTTACGTCCTGAGTGTCAAGTGCTGTGTGTGAAGCTCTGAGTGTCAAGTGATGTGTGTGAAGCTCTGAATGTCAAGTTATGTGTGTGAAGCTCTAAAAGTAAAGTGCTGAGTGTTAAGTCCTGCGTGTCAAGTGATGTGTGTGAAGCTTTGAGTGTCAAGTGCTGTTTGTGAAGCTCTGAGTGTCAAGTGCTGTGTGTGAAGCTCTGAGTGTCAAGTGATGTGTGTGAAGCTCTGAGTGTCAAGTGATGTGTGTGAAGCTCTGAGTGTCAAATGATGTGTGTGAAGCTTTGCAAGTCAAGTGCTGTGTATGAAGCTGTGAGTGTCAAGTGCTGTGTGTGAAGCTCTGAGTGTCAAGTGCTGTGTATGAAGCTCTGAGTGTCAAGTGCTGTGTGTGAAGCTGTGAGTGTCAAGTGCTGTGTGTGAAGCTCTGAGTGTCAAGTGCCGAATGTGAAGTTCTGAAAATCAAGTGCTGAGTTATAAGTCCTGAGTCTCAAGTGATGTGTGTGAAGCTCTGAGTGTTACGTACTGATAGTGAAGTACCGAGTGTTAAATGCGGAGTGTTATTTTGTTTGCGTTCGTTCGGTTTGAACTCAAGCTTAGTACATACACATGCTACTGCTTCTAGTGAACTTGACTTATTTTTGCGTGTGGATTAGCTTTCCATATTACCAGTGTCCTTGGCTACTGAGGTGCTGAGGTAATGTATATCCGCAAGTCAACGACGAGAAGTTAACATTTAGTCCAACACGCTGAGTGTCAAGTGCTGAGTAATGAAATCGTCAGTGGGAATTCGTGAGTGTGAATCCTGAGTGTGAAACTCCGAGGATCAAGTGCTAAGTGTGAAGTTCTCAGTGTGAAATCGTTAGTGCGAAATCCTTTGTGTGAAATGCTGAGTGAGGATTGGTGGGTGTCAAGTGCTGAATATCAAGTTCTGATTAAGATCACAGAACACACCTAACTGTACCCCATTAACAAGACCTAACAATTGAATGACCATCAAGGAGCACAGCAGACTGAGATAAATATGTTCTGTTCCGCATCACGTGTATCTTGGCCATTAAATGTGTCGTTTATTTAGACACGTCGTAACAGTTTATCTTGACTTGCTCTATGTTAGGTTGCACACAAAAAGTGAGAAAGCGAGTTGGTCAACCAACATTTAAAAAAACAAAAAAATTACCATCAAGAAACGAAAACTCACAAAACATCGTCAATCGAGTCTATTCCTTCTCACATGGTTGTCTCTGGGGCATGCATTTCAACATTGTCAATTTTCTCACAGCGCGCTTATTTGATATACTGACAACAATAATATATATATATATATATATATATATATATATATATATATATATATATATATATATATATATATATATATATATATATATATATATCCGCCAGCATTCATGTATTCATAATACAGGAAATAATTAGAAGACAATAAGATCATGTGACACGTGGAGACAAATATGATAATTATTTGCAAGGATGGTCTTACATTTTTGGTTATCTTTGAGTTCGTCCCTTCACACCTGCCACCCCCTGGCGCCGACCGTGGAACCGCGGAACTAACCCAACACTGACACAGTGTAGGCTTTGTGAGCTTACGAATCATTCCTGCTGCAAGTTGCAACAGGCCTGGAATCCAAAGTTGCCGTATTCTCTTTTATCGTGAAACATCTGACAGACGGAAGAAAACATCTAGAAAAGGATATTTTGGGAAGGATTAAACAAATGTTTTACTGGATATTGTAACTCTCTTCTGCTGTACAATGATACAATTCTGTGAAAGTTTTTCGCACCTTATCAACACAAGCGGGAACTGGAACAAGGTGGCGTGTATTTGGGTCACACCATAATTGATGGCTCTGTGGCAGTCTTGTAGTGTAATGAGAGAAACGATTGATAATATCTGGAGTTGTCAAACCCGAAGACTCACTCCCGTTCTATAGTAATAATAGTTCAAGTTAACGAACAATGCTGCATTGTTCACACTTGGCCAGATCTTCAGCCACCCTGCTATTTCCCACTTGTTGTGGTTGTAATTCATTTCATTTCACTTCCAAATAATCAAATAAATAGTGGGGGACTATTGTGTTGACATTCTGGCAGCGGCATTATGCACAGTGTATCTGTGCGGGCTGTTTTTTGTCGAGACTCCTGTGTCTTTTCCACTTTTCACATTGGGCAGTGGGGAGCATTTTGTGCGATATTCACTGGCACAGGAACGGAGCATAATGGGGACGACCCGTTGCTGTGAGGTTGGAACTATGACTAACTAACTAACTAACTAATAATCAAATAAATAATGTTTTACATTTCACCTTTATTTCTCTTTGTGAGGTGAACTAATTTTATATTATGTGCGCATTAATGTGCTTTTATAGCATCTTAGTATTCCTTGCGCTATTAATGTTCTGAAATTAATGTCAGTATATACTCGACTTAAGCATGGCAATCACTCGAAGTCACATACATGTGGTTTCATGAAAAGAAAAGAAAAAAAAAATACCAAGGACAGCCAAAATAAGCAACCTTCATATTTTCAAAGACGCTAAGGCACAATAGGAAATTGCAGCAAAATTCAGAAATAAATAGTCACCATTCTTTGAAGATATCATGAGAACATATTCATCATCATCAAGTGCCATGCCGGCTGGCGTAAGCGTTCATGACTCTCTGCATATCTCGGTATTTGGTTTTCTGGATCAACTCCGCTGTTGATATACTTCCATGCCAACGTCTCAATCCATCCAGTATAATTTCTCTGGGCCTTCCTCTGCCTCTCTTCCTCTCGATCTTTCCAGTTGTCACGATTCTCTCAAATGACTCTCTGCACATCACATGACCAAAAAAAAAAGCTGTTTGCCTCTTTCATATTGTTGTATATAACGTATTTAGCTGCAGCATATTGTGACAACTCGTAACATTTATGAGAAAAAAACAACAGACGAAAGTAAATACAGAAAACACACTTGGCAATCTAGCCTTATGGTTTGGAAAGGTCTTTACAACCATCTGTTATATACAGCTGTAATTGTAACCTATTTATGATGCAAACATTGACTACATTAACATATGGAACAGTCACAGACATAGTTGGGAGATGTATATATCAACTGTGATTGTGAATTACTGCCACACAATGAACTGGTGACAACCTTCTAGCAGAAATTGTCATCTAGCAGTGACGACGTCACAGCACATTGTCCTTGTGTCTCCGTAAGTGTGGGTGCTTACAGTTCCCGTGGCCCATGGATTACTCAGGCATCTTCTCCGACCTCTGCCAGATTATTTCAGGCTAGTGCCAAATTAAATACCTGACTTCATCAGCCGCCAGCACACAGTTTCAAATATGTGTCTCCCCGGCTCAGCCTCGATGTCTCCCCTGGAGGCCAGCCAATTGGTTTGTTCATTCCCACGTACTTTGGTACTGAATGGACACTGGCGACACTTTCACTCTTGTAGGTGTGATGACCTGGAGTGTGCCAACCATTTATATCAGAAATATTTCCACTAATGACTGATATTGTCATCACCAGTCTAATGTATATTATTGGTCCATATATTCAGCATACTGAAACGTGCCTGTTGGTCGAGTATCGTGGGTGATCTGTGGGAGGGCTTGTTTTGTTGTATCCCTCTGTCTTCCTTTTGATTGTCTATGATTTAATCCATATCTCTTCACCTTCTGTGTCTTATTCTTTCTTTATTTCTCAGCTTCCGCACTACCGTTTCGCGAGATCATAATGTCCATCCCACGAACAAGTGCCGTTTTGTCGAGTTAGACTTCCCCCCTGTTTAACCACTACCTTGTCGTGGGTTAGAATTTCCACACCACGAACCAGTGTCGATTCGATGGGTTAAACTTTCAATTCCACGAACAAACTGCTATGTACTCGGGTTAGAATTTCCACCCCATGAGCCAGTACCGTCCGGTTTAGCTAGACTTTCGACCCTACGAGAAGTTTATGTGTAATCGGATTAGAATGTCCACCCCACAAACCAGTGTCGTACCGACGGGTTAGACTATCAATCCCACGAAAAACTTCTGTGTTCTCGGGTTAGAATTTCCATCCAAAGAACCATCGTTGTGCCGATGGGACTTTTAATCTAATGTGTGCTAGTCAGTGAGGATCGTTCCTCCACTTTGAGAAACTTCTGCATGCGCCAAGATTTTATCGCATGGCAAAGTTTCTAGGCTCAGTAGCAAATATAGTATATAGTGAACATATGAACCTATTTGTGGTCCAGATGGTCATTTGAAGTGAAATGTCATTTTGTAGCAGACTCTCTAGATGGACATCAATTGCTCATGGTGTGGTAATTGGATTGTGAGTGACTTCAACTACTCAATATTTGGTAATGGGATGATGAAACACCTTAGGCATTTCTCCTTCGTAGCTTTTATTCATTTGAATTCAAGGGGTTCAGAAACTCTGAGTTCCTCTGTCAGCTCGGTCCAAACCCGTTAACTCGGTCCTAGCAGACTGCAGAAGATTTCGTAGTAAATACTTAAGGGGTGATTATAAACACAATGAAAACTCCCGAGGGAACCCTTTTAACAGGCATCATATATGTATTGATACAAACATATTGATACAAATATCATACACATAGTGGTACAAACCATGTATTGCGCTGCATTTAACAATAAATAGCCATGTTTTGTTTTTATTTATTTGTTTCATGTTTAATGGTTTGGCGGTAAACCTAGTAAATTAAGTTTTATTTTCAATGTGCACGCTTTATTACAAATCGTGTCCTACCAGCCAGGACTTCCAAAGGGGGCTGAACAGATTTCGGTAGCATACGTAGACCAAACATAACCAGAATGATATTCTATCATGCAAGGTTTAGTTTATACCAAGTAGCTGATCAGACATAAAACATTTTTAGGACACAGAGAGTTTATTGTAATATATATGTAGCGATATTTTCAATTAACCTGGACTCCTAGTTCAAACGAGCCTAAAATGTGTACCAGGATATATTCTAGGAAGTAAAGGCGGCTGGTTTGTTACTGGCAACATCACCCATGGAGTGCCGACTGGTGTATTAACTAACATGTGGAGTTAGCACCAGGCGCCCTCGTACACTCAAGTGTAAGCCTGAAGGCGTGGGAAAGGACCCTCTTGTTCTAATCCGATGTGTACCACCAGAACGTATGACAGAAGTCTTAAAGGTCAAAGGTAAAGGTAATACTAGAGCAGATTCTGACGTTGGGGAGTGAGGTTTCAGGCTTCCACATGCTCTAGATCACGCCTTAGCAGGGTATCGCATTAAAGACTATGCCACAGCTCAACGTAGAACTAGCACAGAACATCCTATCGTCCGAGATGATGTACATGTTATCAAATTGCACACAGCAGGACGGGTTCAACACACAGCAGAACGGGTCTAACTATAATGCAGGGTGTGTTTAAATATGGGCTTAACACACAGCAAGACGGGTTTAAGACAGGGCATACGTTTGACCGAAGTCACGACAGCAGGGCCGAAGATTGTCGTCTCGTTGTTTTAAAGATTTGGCTCTGCGATACAGTAGTTAGCGTTGGGAATAGACATGCACTTGCTGTTGGTGAATGAATGCCATCGTTCCTCCCTGAGGTCTACATCCAGGCAGTCTCCCAACTGGTTTCCCAGGCTGCCTCGCGATCCCAAGGTCCTGGGTTCCGTTCATGTCTACGTCGTTCTTTTCACGAGCGCAATTTTGTCGAAGACTCCCTGAGGTCGTCGCTGGAGCTATGGAGTTGGACTTTGTGAGATGCTTTCGGAAGGCACCCTACGGAAAAGACCGAGTCATATGGGGTAAAACACGGTGCAATGATGTCGACCCTCTTGCCTTTTACACTTTGCATTTTTGTCTAAATCCATAAAATAGATGTACGTGCTAAACAGGGGGGTTGGGGGGGGGGGGGCTGTGTGGTCTCGAGGTATGGTGTCCGCCTCGAGTGCTGGAGGTCCCGGGTTCAGGCTCCGGTGAGGACCGGGATATTTAAAAAATCCACCTGGACTTCCAGTAATAAAATTTCCCCTGGTCTCTGGGTAGTGAGATCGGACGCCCGTGTGTATTGTTGCGCACGCAAATAATCCCTTGGCAGTTGGAAACCGAAAAAGAGCAGCCTAACGGCGCTGCCCGGGCAAAATTTCGAGTTAAAAATCTACCCAAAGTATTTCAGGATCCTCGCCGATGCAATGGAGTTCGTGCACTGAGCTGAGTTTCTCCAGACTCAGGTTTTAGTTACGACGAAAACGGAGCACTTATGGGTTAAACCGTGTGCCGTGATGTTGATCCATCGACTAAACTAAACTAAACAGGGTATATTTTTTAATGACTGTGCAGTGTTTGAAAATATTGCCGGTCCAAGTTTTGTATTTACCTGTTATGTTGCATGAACTTTACAGGGGGTGAATACAAAACTTGGACCGGCGATATTTTCAAACATTGCACAGTCATTAAAAATACACCTTATACATATTTAATTTATAAACGACGGTCTAATT
>OY992877.1:125935430-125990966 GCA_963921405.1 Cepaea hortensis | reverse complement strand
CCTCCCTACTCCTCCTCCTCCCTCCTTCTCCATTCTTCTCCTCCTCTCCCCTCTTCCTCCTCCTACCCTCTTCCTCCTCCTGCTCCTCGTCCCTCCTCCTCCTCCTACCTCCTCCTCTTACTTCTCCATCCTACTACCTCATCCCTCCTCCTCCCTTCTCCTCCTACTCCTCTCCCCTCCTCCTCCTACCCTCTTCCTCTTCCCCTCCTCCGTCTCCCTCCTCTTCCTCCTCCATCCTCCTCCTCCCTCTTCCTCCTCCTCCTCCCTCTTCCTCCTCACTCTTCTTCCTCATCCCTCTACCTCCTCCCTCCTCCTCCTTCTTCCTTCTCCTCCCTCCTCCTCCCTTTTCCTCCCTCCTCATCCTCCCTCTACTCCTCCTCCCTCCTCTCTTCCTCCACATCCCTCCTCCTCCTCTCCCCTCCTCTCCTACCCTCTTCCTCTCCCTCCCCTCCTCCCTCTACCTCCTCCTTCTTCCATCCTCCTCCTCCCTTTTCTCCTCCTCCCTCTTCCTCTTCCTCTTCCTCCCTCTTCCTCCTCCTCACTTCTCCTCCTCTCTCCTCCTCCCTTTTCCTTTCTCCTACTCCTCCCTCTACCTCCTCCCTTCTCCTCCGTCCTCCACATCCCTCCTCTTCCCTCTTCCTCCTCCTCCCTCCTCATCATTCTCCTCCTCCTCTCCTCCCCTCCTTCTCCTCCCTCCTCCTTCTCCCTCCTCCTTCTACCTTCTTCCTCTCTCCACCTCCTCTCTCCTCCTCATCCTCCTCCCTCTCCCTCCTCCTGCGTTCTCATCCTCCCTCCTCCTCCTCCTTCTTCCTCCTCCCTCCTCCTCCCCTCCCTACTCCTCTCTCCTCCTCTTCCCTCCCCTCCTCCTTTCCTCCTCCTCCCTCTTCCTCCCTCCTCCTCCTCCTCCTGCGTTCTCATCCTCCCTCCTCCTCCTTCTTCCTCCTCCCTCCTCCTCCCTCTCTCCTTCCTCTCTCCTCCTCTTCCCTCCCCTCCTCCTTCCTCCTCCTCCCTCTTCCTCTTCCTCCTCCTCCTCCCTCTTTCTCCTCTTATCCTCCTCCCTCCTTCTCCCTCCTCCTAATCCCTCCTCCTCCCCCTATTCCTCCCTACTCCTCCTCCTCCCTCCTCCTCCTCTCTCCGCCTTTCTCTTCCTCCCCTCCTCCTCCCTCCTCCACCCTCTTCCTCCTCCTTCCCTCCTACTCCTTCTTTTTCTTCTTCTTCTGCTGCTGCTGCCGCCGCTCCATTTACCCAAGTTAATTGTTGGGGGAATATGTAAAGATCTTTCAAGTGCTCTTTCTAATGCTTTTTGTAAGTTGGTCTTCGTTTATCTAAGGTTGTTCTAATCGCAACCAATAAATGATTAGACAGACAGACAGACAGACAGACAGACAGAGAGGGAGGGACAGACAGACAGACAGACAGACAGACAGACAGACAGACAGACAGACAGACAGACAGACAGAAAGACAGACAGACAGACAGACAGACAGACAGACAGACAGTCAGACAGTCAGTCAGTCGGTACGGGAACGAGAACTTATATGACTACTTATATGAATTAAATGAGATGCTCCCCACCAGGGTCTGGGCGAAGCCGGGCAGGGTCAGCTAGTTTAATTTATAAACGGCGGTCTAATTAGCGCGAAACGTCACAGTACTCATTACAGTTGCTGTCTTGAACGTGTGTAGCATGCACACGGGACCTCCGTAAGGTCTCCTGTATGGAAGCAAGTGATTGCGTGGTGCTTTGCGTGCCAAGTCAGTGACAATGTGAACATCATGCCATATATTATGATATACTATATCATGTTATGGCATTATATGTCGTGTTCTGTGGAACGAGGTCACTGTATATTGGCTATTATCATGCGCGCTCATTTCTCCGATGCTGCAGCAATCCAAATGTATCTCTGCTCACTGTTACCACAAGGAGCAGGTCATGAAACTCCCTCTCTTGATCCCGAGGACGGCATCGATGTGCTGGGCCAGGTTTCACTCCTAATAAAGAGTAAAATGTGCTAGGGTACTGTACTGTTGCTTTCATGTATAAAATGTGCTAGGGTACTGTACTGTTGCTTTCATGTATAAAATGTGCTAGGGTACTGTACTGTTGCTTTCATGTATAAAATGTGCTAGGGTATACTGTACTGTTGCTTTCATGTATAAAATGTGCTAGGGTACTGTACTGTTGCTTTCATGTATAAAATGTGCTAGGGTACTGTACTGTTGCTTTCATGTATAAAATGTGCTAGGGTACTGTACTGTTGCTTTCATGTATAAAATGTGCTAGGGTACTGTACTGTTGCTTTCATGTATAAAATGTGCTAGGGTACTGTACTGTTGCTTTCATGTATAAAATGTGCTAGGGTACTGTACTGTTGCTTTCATGTATAAAATGGTACAGTTTATTTTTTCGTTTTGGAGAACACTAATTCTGTTGTCAGCTTGACTTTCCTTTATGTTCCTTATCCTTGAATTAGTTCTTATATACTTTTTCTGTTCAAATTACGACCTTTCTTTATCTTGTCAAATCACCGCTTTGATTTAACAGTTGTTTTTCTTTCTCTCTCCCTCCCCCTCTCTCACTCTCTCTCTCTCTCTCTCTCTCTCTCTCTCTCTCTCTCTCTCTCTCTCTCTCTGTGTATGTGTGCACGCGCGTGCGTGTGTCTGTCGATTTACGCTTCTTATCCCATATCAGGCACTAATAGATCAGATCAGATTTCTTGCCATCTTCACAGCTTAGATTGGCTGCAATGTACATGTATTATAATAACATATATCATAAATCAACACCTCTTAACGCAATCTGCGAATTAGGAACCTCCCTCTTTCCGTTTTTATCAGCGTATTTTTTGTGTGTTAAATTCCATTTGGAACTGTTTGGCGTTGGGGAGAAAAATCCACATTAGAGCCGTTCCGACGTGTAGATAGCAGCAGAGTGACAGGTAACAACTGTACGAGCCGCGTTGAGGGCTTGTTAGCCTTCGCTCATCGTCAAGACTGACGGAGAACACTTGGCAGGGGCCGGCGTGTTCATTCTACTCTGTGACCCACCAAAATGAATCAAGGTTGTCGGTATCCAAACTCGCGCGTCGTTAGGGTACGTTACAGATGGACACAACATTGAAGCAATGTATGGACGTTCGTAAATAAAGGATCATTTCTGAAGATGAGTGATAAGACACTAGATGGATGTCCATTATATATTTAAAAAGTTAGTTGCATGTTCTTTACATTACATGCACTAGCAGCATTTTGTGGATGTTTGTTATTTACTAAGTAAGTTTATATTCAGTTGTATGCCAATGCTTTCTGAACCACCGACGCTTATACATTGTTAAAAAAAATCCATAACTGGCGATCTGTTTTCATATCGCCAGCAGCCGATTTCGTACTCGATATGCGGGATTGCGAAACGCGTTTGCTACCCATTCGCCACAGACGATGGCTACATTATATGTGTGTAGAGCGTTTTGTGTGGCCTGATTGGTGGCGTGAGTAGTGGCCTGTTCACGGAAATAGCTGTGTTGGTTCAATAAGACTAAACTGTGAAAAACATAATTTCTTTGTATGTGCTTTTAAATCTGACACAGTTGGGCCAGCCATAGAGTGGTCAACACTGTGACGCATATGTCCCTCCCCAACCGGGCAGTGAAACATTCCTGCCGTGCCGGGCACCTAGACCACTAGTTACAACCCCAGCACTGTTGAAGTAGCCCGGATTTAGGCATTGACTAGATGTGCTCCAGCTTGAAGCCTCACAGTCCGCAGTTATTATTTATAATATTTCGGGGAGGGTGTGTTTTATAATGGTATTGAATGATGCATGAGTGTGTGCGTGCGTGCATGCGTGTGTGTGTGTGTGTGTGATATATATAGATAGCTGTCACCCAGTAACAGTTTGATGATAACCAAATGTAATAAACGGACATATTCTGTGTGCTTCACTTACATGTCTCAATAAAGTAAAGACCCCTGTTCCACGGCTTCAGACGTGTGGATATATGGTTCTAGTCCCACATCTTCTATAGACAGCTCGGCTCTCGATGCGCGCTGTGGTGAATATCACGACGGCCTACTCACTTCAGGGTTGACCTTGGAGCCCAGGTCGGTTTGTAAACATCCCCACTCAATGGCGATTCGAACATTGACCAGCGGGCCGGCAGGCAGCGTCCTAGCCACTGCGCTACCGCCTGTCTCTACTTTAAAGGTCATGCGGTTAGATAATTGCAAAGAATATATTAATTCATGTTTTGCCAGAGCATTGAGTGCCAGTCTTGTTTTCAAATAGTGAATCAGTACAATTATCTCGGAGCTGTCATAACATCTGATCTGATGGGAGATGCCTTGAAGAGATTAGGACAAGAATCGCCATGACGAAAGTAGCCTTTAGAAAAATTTAAAACATACTGACCAATAAAAAGATGTCATTTGCAACGAGAAAAAGAGTGTTGAAGTGCTACATTGAACCTGTACTTTTGTATGGATGTGAGGCGTGGACAATGAGCAAACAGACTGAAAAACATCTGATAGCTGTGGAGATGTGGTGTCTGTGGAAAATGCAAAGAATACCATGGACAGAGAGAAAAACCATTGACAAAGTCCTGCAAGAAGCACATTAATATCGTAAATTTATTAGAAAAATTAGACGAAGACAGTATCACTTGTTTGTCACGTTATGAGAAGAAATAAATTGAAGAACTTGGTGATAACTGGCAAGATCGAGGGGAAGAGAACAAGGGGATGGCAGAAAAGTAAATATCTGGATGGTTTAGCCACATGGCGTGGTCGAGACAAGAACACTGAGCTGATCCACGACTCTGGTCATCGAGTGAGATGGCGAAACATGATCGCCCACGCTTATCAGCATGGCACATGATGATGATGATGATTTGTTTTCGACAAGGAGACCAAGCTTAATGTACCTTTGCGACTCATCAAGTCCAGCACTGACTCGGTGTAGGCATATGTAATATGTGCCTTCATACCGAAGGTCTGGGATAGATCAGCATCTGGAAGGCGCCCTGTATGTCTAATATGTAAAGACGTTTGAAAGAAAGCACAAAACATCGGGATCATGCGATACACAAATTCAAGTATTATACATACCGTCATAAAAACAGATTTACCGCCATAACCGTATTGCAAAAGTGCTCAAAACTCAGCACTTGAACCGTGACCAGATAATCCAGGTTATCACTGACCGGATATTATCTAAAAGATAACAATGGGCATGCAACCAGGTCAGGTGGAAATCAACTATTATGTTAGCTTGCGGTTTTGCCCTATGACAATGAATTGGATCTTCGAATGTAAATGGACAAATTAGGAAGAACCTGGAAGCAAGAGAGATGTGGTTTCTAAGACGAATGTTGCGAATTCCTTGGACTGCCAGAGTAACTAATGACAATTGCCCGAAAGAGATTAATGAAACTATAACATTATATACAACAATAAGAAAGAGACAAAAAGCTTTCTTTGGTCATATGATGAGAAGAGAGGCTTTGGAGAACATCGTGGTGACTGGAAAGATCGAGGGGAAGAGAGACAGAGGTCGACCAAGATAAATGATGCTGGATAGATTGAGACGGTAGCATGGATGAATATCAGTAGTAGATCCGTTTCAGAATACCAAAGTCCGAGTTATGTGGAGAGACATGAACGTCTACGCCAGCTGACATGGCACTTGATGATGATGATGATGATGATGAGGATGAGGAGGTTGTCTGTCCAATCTGTACTGCCCATGAAAGGAGAGCAGATAGAAAGGAAATAAATTAACAGCCAACAATATAGATCGTATTAGCTAGCCACAGTTGGCAGCACATCGTAGTCTCGGATGTAACACAGTCACAGACAGATGTATCATTCAGATAATGCACACTTGTGGACTATTACAGAATATGGTCATCATTTACATGTGGCAATCGATCCATGTACACTTGTAAGGATTAAGCTTCCAATCTTCGTGGCGAAGTGGTCAAGCCGTTTAACTAGAGCTCCGAAGGTTGTGGGTTCGATTCCGGGCCGCGTCCATCGGTTCACGAGTTAAATTTTTCGAAGACTCCTGTGGGTCGTCGCTAGAGCTACGGAGTTCGTGCTTTGTGCGACGCTTTCCGTGCTGCGGAAAGAGACCGAGCCATATAGGATAAAACCCGGTGCAATGAAGTCGACCCTGTCGACTTTTAAGCGACTTTTTTTAAAAGCTTCCAATCTGTGTATGTGCAATATAACTGCCTGAAGTAAATTTATTAATAATTGGAAAACATTATAAGTAAATCATTACCAAGTGCTAGGGGAAACTCATACTTTTTAACGCAAGAAAGAACTGACGGTTTTCCTATATTTGGTACAGGATTTATCTTCGTGTTTTCTAGTTCCGTTGTCCCAAACATGTTTATGTCATATGTGGCTACAAAGAGGATATTTTAAGATATCTCAGCAGAACAATTTTAAACCAACGTTCCATTAAAGTTAACTCCAAGAACACTGACTTATCTTCACTAACACTTGGAAATACAGGTCAAATATTGGCTTCTCGTCTTGTAAGAGACATATATATGACATATAAATAAACTTTATGCCACCTGTGTATAATACTTTTCACCAGAAGCATAAAACACACGCGAGTTCATTATTTTTGTTTTTATATAATATTTGTAAATGGTCATATGGATAGATTCATATACTGTCTGATTGTCAAATAGGCATCTATTTTGAAACAACAAACAAAAAGATTCTCCGGACCTGGTAATTGCCTGGACCATTCTAAATATGGAAACATTTAATCAAACTACTGTAATGCTAATACCTTAAAACATTATATTCTCTTTCCTACATCTTCGTATCCCTTATTTGCTACGCTAGCAATCTGCCTATCATTATTTAGTGATATTAACGCGTTTCCAATAATTCCCGAATATTTCCCGTATCACCGTGGTCACAACCAAGATCTGATTCAGTGGCAGTATTTTCTTCAGTGAAGTCATAAAATGTACAAAGCCAAGGACATCATTTCTCATTCGGGTGAAGTCTCGTTATAAATTGTTCTGCTTGAGTCTGTTTCCTCTATGGATTGCGAATATTATCACGTGCGCCTAAGGTGTTTGGTTTCTTCAAAACTTCTTGCAGAGTAAAAGCATCATGTCCCATTAAAGCTTTATTGTCAGCGATAGGGGCATTCTTATAGAATGTTAGTTAGTTAGTCGAGGTTCCAACTTCACGGCAACGGGTCTTCCCCATTATGCTCCGTTCCTGTGCCAGTGAATATCACACAAAATGTTCCCCGCTGTCCAATGTGAAAAGTGGAATAGGCAGGAGTCTCGGCAATCCAACAGCCCGCACAGGTACACTGTGCATAATGCCGCCGCCAGAATGCCAACACAAAATGAATCTGATAGAATGTACGTTGAAACTACTCTCCTGGTTCCAAGACTCAGACAGTCACATGGTATTTGGTGGTAATAGTGAACTTGTTCAACATGAAGGTAATCAAAATACTGTAGAGACAGTTAAAATCAACTTCAAGGCGATAATTGAATTCACTTTGGCAACCTACGTACAGTTAGCAGATCACGTGATAGAATGATACAGCTGAGCTGTTACATAAAAGAAGCAACGACTGTAGTAGGATGTAACAATAGTTAGATATGTGTAGCTTCTGCGAAAAATTGAGAAATACTAAATACGGACACAGTGTACATACTTAACAACGGACTCCATAAAGATTAAAGGTGAACATAAATCACAAGTGAAAATCACCCCAAAACAAGAGACAATCAAAATATATATAATAATAAAATAATAACATAAAACTGAGTATTCTAGGAAGCAACAAAAGACGTTTTGGTTATATAAATCTTCATTAGGGAGGGGCAGGGCCAGATTTAGACTTAATAAGGCCCTAAGCTATTTGAAATATGGGGCCCTTTATAAGTCCAGATATTCTATGTCAGTGACAAATATGATTTTCGGATACCTAGAGGGTTAAACTGAAATACAATTAAGAAGTATATTGATAGTGAAATAATAAATCTTTAACTTAAAATCATTTTTATTCATAACAAACTTAAAAATGCAAGCTCTGGTAAAAAGAAACAAAAGTTCTTTTAAAAGGCACAATTTACAAAGGCTTATTATCTAATCTCTTGAAACATGTTATAAGAATTAAGGAATTATATTAAACTAAAATATTTTCTTTCTTGCCTTTGCCAGAGCAAAGTCACTGATGACATCATCAAATGATAAACTGCGTAGTTTGTCTCTTTCTATGCACATGAGACTGAGGGAACATAATTTATCTTGAGTCATTGTTGTTCTAAATTTATTTTTTATCCTCTTCAGCTGAGAAAAAGATCTTTCTCCAGAGCAATTTGCAACCATCATACTAAGAAACAATCTCAAAATTGCTTCTACATTAGGGAATGCTGATTGGACACGATCGTTAAATATTAACCTATACAGATCCTGATGTGTCAGACTATCTTGTTCCGCTGAACTATGGGCTTGACTATGTCTAACATATTGATGAAAATGCTTGACTTCTCCTACAAGATTCATGTCCACATCTTCAGGATATGTTTGGCATAAAGCACTAACTCCATGAATATCTTCTTCTGTAGCTTCTAGTTTTGTTAAGAATGAAAACTTTTTTGCAGCATCATTGTATACTGGGGCTCTCTGTGCCAGACTTGACTCTAATGCATCCATCACAGGTATAAATGTTTTGATTCTGAGCTTGTCTCTTGGCTCAAGGTTCTCTAAAGCATCATCTTCATCATCATTGATATGCCTTCTTCTATATCTTCTTTTCTTGTAATCAACATCAGGCAATTTTTTCTTTGCTTCTTCTTCAAAATGATCGAAAAGATCCCTGGAACCTTTAACAAAATCCGAAAGTGAAGCATACAATTTCCTACATACATCTAGACTAATTTGGGGGTCTTACAGTGATTGACTAGTCTTGTGAAATTCATCTAGCAAGTAACTCCACAAACATAAAAATACCATAAATTCAAACTCCTCTATTTTATTTAAAATGTTTATGGCTTGATTTCTTGTTTCGCCTTTCTCTGTAGTATCAATATGCAGCTGATGCAATGCAGAAATTATTCCATCATAACTATCAAGTATTGCACTTGTGGCCATTGAATGTGCTTCCCATCTAGTCTTTGACAAAGACTTTGGAACTTTTGAATCATCTTTGAAGAATGACAACAGTACTGCCCATCTATGTGTAGATGATGAAAAGAAATTATATATTTCTTGAACAATTCCAAAAACGTTTACTGCCTCTAAACAACAGTCTACTGCTGCTCTACCAACAAGATTCAGGGAATGACCAGCACATGGAATATACATAGCATACTTGTTAATCTTCAATATTATTTCTTGCATACCCTTGTATTTGCCAGACATATTGGCAGCATTATCATATGACTGGCCTCGACACTTACTAAAATCTATTTTGCACTCTTTTGTAAGGTAGTTGTGCACCATCTTAGCCATACTTTCCCCTGTGTGGCTACCCATCTCTAGGAAAGTTAGAAAACGTTCAATAGGGAGCCCATCATCTGGTGAAACATACCTCACAATAACAGTGAGCTGATCAATATGGGACCGGTCTGGAGTGGAATCTACAGATAAACTGAAGTACCCTGCAGTTCTTAAATCATCCAAGATTGAGTCTCTTACTTTATGTGCCATAATTTGGATAAATTCATCACATATTGTTTTAGAAAGATAAGATGTGACACCTGATCCTTTATTCCTAAATTTTTGTATATGGCTTGCTAGAAAAGGATCACATTTTGCTATAAGTTCGAGTAATCCAAGGAAATTGCCATTGTGAGGAGAACCAAATGTTTCCTTATCTCCTCTGAAAGGTAAACCACGCTCTGCCATAGTAATTATGGCTGCCACAACTCGTTCAAGAACATTTTTCCAGTACTGCCGTTTATTATTTATCTGTTCTGCTAGCTGGCAGTCAATTGTTGAGCCACGTTTTCTTGTAAGATATGTTACCGAAGCTGTTCTATGGTCTACAGAGTTTTCATGACTTTGAACTAAATAGGTGTTACGCCAATCACAAAATGCATCATCGGATGATAATGGTGTAGAAGAATTTGAAAAGAGTTTACACACGAAACAGTATACACGACTAGTTGCTGGCGAATATACTAACCATTCTCTGTAATATTTTTCACCATTAGCCCGTTTGGGATAGAAAAAGCTTTTCGAGCAATATCTGTCTTGGTTTGCAAAAAGCTTCTTTGATTTTTCAAATGAACCATTTGAGTGCTGACATTCTGATGGACCTTTTTCTACCCAGTATAAAATCTCATCTTTACTTAAATCACCCCATACCCCAACATCATTCTGTTTGTTTTTTTATGCTGAATCTTCTGTGCTTGTACTACTCTCTGGTTTATTAATCTTAATATTTGTTGCTTCATTCTTTGAAGTAGATTCTATACAACTAGATGTACCAGGCTCTGTATCAGGAATAGGGTGAATATCCTGTGACTGACTCACTGTGGTAGAGGCTTTTGGTTTATCAGGCCCCTTATCTATCTTTGTTAAGAAACTATCTAATTTTGTTATCTTGCTAAGCTCTTCTTCAGCTCTCTGCTTCTTTTTCCTCTTTTGAGCTCCACTTTTATAACTTCTGGTTGACATCTTGCAAACTGTGGGCAGACAAATCAACAATGGTTCCGCCACGTCACATGAATAAAAATTATTAAATCAACAACACAAATTATCTGTAGAAATTATTTGATATTTTGTATATTATGATTCTACATCTCCAGTGTTTCAATAAAAACAGACACTAGTGTGATATTATATGCTGGAATGCCGCCATTGTGAATTTTCCCGATTGTAAAGATGTAACCAGGTGGTCTCACAAAATATTTTTTTCCCACACCTCTGCATAACGAATCTTGCTAGAACCTCTATAGTTGTGTGAAAAAATGGATACAGCATTCATAAATGCACAATAAAGTATAATTCTCTTGATAAGACATTTATCAATACAAATAAAACTGTGAACCAGTCAATTAAATTTCAGCAATGGACGATGGACAAGTTTGAAAACTGACTTGACTTTCATAAATTTTAAGTCATGTAGCAAGATGAACAATAAGTACAATAAATATAAAGCAACAAAATAAATATATAATAGAATTTAAACGTATATTGATATTTTGTTTAACTTGATGATTGTAAATCTTCTTGTTTATTAAAAAAAGCAGACACCAATCCAATATGCCGCGATTCCGACATTATGAATTTAATAAGAGTACACACCACGACCGTGCTCACAAAATTTTTTTATTCTATGTCTTCTGCATAACGAATATTGTTGAAACTCAACATTTATATGTAAAATTGGATGCGCAGTGCGCATTTCAAAAATGCAAGTTAAATTAGCTTACCTTTGACAATAAACAAGCCAAGCTATAAACTTCCTTACCTTTGTCAAACAGTGGAAAATATTCTTCAAACAATTCACTTGCAATAGCTTTCAAGCATGCAGGACTGAAGAATAACCTTTTGACCCCTTGTTAAAGTTGTCATTCGCGATTTATCCAATAGGAAACACGACAGGGTTATTTTCGTATACTGCACTCACGGGCCACAGGAAACGGTCCGCGGATCCGATGACCTTGAACTTTTCGAAAAAAGGCGTCCTACGTTAGCAACGAAATCGCTAATAATACTGCAGTATATTGAAGTATACATATATGACAATTGCTCACTCGGACAATATTTTTGCGTCCCCCACTTTCTTGGGGGACCTAAGCTATAGCTTGTTTAGCTTATACGTAAATCCTGCACTGGGGAGGGGACAACACAGACTGATCTAAAGACAAAAAACATAAAATTATAAAATAATATTAAAACAACTCCTTTGTTGTCAAGAAATCACACAAGTTGGGTTCAGCTAGGTTTTGAAAGGTGCGCTATTTATACTGTACAAAGACTGAGTCCAATTCGGCTGTAAATGTGCCAAATAATAAGTGTGTGACCAATGGTGTGCAAACAGTCAGATATAAATATATAGAGGGAAGTCAGCATCCAGAACAATATTGATTCCCGCTGGATAGATGTTGTTACATCAGACCCAGTCCGACCATTCAGCTTCAATGTGTACAACAACTAAAACACCTGTTTCCTGTCCACGTTCAACATCAATGTGTACAGAAACTAAAACACCTGTTTTCTGTCTACATTCAACATCAATTTGTACAGCAACTAAAACACCTGTTTCCTGTCTACATTCAGCATCAATGTGTACAGCAACTAAAACACCTGTTTCCTGTCTACATTCAGCATCAATGTGTACAGCAACTAAAACACCTGTTTCCTGTCTACATTCAGCATCAATGTGTACAGCAACTAAAACACCTGTTTCCTGTCTACATTCAGCATCAATGTGTACAGCAACTAAAACACCTGTTTCCTGTCTACATACAGCATCAATGTGTACAGCAACTAAAACACCTGTTTCCTGTCTACATTCAGCATCAATGTGTACAGCAACTAAAACACCTGTTTCCTGTCTACATTCAGCATCAATGTGTACAGCAACTAAAACACCTGTTTCCTGTCTACATTCAGCATCAATGTGTACAACAACTAAAACACCTGTTTCCTGTCTACATTCAGCATCAAATGTGTACAGCAACTAAAACACCTGTTTCCTGTCTACATTCAGCATCAATGTGTACAGCAACTAAAACACCTGTTTCCTGTCTACATTCAGCATCAACGTGTACAGCAACACCTGTTTCCTGTCTACATTCAGCAACAATGTGTACAGCAACTAAAACACATGTTTCCTGTCTACATTCAGCATCAATGTGTACAGCAACTAAAACACCTGTTTCCTGTCTACATTCAGCATCAATGTGTACAGCAACTAAAACACCTGTTTCCTGTCTACATTCAGCATCATTGTGTACAGCAACTAAAACACCTGTTTCCTGTCTACATTCAGCATCAATGTGTACAGCAACTAAAACACCTGTTTCCTGTCTACATACAGCATCAATGTGTACAGCAACTAAAACACCTGTTTCCTGTCTACATTCGGCATCAATGTGTACAGCAACTAAAACACCTGTTTCCTGTCTACATTCAGCATTAATGTGTACAGCAACTAAAACACCTGTTTCCTGTCTACATTCAGCATCAATGTGTACAACAACTAAAACACCTGTTTCCTGTCTACATTCAGCATCAAATGTGTACAGCAACTAAAACACCTGTTTCCTGTCTACATTCAGCATCAATGTGTACAGCAACTAAAACACCTGTTTCCTGTCTACATTCAGCATCAACGTGTACAGCAATACCTGTTTCCTGTCTACATTCAGCATCAATGTGTACAGCAACTAAAACACCTGTTTCCTGTCTACATTCAGCATCAATGTGTACAGCAACACGTTTCCTGTCTACATTCAGCATCAATGTGTACAGCAACTAAAACACCTGTTTCCTGTCTACATTCAGCATCAATGTGTACAGCAACACCTGTTTCCTGTCTACATTTAGCATCAATGTGTACAGCAACTAAAACACCTGTTTCCTGTCTACATTCAGCATCAATGTGTACAGCAACTAAAACACCTCTTTCCTGTCTACATTCAGCATCAATGTGTACAGCAACTAAAACACCTGTTTCCTGTCTACATTCAGCATCAATGTGTACAGCAACTAAAACACCTGTTTCCTGTCTACATTCAGCATCAATGTGTACAGCAACTAAAACACCTGTTTCCTGTCTACATTCAGCATCAATGTGTACATCAACTAAAACACCCGTTTCCTGTCTACATTCAGCATCAATGTGTACAGCAACTAAAACACCTGTTTCCTGTCTACATTCAGCATCAATGTGTACAGCAACTAAAACTCCTGTTTCCTGTCTACATTCAGCATCAATGTGTACAGCAACTAAAACACCTGTTTCCTGTCTACATTCAGCATCAATGTGTACAGCAACTAAAACACCTGTTTCCTGTCTACATTCAGCATCATTGTGTACAGCAACTAAAACACCTGTTTCCTGTCTACATTCAGCATCAATGTGTACAGCAACTAAAACACCTGTTTCCTGTCTACATTCAGCATCAATTTGTACAACAACTAAAACACCTGTTTCCTGTCTATATTCAGCATCAAATGTGTACAGCAACTAAAACACCTGTTTCCTGTCTACATTCAGCATCAATGTGTACAACAACTAAAACACCTGTTTCCTGTCTACATTCAGCATCAATGTGTACAGCAACTAAAACACATGTTTCCTGTCTACATTCAGCATCAATGTGGACAGCAACTAAAACACATGTTTCCTGTCTACATTCAGCATCAATGTGGACAGCAACTAAAACACCTGTTTGCTGTCTACATTCAGCATCAATGTGTACAGCAACTAAAACACCTGTTTCCTGTCTACATTCAGCATCAATGTGTACAGCAACTAAAACACCTGTTTCCTGTCTACATTCAGCATCAATGTGTACAGCAACTAAAACACCTGTTTCCTGTCTACATTCAGCATCAATGTGTACAGCAACTAAAACACCCGTTTCCTGTCTACATTCAGCATCAATGTGTACAGCAACTAAAACACCTGTTTCCTGTCTAAATTCAGCATCAATGTGTACAGCAACTAAAACACCTGTTTCCTGTCTACATTCAGCATCAATGTGTACAGGAACACCGGTTTCCTGTCTACATTCAGCATCAATGTGTACAGCAACTAAAACACCTGTTTCCTGTCTACATTCAGCATCAATGTCTACAACAACTAAAACACCTGTTTCCTGTCTACATTCAGCATCAATGTGTACAGCAACTAAAACACCTGTTTCCTGTCTACATTCAGCATAAGTGTGTACAGCAACTAAAACACCTGTTTCCTGTCTACATTCAGCATCAATGTGTACAGCAACTAAAACACCAGTTTTCTGTCTACATTCAGCATCAAATGTGTACAGCAACTAAAACACCTGTTTCCTGTCTACATTCAGCATCAATGTGTACAACAACTAAAACACCTGTTTCCTGTCTACATTCAGCATCAAATGTGTACAGCAACTAAAACACCTGTTTCCTGTCTACATTCAGCATCAATGTGTACAGCAACTAAACCACCTGTTTCCTGTCTACATTCAGCATCAATGTGTACAGCAACACGTTTCCTGTCTACATTCAGCATCAATGTGTACAGCAACTAAAACACCTGTTTCCTGTCTACATTCAGCATCAACGTGTACAGCAACACCTGTTTCCTGTCTACATTCAGCATCAATGTGTACAGCAACTAAAACACCTGTTTCCTGTCTACATTCAGCATCAATGTGTACAGCAACTAAAACACCTGTTTCCTGTCTACATTCAGCATCAATGTGTACAGCAACTAAAACACCTGTTTCCTGTCTACATTCAGCATCAATGTGTACAACAACTAAAACACCTGTTTCCTGTCTACATTCAGCATCAATGTGTACAGCAACTAAAACACCTGTTTCCTGTCTACATTCAGCATCAACGTGTACAGCAACACCTGTTTCCTGTCTACATTCAGCATCAAATGTGTACAGCAACTAAAACACCTGTTTCCTGTCTACATTCAGCATCAATGTGTACAGCAACTAAAACACCTGTTTCCTGTCTACATTCAGCATCAACGTGTACAGCAACACCTGTTTCCTGTCTACATTCAGCATCAATGTGTACAGCAACTAAAACACCTGTTTCCTGTCTACATTCAGCATCAATGTGTACAGCAACACGTTTCCTGTCTACATTCAGCATCAATGTGTACAGCAACTAAAACACCTGTTTCCTGTCTACATTCAGCATCAATGTGTACAGCAACACCTGTTTCCTGTCTACATTTAGCATCAATGTGTACAGCAACTAAAACACCTGTTTCCTGTCTACATTCAGCATCAATGTGTACAGCAACTAAAACACCTCTTTCCTGTCTACATTCAGCATCAATGTGTACAGCAACTAAAACACCTGTTTCCTGTCTACATTCAGCATCAATGTGTACAGCAACTAAAACACCTGTTTCCTGTCTACATTCAGCATCAATGTGTACAGCAACTAAAACACCTGTTTCCTGTCTACATTCAGCATCAATGTGTACATCAACTAAAACACCCGTTTCCTGTCTACATTCAGCATCATTGTGTACAGCAACTAAAACACCTGTTTCCTGTCTACATTCAGCATCAATGTGTACAGCAACTAAAACTCCTGTTTCCTGTCTACATTCAGCATCAATGTGTACAGCAACTAAAACACCTGTTTCCTGTCTACATTCAGCATCAATGTGTACAGCAACTAAAACACATGTTTCCTGTCTACATTCAGCATCAATTTGTACAACAACTAAAACACCTGTTTCCTGTCTATATTCAGCATCAAATGTGTACAGCAACTAAAACACCTGTTTCCTGTCTACATTCAGCATCAATGTGTACAACAACTAAAACACCTGTTTCCTGTCTACATTCAGCATCAATGTGTACAGCAACTAAAACACATGTTTCCTGTCTACATTCAGCATCAATGTGGACAGCAACTAAAACACCTGTTTGCTGTCTACATTCAGCATCAATGTGTACAGCAACTAAAACACCTGTTTCCTGTCTACATTCAGCATCAATGTGTACAGCAACTAAAACACCTGTTTCCTGTCTACATTCAGCATCAATGTGTACAGCAACTAAAACACCTGTTTCCTGTCTACATTCAGCATCAATGTGTAGAGCAACTAAAACACCCGTTTCCTGTCTACATTCAGCATCAATGTGTACAGCAACTAAAACACCTGTTTCCTGTCTAAATTCAGCATCAATGTGTACAGCAACTAAAACACCTGTTTCCTGTCTACATTCAGCATCAATGTGTACAGGAACACCGGTTTCCTGTCTACATTCAGCATCAATGTGTACAGCAACTAAAACACCTGTTTCCTGTCTACATTCAGCATCAATGTGTACAACAACTAAAACACCTGTTTCCTGTCTACATTCAGCATCAATGTGTACAGCAACTAAAACACCTGTTTCCTGTCTACATTCAGCATAAGTGTGTACAGCAACTAAAACACCTGTTTCCTGTCTACATTCAGCATCAATGTGTACAGCAACTAAAACACCAGTTTTCTGTCTACATTCAGCATCAAATGTGTACAGCAACTAAAACACCTGTTTCCTGTCTACATTCAGCATCAATGTGTACAACAACTAAAACACCTGTTTCCTGTCTACATTCAGCATCAAATGTGTACAGCAACTAAAACACCTGTTTCCTGTCTACATTCAGCATCAATGTGTACAGCAACTAAACCACCTGTTTCCTGTCTACATTCAGCATCAATGTGTACAGCAACACGTTTCCTGTCTACATTCAGCATCAATGTGTACAGCAACTAAAACACCTGTTTCCTGTCTACATTCAGCATCAACGTGTACAGCAACACCTGTTTCCTGTCTACATTCAGCATCAATGTGTACAGCAACTAAAACACCTGTTTCCTGTCTACATTCAGCATCAATGTGTACAGCAACTAAAACACCTGTTTCCTGTCTACATTCAGCATCAATGTGTACAGCAACTAAAACACCTGTTTCCTGTCTACATTCAGCATCAATGTGTACAGCAACTAAAACACCTGTTTCCTGTCTACATTCAGCATCAATGTGTACAGCAACCAAAACACCTGTTTCCTGTCTACATTCAGCATCAATGTGTACAGCAACTAAAACACCTGTTTCCTGTCTACATTCAGCATCAATGTGTACAGCAACTAAAACACCCGTTTCCTGTCTACATTCAGCATCAATGTGTACAGCAACTAAAACACCTGTTTCCTGTCTACATTCAGCATCAATGTGTACAACAACTAAAACACCTGTTTCCTGTCTACATTCAGCATCAATGTGTACAGCAACTAAAACACCTGTTTCCTGTCTACATTCAGCATCAATGTGTACAGCAACTAAAACACCTGTTTGCTGTCTACATTGAGCATCAATGTGTACAGCAACTAAAACACCTGTTTCCTGTCTACATTCAGCATCAATGTGTACAACAACTAAAACACCTGTTTCCTGTCTACATTCAGCATCAAATGTGTACAGCAACTAAAACACCTGTTTCCTGTCTACATTCAGCATCAATGTGTACAGCAACTAAAACACCTGTTTCCTGTCTACATTCAGCATCAATGTGTACAGCAACACGTTTCCTGTCTACATTCAGCATCAATGTGTACAGCAACTAAAACACCTGTTTCCTGTCTACATTCAGCATCAATGTGTACAGCAACACCTGTTTCCTGTCTACATTTAGCATCAATGTGTACAGCAACTAAAACACCTGTTTCCTGTCTACATTCAGCATCAATGTGTACAGCAACTAAAACACCTGTTTCCTGTCTACATTCAGCATCAATGTGTACAGCAACTAAAACACCTGTTTCCTGTCTACATTCAGCATCAATGTGCACAGCAACTAAAACACCTGTTTCCTGTCTACATTCAGCATCAATGTGTACAGCAACTACAACACCTGTTTCCTGTCTACATTCAGCATCAATGTGTACAGCAACTAAAAAACCTGTGTTCTGTCTACATTCAGCATCAATGTGTACAGCAACTAAAACACCTGTTTCCTGTCTACATTCAGCATCAATGTGTACAGCAACTAAAACACCTGTTTCCTGTCTACATTCAGCATCAATGTGTACAGCAACTAAAACACCTGTTTCCTGTCTACATTCAGCTTCAATGTTTACAGCAACTAAAACACCTGTTTCCTGTCTACATTCAGCATCAACGTGTACAGCAACTAAAACACCTGTTTCCTGTCTACATTCAGCTTCAATGTGTACAACAACTAAAACACCTGTTTCCTGTCTACATTCAGCTTCAATGTGTACAGCAACTAAAACACCTGTTTCCTGTCTACATTCAGCATCAATGTGTACAGCAACTAAAACACATGTTTCCTGTCTACATTCAGCTTCAATGTGTACAACAACTAAAACACATGTTTCCTGTCTACATTCAGCTTCAATGTGTACAACAACTAAAACACATGTTTCCTGTCTACATTCAGCACCAATGTGTACAGCAACTAAAACACATGTTTCCTGTCTACATTCAGCTTCAATGTGTACAACAATTAAAACACGTAGTTCCTGTCTGCATCTAGCGAGCAGTGTGACTGAGTTACTGCTGTCTCGGGTGAGGGGTGGGTGGCCAGCACATCGATTTGTTGCATTTGGAGACACGGGTTCTCACACTCGAATAGAGGACGATTTTACTGTTACAGTATTGGAGATCAAATCAAACACACGTAGGTTGCCAGCAAAATGTGTACCAAATAACAAAAGGAAAATGAAAACTCCCGGTAGACAGCAGACATGGTAAATAAATTAAAGTGTTAATAGTAGAATGTTAGTGTTTTGATTCCACCACAAGCTCCTTACAACAACCAACCAACTATCTCATACACCCGGACCAGAACTGATAACCTCAATGTATTGCTGAAGCTGACGTTTACTATGAAGTGATCATTCATTCATTCATGTGATAGTTCGCAGTCCTTGGGCTCACATTGCATGGACGACATGTGCCCACAGCATTAACAGCCATGCAGTGCTTTTATATTGTCTTGAATCAGATCTGTGGGAGCTAATATTTATATATAACACAATACTCAAATCTCACATGTACATATACATTTTCAATGGTGATAGTTCATACTTATTAAGAGATCTAAATCTCTGAAAATGCAAACCTCAATGCCAACATTATGTTTACACAGATGAATTGTCTCGACAGAAGCATACAAACATCAGATATGATCACGGATTTGGAGAGAAAAGACAGATAAACGGAGCTAGGCGATTATAAAAATAGTTGGCCTTTTTCCTGCCGACGAAAACTAGTATTATATCATATACAAGTCGTAGTTATGTAATTCGAAACCTTTATGCTCCACTGCTTTTATTCTAAGCTTCTCAAGTGTTATTCGCATAAATGGAACTGACATGGTCATTAGGAGTTCATATGTACACACGGAGTGCATATAGCCTACCGGAACATATTTCCGCAGCTTCAGCGCTTTGTATACAAGGATGTTACCGATACCACATAGAATAGAATGTTCCCATTTATGTATAGTTGTGAGTGTATTTTATCCATCGTTTTCATCGTTCTATTTGCCTAAGGAAATGGGAATAATAGTTGCCTCTTCTGTTCTATTTGTGGGTGCTTGCGTCTGAAGTGTTCAAGGCAAGAACTGGAAAAACAAGAAAGAAATCGACAAATAAAACCCGAGAGTCATTTTCTAAATAGGTCATTGGGGATGGTGTACTTAAATACACCTCTTAAATGGACGCCAGAGGGTTAAATGAATGAGACAGAAAAATCCCACAACTGTGATACATTAGATAGCACATGTGCAGGTCGGTAGACACAACCTAGTTCTGGACGACGGTTCAAATGTTGCTGGCAAGACCGTCCCGATGAAGAAAGGATATAAAAGAGAAAGTTCAAAGCATGACCTGAGTGAAAGAGAAAGATTACGAAGAATGTGCGAAGGTCGTTCAGAAAGTAATGCATCATATAGTTTTTCTAAGGAGTTCTTTATTCAAAAAGCATGAAATTTAGACACAATATACATCGATAGCCGGTCTCCCTGGGTAGGGTTACACGACTTTCTCCATAACCCGTATACTCTCGTAAGTAACGTGATGTGCGCGAGAATCGGCACGCGTTCTCTCCGCGTCGGTAACTTACGGGGTATGTGAGCCGGTCGCTCAGAAAGAAATGGCAAACTACTGACCGTAATCTTGCCAAGAAATCAACAATCAGCTGAGGGGTAGTCGGCAGCACGTGTTAGTGAGGTGGGCTGTGGTGGTGTGGCGTGTATAGAAACTAAACAGCTATTTTTTACAGGCGCCGGCTGTTACAAAAATCAATAATATTCATCCGCGTAGAGGTTAATCCTGGGGCGTATCTTTACCGTTATGAATGAGACGGGTTATTAATATTACTTGTCATAAGTCGAGCGCAGGGCGGGCACCAGGTTCGAATCCCAGTGGGGAGGTCGCGTGGTAGAAGAAATAGTGATTATACGTTTTATTGAAAAGTAGCTGCGCTCCGGAATAAAATAGTAAGCGCAAAGAAGTAGGTGAGGGGTGGGTGTGAGAGTGGAGAGTTGGCTAGATAATCTCTTCCGAACACTATCATCATAAGGTTTCAGATTTTTAAATGAAAACCTCAGACAAGTAAAGATGGCGGGTATTTCGGGTTGTAGTGGGTATGGTTTAGTGTCATTCGTTGTTAAAGGATGGGTGAATGGAGATTTGGCTAGATAAGTGCTTCCGAACACTATCATCATGCGGGTTACAGCTCTTCAAATGAAAACCTTAAAAAAGTAAAGATGGTCTATATTACAGCAAAAACAACAACAACAACAGCAACAACAAACAGACACATAAACAGAAAAACAAACAGACAAACAGACAAACAAACAAACAACAATAACAACAAAAAAGTAGAAAAGTATTTGATTAAAAGTCCACCTGACCTTTCATCTACGATTTGAGTACCGTACAGATCTTCTTCTCACTCTCTTTTGAGCCATTTCTTCCAGATCTGTTCGGCCACACTCTCCACCAGATCCCACATTGTCATCAGGACATCCCATGTGTCTTAAAAGTGCTCTCTATCCAGAGGGGCGGCAGCAGCAAATATATCGTCCTGTTCATTATCCTCACACCTGCACGCCATAGGCCGACACTTCGCGATATATTCGCAGTCTCCGTCCTATCGAGCGATAGTAATGACTCCACTCTTAACATTCCAGCTTCCAGTTTCCGAAACATACTCTGTGAGTCCTTTACAAACATAACATGTCTGACTGCGCTGCCCTCCAACCATCAGAAGGCTTCCGTCACAACTTAAACTTCCACTCTCATGCTAGTTGTTGTAGTAGCATACGCCAAACTCTCCTTTTTAAACAGTCCATTTGCCTTTGCAATAAAATCACACCCAATATGTTTTCCTATGATTACAGACCCACCGTGTATATAACTACAGCGCCAGTGTGAGAGTTGTCTTCTATCAAATGTTGCAGGGACACTTCTGTAACACGCTGCCCATTCTCGACACCCTCTGCCCAATATAACTGTAATTCTAGGGCATGCTTCATTGTTAGGGGGCACCATGCTCCATTCTTCTCCACGCTCTATCCTGTCCATTTCACACGCCTGATTGGTCGTGTCTTCAGCGTGTGCCATGCAAGATCAGCTTCTATTCAACCTATGGTCCTTTATATCATGTGAATTTTCACACAGGAGATTCGCTCTGTTTATTTATCTCCTCTTGCTCATGAGCCCCCTGTACATGTCATAAATTGATGACATAATCTATGTCTTGCATAAAGAAATATATATATATATATATATATATATATATATATATATATATATATATATATATATATATTGTACAGCCGTGAATGACTATCATGATCTCATGTGTTTCTAATTTCACCAGCTGTCTGTGAAACAGTGTGAACATCCCCAGCCCGTACACAATCACCGAAATTGATAGTAGTAAAGTGTTACAGAATTGTTTGTTCCACATCTGCCACTGCCATCACTTTCTGAGCATTGAGTCCCCTCTTCGTTCCTTACTCTACCTCCGGTACTAGATCCTTGGAAAGCTTCTGTTGAAGATTATTCCCAGATATGTGAGTGTTTCACTCTGTTGATCACACTGCCGTTTTCTATTAAATATGGCACTTACTGCTTGGCAATTATGTTGTTCAGGGAACATCACAGTACGGATGCCGTGTCTGGGTTGATGACAAAGCCTCTTTCCGTGCACTTAACCCTGCGCTGTCTACAGCACCGTACAGTTCTCTAGATATTTCTGACCGTTCGCTGCCCTCTCTATACAAGGATGCCATCAGAAAAAAGTAATCATCTCCCAATACCTGATGCCTCTATTCCTATTATCTTACTTGTGTAGGCCTTGGAAAGCACTGGTAAAATAGAAGATCCAAGTAATAGTTAGTTAGTTGCATATTCTTTACAGTACGTCGCAGTCAACCAAGCATTTTTGCCTGTTTGGCACAGTTTTCTGTACGATCGGCAATCATACTATTATATGATAACGAGCGTTTGGCGGTCTGCTTCCAAATCGCTCGGGAGTCTCTGTGGCGAAGTGGTCAAGCCGTTTGACTCGTGCTCCGAAGGTTGTGGGTTCGATTTCGGGCCGCGTCCTTCGGTTTACGAGTTAAATGTTTCGGAGACTCCTGTGAGTCGTCGCTAAAAGCTACGGAGTTCGTGCTTTGTGCGACGCTTTCCGTGCTGCGGAAAGAGACCGAGCCATATTGGATAAAACCCGGTGCAATGAAGTCGACCCTGTCGACTTTTATGCGACTTTTTTCCAAATCGCTCGCCGGCTGCTGTGTTTCGAACGCTGCATGCGGGATTGCGAATTGCGTTCTTAACTCATTCCCCACATCGCCGGATCCCTGTTGTAACCGTGGTGCATTGATGTGTTGAATCATAATTCCAAGCCACCCTGTGTAGAACCATCATCAGAGAAGGCTCATTCAACGGCCAAGTGAACATCCAAGATCTACAACAGGTAGCAGCGAACCGCCAGACATGGAGAGCCATGACTTGTGCCCTATGCGCCGACTTAGGCTCAAGAGGAAAGAATAACTATAGTCTGTTTATTTTTTTTCTGCCCCAATATAAAATTCCATATCTCAGTAACCAACTGAGGGAAAATTATGAGATTTAGCATATAATCTTATCATTATGTCAACCACAAAACTTTTTTTTTTGTTCTGGAGATTTACAGCAGATTTCAATGTTTGTTTATATGCGGTATATAATTTACGGCTCAGAGATAAGTCCATAATCTTAAAAGTATTACAGCTTCACCAAGACACATACGCGCTTTATTAAAAATTGTCTCGTGGTTTCCGTTTTGGCACAAACTTCGCGCAGTTAAATTGGATTGTTCAGGGGTGTCTTCAGTGTGGGTTCTTTCATGAAACGTGATTATATAAATACATATTTGAAGCCGCGTGACACGACACGGCTCTACAACAGTTCCGGCTGATGCAACGACAAGAACTCCTCCTCCGCTGCTGGGGTATCATGGGTAATAGACCCGGCCCAAATTGGCGGACTTTTTGTCTAGGTAGTTAAGTTTAGCGGGATCCCCCGTTGGAGGCGGGCGCGTCAGCCCGGACCAAAGTAAAGAGGGAAAAAAGAAACCGTCCTCCTCACATCATCTCCAGTCAAGAACGTATATGAGCCTCAGGCATCGACTAGACTGTGTCACGGATGTCCATCTGTTAGGTGCTTAAACCTGCAAAAATGAAAGGCGGTCGGGCAGGCTGTCTGAAACATGGCCTGCAGAGACATTCCCGCTGGAACACTGCTGCACGATTGTTGAGGATGTAATTCCTGTCATAGAAGGGAACAGGAACAACCCTGATTCCTTAATTACCCCCCATTTTTCCTTACCTCTATCTTTGTTTATCTCCAATTTTCCTCACCTCCAATTTTCCTTTACCTCACATTTCCCCCCTCACCTCCCAACTGATCCCATAGTCGAGCTTTCCATACCTTAGTTTGTTGCTGTATGGTTAAAAGTATAGTTTCTGGTTCGACATATCTGAGATTTTCACACTTAGGTTTATACCTCTATCTTTGAAGTAGTGGTTCTGTTTTGGTAAGGTGTCCCAGTCGGTTTGGGGATATGACTTTCTCTGGGGCATTAGGCACAATCTTGGATTTGGCTGAGGCACAGGGGTCTGATAATACCTGGAGCCCAATCCACTGAATCTTCACTGTGTACTACAAGGATCCATGGTGTTGTGTTGTGTGTCTCAGGATGGTGAGTCCCGTCTCCGCACTGCAAGGCTCATACTCAGATTTAGAATTGTGTTACTTTCTATTTTCCAAGTAATGGTCTCTCTGTTGTCCAGTCCTGGTCAGCCGGCTGTATAGGTATCGTAGCAGGGTTTAGGAGCACCCTGTAGGCTCGGCCACAACAGGCAGAGGTCTGGCTATATGCGGCAGACTGCCTATATGAATGTCTGTGATGTTGAGTGTTGATTGTCTTGTCCATAAGTAACCACACTTTGTCATCCGCACAGTTATGTATATGTGCTACGGGACTGCACAAAATAAAGACTCATGCATATTGTTCTTATCTTGTTTATCTAGTCCTTGCTGTTGTATTATGTTTAGTCTTTGTTGTTCTAGTAATGTTGGTCATTGCCTGTTCCATTCATTAATGTTGGTTCAGCTAATCTTAGTGATCTTTTGTCTGGAATGTGCATTAAGGCATAGTTCCCCGCTAAGAACTCCTGGAAATCTTCTGTCTAATTCTCTATTCCTCTCTTTTGTTAACTGGAGAGAATATATAAAGTGCTCTTTTTCTCTTTCTTCTTATTATCTTTTTCTTCTCTGGCCCACTAAAAGTCAGTGTTGCGTTTCTTTGTCTTTGAGCACCTAAGAATAGGAAATTATGTCGTCCTATCCTTTATATTCTTCTTCTTGTTACAAATATAAATAAATCTTACCATTAATATAATATCAATAGCTAATATTTGAATGTGTGAATATTGTTCAATGGGATTGAATGTGAAATTGTGTACACTTCAAAGCATCGCTATGAAATTGTACACATATTTTTGTCAAGAAGCTGATCGCAGGAAACTGTTTCATACTGTTACAAATCCCGAAAAAAGAACAGTGCATGAATTTGGGTTTGAGTAAACGAAAATTTCGTCGATGGGTTCAAGAATCTGAAATGAAACCAAAACGCGATAAGCAAACAGTATGTAGAAAGGCAATTGTAGACAGCTTTGACAAGGATGTCATCAGGCGAGTTATTATAAAAATGATGGATGCCAAAGAAACAGTGACTGTAAGAAAACTGAGGGTTTTGTTGAGAAAGAACAATAACATAGAGCTATCCAAAACAACTTTGTAGAAAATTATAAAGATATTAGGCTTCACTTTTAAAAAGTACAAGGGAGGCAGAAATATCCTTTGCGAGCAACCGCATTTAGGAGCCATGAGAATCAGATACCTACGTGAAATAAGGGAAATGCGCAAAGAAAATTATGACATAGTGTATTTGGATGAGACGTGGATCAATGCGCACCACACAAGTGAAAAGGAATGGTAATCAGTGGATGGAAAGATAAAGCTTTATGTGCCCAGTAGTAAAAGTCAGCGTTTGGTCATATCCTATGCTGGTAATACTCATAATGGCTTGCTACAGAATGCTGGGCTCTTGTTCGTATCAAAGCATACAGACAATAGGGATAATCATAATGAGATGAATGGTAATGTATTTAGAGATTGGCTCGAGAATACAGTACTTCCATCCCTTGATAGACCGTCTTGTCTAATCATGGACAATGCATCATATCACAATGTTGTTGCCCAAGAAGACAAAATACCTACGGCATCGAGCACAAAGCAAGCAATAAAGATATGGTTACGAAGGGAAAATATACCATTTCCAGAAACGTATATCAAGCTACAGTTGTTGTCCCTTGTAAAACAGGTGCAAAAAAGCAAGAAATATCAAATCGACAAGTAGATAGAAGAGCATGGCCATAGGTGCTTGAGACTTCCGCCGTATCATTCTCATTTAAACCCTATAGAACTTGTGTGGGCTAAAATTAAGGACAGATGGCAGCTGCCAATACTATATTCAAATTGTCTGACGTGAAGATACTAACCCAGTCCGCGCTATTACATATTGATAAATGTTACTGGAAAAAATGTGAGGACCATGTGTTGAAAGAGGAAGAGGACTATTGGAGAAAGGATGGATTGAATTTTATGCAACCGAGAGCAATCATCTACCTACTGAAATCGTCCGACACAGATTAAGGTCTGAGCAGATCGCAGACCTTAATCTACGCGCACACTTGCTGGAATATTTTGCTCCAACTATTCAGACGAATTGCAGGCCCTAAACATTACAGCATCAGCATAATGTCAATGGCAACAGTTTGTATTCCACAGTGATGAATTTTCAATTCCGCAAGCCCTCAGCGGTGACAAACAATTGTATTATAACACACACACACACACACACACACACACACACACACACACACACACACACACACACACACACACTAAACGCATTGAATACCAACAGAAGAGTAATATTGCGGTAGAAACTGACATTTTGCGGCATAACAAGAAACGTGAGAGCAAACACGTTGTCAAATTAGGGGACAACACATATGCATACGAATCAATCTATAAACTTAATGAAAAGAGGTCCAACATCTTGGTCATTAAGAAGAAAGCCCACTACAGAGACACTGACAACTATTTTCATAGTGCAAAACAGGTAATCATGTTCCGTCTCTGAACGGTAAACAGCAGAGTAGACAATCTTTCACGAAGACTCAAAGCGGGTCTGTCACCTATGTGTACGTGTGAACAAACTATTCAGACAGCTGAATAGATCCTTACAAATGGAAACATGATGACTAAATTGCGGTATCATTTGTGGTCACTCCATACGAACAACAACAACAACAACAACAACAACAACAACAACAACAACAACAACAACAACAACAACAACAACAACAACAACAACAACAACAATAGCAACAATGTAGCATAACGCTAACCACCATTATTCATTTACCAACACCTGCCGCAAAAAGAGGAAACAACATTAAAAGAAATTGACTTCACAACCGCAAACGGAGACTAGGACTTAAAACTTAACATCGAAACTGGAACTGAACAAGTGACAGATGACGTGGATTCTTAGAAAGATTTCATCAGCCTAGGCTTAAAAAACCATTGGACGGGACAGACACGTGACACGGCTTTCGCGCCAACGCCGGTATAGATTATGATAAGCAGCGCACTCCTGCGAAAACATGCCTGGCGAACAGACATCAGAAATTGTGTGACCAAATTTTCAAATAGAGGAGGCAGAATGTCTGAATTTCGGGTGAGCTTGTTAGTCCCGAGATTAGACTAAGAACCCGATGTATCAGGTATCAAGTAATGGTAAACCGTGTTTGTAATGTCAATTGAAATGTATTATTATTAATTAAAACCTCTGAAATATAAAAATGCTCGACTGTAGATTCTAACGACGCAGAGCCGTTCCCGGGCAAAATGACTCTCCAATACTCTCTTCGATTGCAATCTCTGATATTCTTAGAGATAATTATTAACTTTAAGAAGTGCATTATACTACTACATTCTATTCTAAACAACTGTGAGGAGTGATGATTCTAAAGCAATCTTGTGCATTTCACCAGAAACACTGATAAAAGATGCTATCACTACCTACAGCTGAAATGACAGTTCGTGTACTAGAATAAGTGCCTTGTTCTAAAACAGACTTATCTATGCCTATTTACAATCTAGAAAGCTGAAAGAGAAATCAATCTTTCCTTTCTCCTTCATCTATTGAATCAATAGGGTTTGACGGAATAAATATTTATATTTATGTCAAATTTTAATTAGATAAGAGCACTTATGAACTGCATTACATGAGAAAGTTGTGCTTCGCGGAACACCATCACGCGCAGTGAACTTAACTCATTACTCAACATAACTTAAAACTCAACACCACTCATCACCACACAACCCAACATTCAACATCACAACAACAGATAATGGGAGAGAGTTATTAGACACAAGAAGAAGAAGAAGTTAGTTAATTGGGAAAACACAGAGAATTATTTATACATATTATAAACACCATTTAGTGGAAGAAATGTTATAAATGTATGTCATTTATTTACATGCATCTTGACATATTCTCACTCTTGTCAATGTCTTACTGTACACGTTCACTGACCCCAGGTCAAATGAGAACTTACATACAGCAGGAACAAGTTGATACAAGGCGTACACCGTGTGATAAACTCTGACTACCCCAAATTAACCCAACACTAGCTTAGAGAGAAAAGGAGGGGAGGGGGACTAGTTCCTTCTTCAGGAATTTAGATTCTTCCGACCTACTTCTTATTATTGTATTGGGAAGATGGTATATATTTATGTGAATATTCATCAGTGATCTTGGTGGCTACATACCAACAACCACCCAACACATCAGCAAACTAACCACCTAAATCAGACCTGAGAGAGGGAAGCCGAGAGAAAGAGATGAACCACAAGTGAGATGGAGGATGACTTGGCCATGAGCAGAGTATGGGGAGGCCTTCAGTGGAGCTATACGGGCATACCTGAAGTGGATCCATCAGTCAATGGGCCCTGGCTTACCTAATCTTCCAGTCACCAGTTACTTTTCTCATTGGTACACACCACACCCAATTTCAGGAAACTGATAGTTAATTGTGGATTCATCACCATCACACTTAATATGTACAACATCAAAATGTTTACTATGTTTCACACTTGTTGACATCTCATGCATTGATGCTTGTTTATTGATGGTCTGTGTGTAAATGGTCCAATGTGCAACTTTTCTATTATCTTGTGTAAATCACAATAGAGATGTATGTACTGGCCAGAAGGCTCAGGCCCAGTCAATAAATGATTAACATGAATTGACCTTCTGTTAATTTATCAGTTCAAACCTATCTGTGAGTCAACAACTTCTTTGTACATCATGTTGTCAGAATCTAATGTGATTGATTATGTGTTTGATTATTTAAAAATAAATTAACTCATAATGACTTGCTAAAATGGGGATAGAAGACTCTAGATCTATCAACTGCTCAACATCCATGTTTTCTTCATCTAAATCAGGCTCAGAAAATTCTCCAGACTTTCCTCAGATTTGATAACCAATAAGGGGGCTCCAGAGCTATCAGAATCATTGTAGAAGGGGCAGATTCCCAGTTAGTAATTACCATTCTCACCAGGGCCATAATCTATATCTCCTAGACATACTTAATAGAACGAGGCCTGCAGATAACTCAAGGTTCATATTCTGGGGTTATTGAAGATAGAAGAGGATGGGGCTCTACTTCTTTTGTTAGAAATGGGGCATGCACTACAGTGATCTCCCACTCCCTTCAAAAATATATGACATATTGTCGGCTACGTCCTGGATGGTTCCCATATATTAACCTTTAAACAATTACATAAAACATTAACACAATTATCCTTAGATTTTGAACATTGTCATTTTCTTATATTGATTGACAGCCACATGATATGAATGACATTAACAGATAAATAAGAGTAGGTGACTGATCATTCCTCCTAAAGAAGGGGGCCATGTTCAAATAGGCTTATACTTCAGAAAGAGGTGCTCCAGGTGAAATATATAGTGTGTATCTACTATACCAACACTACTTCTCTTCCAGAGAAGGTGTTCTTTTCCTGTGGAGTCTGAACTTAACAGCATTTCATCAACCACCGGAAAATCTTATCCGTTGGGAAAACTCTGTCTAATTTCAGATTCTTTTCTTTACTAGGAATTAAATCTGGTTACTTCAGTGCCTGCTGCCTTTGGCTTTTCCAGCATTGACAGACAGACATAACATAGGGTGTTTTTAATATTGCATATGCTCTGTTGTATATTTGCAGATCAGGGACTGACAAGCTTACGCGGATCAGAATAACTGCAATTATATTTTTTGGCAGAACAAAGCAATAAATTATAGACATGGCGGAAACTGCAAAGTTTAGAGCCCAAATAACAGAAACTGGTAGGGAATGCGGGTTAGATGGCCTTGAGCTAGCTAACTATGTTTCAGATGCATTCGACAAAAGAGAAAGACTGCAAGCGGAATTGGCTCTCAAAGAAAAACAGCTTCAGGCTGAATTGGCTGAGAGGGAAAAACGACTTCAGGCAGAATTGGAGGAGAAAGAGAAACGACTACAGGCTGAAATGGAAGATAAGGAGAGAGAGCGTCAACACCAACTGGAGTTGAGGAGAATGGAGATTGAAGTGGAGATCCGGAGAATAGAGAAAGGGAGTGGTCCTACACCCTCAACCTCATCAGGATCGCCAGTGACAGAACCACCTCACGTCTCTCAACTTAATTCAGGAGCTATGTCATTTCCTCTGGAACCCTTTAATGAACAGACTGACCACATCGAAGGATTTTTATCAAGCTTCGAGGCAATGGCTGTCAGCTGTGGGCTTGAAGAAAGTAGGTGGGCGACGAAGTTAGCGCAGGCCTTAAGATCCACGGCGTATGATGTGTTCTCGCGCCTCACTAGAGAGGAACAACAGAACTACACAACACTTAAGACGGCACTCTTGAGCCGATTCGAAGTGGACGCCGAATCTTATAAACTCAGGTTCAAAGCCGCAAGGAAGGAACCGGGTGAGAGTTACGCGCAACTAGTCGAAAGACTGAAGTCATACATACAAAGATGGACTCGCTTGGGAGGATTTGAGGAAAGTTTTGAAGGACTCCGTGAAATGATCATCATTGATCAGATCAAGGGGAAAATGCAGAACGAAATGAAAGCATTCTTAACCCAAAACGGGGCTGACCGCCTGGAAACTATAATCATCCTGGCAGAGAGATTTGAGAAATCTCAGAAGGAGATGGGAGGAAAGGGACGTTCGAACACCCCCTCTCAAAACAAAACTCCACAGCCAAAAGAGGGTGAAAACACTGTAGCCACCGGGAAAAAGGGGAAATCCCAGAAAAACACTCAAAACTCAGCCCAAACAGCGCCGAAGGAGGACAAACCATTCTGTACCCATTGCAAAATTAGAGGTCACACATTTCAGAATTGCAGGAAGAAGCCACCTCCACACACAGCGGCATGTTTGGCCAACCGAAAAGAGAGAAAAGTGAGCACTGGTGAAACGTCCAAACAGACACCTCATCAAGACACATCATCTCGTATTCCGGTTGTAGAATCCATCTTGCTAAATGGATTCAAAACGACCTGTTTATATGATACTGAATTATCGTATGACTGTGTTGTTTCATCATCCTTAGTTCACCCTGAACAGGTGACAGAGGAAATAGTGGAATTACAGGGACCACTGAAGAGTTCAACAAATATGTCTCTTCCAGTGGCAAAAGTGAACATAGCCTCGCGGTATGTCACTGGGACAATCAAGGCAGCAGTCTTGGACGATCCGATATATACTGTAATCCTCGGCCGTAGATTTATCGTTCTAGGAGAACCTGTTCAACCTGTGGCGATGGCGACCATGACCACTCGATCCCAGGCAACAAAAACTCCAGAAACAACTACGCCAATCCCTCGAACGGAGGAACTGAAGAGGGCACAAGAGGCCGACAGCACCTTGGAACCCTGCTTCAGAAAACTGCCAAAATCACATTTACCTCTACGTAAAGGTGATCTGTTCATGAAGTCAGCACTTCTTTACAGAAAAGCAGGACGAGCTGGACAAGAGTTTAATCAACTTGTTGTACCAACTCAATACAGGACTCAGATCTTAGAGATGGGTCATAGTCTACCATTCAGTGGGCACATGGGTATCAACGCTACTACACAGCGGATTACCACTCACTACTTTTGGCCAGGGATGAATTCAGACATACAACGGTTTGTAAAATCATGCCCACAGTGTCAGAAAGTATCACCAAAACACCGGACACCACCGGCAATGTTGGGTGAATCGCCAATCACTGGAATTCCATTTGAGAAAGTGGCTGTAGACATAATCGGACCTCTCTCAGCAACGAAGAGGCGAAACCGATTCATATTAACGCTTGTGGACACAACAACCATGTGGGCCGAAGCAGTTCCTATGCCCAGCTGTGACTCCAAACACGTCGCTGATGCATTATTAGGAATATTCACACGTCTAGGATTCCCACAAAGGATCTTGACGGACAACGGTTCACAGTTTCGTGGTAAGCTCATGGAAGAGACCTTCAGACTTTTTCATGCACGCCATATCTTCAGTTCACCATATCACCCTCAGTCAAATGGACTTGTGGAAAGGTGGAACGGGACATTGATTAGTATCCTGCGCAAAATTGCCAAGGAGAAGACAGAGGATTGGGACTTGTATTTACCCGCAGCTTTATTCGCTTACAGGGAAATACCCCATCACTCAACAGGTTTTGCTCCAGCCACACTGTTGTTTGGACGACCGATCAAAGGACCCATTGAGGCGTTACTGCGAACATGGACTGATAATACTACAGATGATACAGTCGTGACTGCATCTACATATGTTGCCGAGTTGAAAAATCGTTTACAACACAGTTGGAAACAAGCGAATGTCAATCTACGTCAAGCCAGACGAAGAATTGCTCGTAACTTCAACCGCAAGGCAAAGGATAGAGAGTTAGAGGTAGGAGAGAAGGTGGTGTTGCTGCTTCCAACCAGTCAGAATAAGCTGCAAATAGGATGGAGAGGACCTTATGTAGTGACGGAGAAGATCTCACGTACCAACTACAGAATTTCAGTCAAAGGCAAGATGAAAGTATTTCACATAAACCTCTTGAAGAAATATCATGAAAGACCCTCAACCACCGAACCTGCACATCTGATGGCCATGAGTGTGGCTACTGAAGTCGAAGAAGGATCAACAATGGGAGTCGAGTGCCAACTGCAAGCCAAAGAGACCTTTAAGGATGTGGAAATCAATTCCAACTTAACAAAGGATCAGCAAAAGCAGATTAGGGAACTTATGGCAAAATATGCAGAAGTACTTACTGATAAGCCAGGAAGAACTGATTTGGAGGAATTTGACATGAAGTTAAATGACACAGTGCCTGTGCGAGTCAAGACTTACCCAGTTCCTTATGCAAAGCAAAAGACTTTAGAGGAAGAAATACAACAGCTGCTCACCGCAGGAATAATCTCACCATCTGAATCACCTTACAGTGCTAGCGTCGTCTTATTGAGAAAGCCAAGTGGAGACCATAGATTGTGCATCGATTATCGACAGCTCAATGCTATAACTGAATTCCAAGCAGAACCTCTGCCTGATCAGAATAAACTCTTCACAGCACTCAACCGAGCTAAGTACTTTACTAGGATTGATCTCAGTAAGGGATATTACCAGATTCCTGTAAAACCGGAAGTTAGACCATGGTTAGCTTTCAGCACGCCTGGAGGACACTATGAGTTCAACGTTCTTCCATTCGGATTAAGTAATGCTCCCAGCGTTTTTACACGTATGATGAGAAAATTACTTGACCCACTACAGCATCCAGACATCAGTCACTTCATGGATGACATCCTGATCGCCACTGAAACATTTGAAGAGCATGTAGAAACCCTGCATCTTTTGTTCAGGCGCCTCAGAGAAACTGGATTGACGGCTAGACCAAAGAAGTGTCAGATAGGATTCCAAGAATTGGACTTTCTAGGTCATAAGATATCTCATGGACTGATAACTCCACAAGAGGGAAATGTGGACAAACTCCAGAGAGCACCTCGTCCAAAAACAAAGAAGGATGTAAGATCATTTGTATCCTTATGTGGATTCTATCAAAAATACATCAAGGACTTCAATACTCTGTCAGCACCTTTAACGGACCTTACCAAAAAGGGGAAACCAGAGAAAGTCACTTGGTCAGCTGACTGTGAGAGAGCTTTCACAGCACTAAAGCAGGCATTAACTGCTCATCCAGTCTTACATCTACCAGACCTCGACCAACCATTTGTGCTGCGCACCGATGCCAGTAACATAGGAATTGGGGCAACGCTGTTGCAGAGAAAGGGAGATGTACCATCAGAGCTATTCCCTGTAGCCTATGCTAGCAGGAAATTGAATGCAGCAGAGAGAAAATACAGTACTATCGAGAGAGAATGTCTTGCGCTCGTATGGAGTGTACAGAAATTTCAAGCATACCTATATGGCAAACATTTCACAGTGCAATGTGACCATCAACCGCTCATGTTTCTCGCAGCATCTAAGACTCTGAATGCCCGACTTATGAGGTGGTCGCTGCTTCTTCAACCTTACTCGTTCCAGGTTGAGTATGTTCCTGGGAAAATGAATGTGGGAGCGGACTTCCTGAGTCGACACCCAGTGTCTGATGAACCAGGTCAATCAGATGCAGAAGAGAATACAAGGGAGGAAAAATGGGAACAGCTTGATAACTGAAAATGTTGGAAACATAGTTCCATACCATAGAACAATCTGGAGTGGGGCCATGTAGCATAACGCTAACCACCATTATTCATTTACCAACACCTGCCGCAAAAAGAGGAAACAACATTAAAAGAAATTGACTTCACAACCGCAAACGGAGACTAGGACTTAAAACTTAACATCGAAACTGGAACTGAACAAGTGACAGATGACGTGGATTCTTAGAAAGATTTCATCAGCCTAGGCTTAAAAAACCATTGGACGGGACAGACACGTGACACGGCTTTCGCGCCAACGCCGGTATAGATTATGATAAGCAGCGCACTCCTGCGAAAACATGCCTGGCGAACAGACATCAGAAATTGTGTGACCAAATTTTCAAATAGAGGAGGCAGAATGTCTGAATTTCGGGTGAGCTTGTTAGTCCCGAGATTAGACTAAGAACCCGATGTATCAGGTATCAAGTAATGGTAAACCGTGTTTGTAATGTCAATTGAAATGTATTATTATTAATTAAAACCTCTGAAATATAAAAATGCTCGACTGTAGATTCTAACGACGCAGAGCCGTTCCCGGGCAAAATGACTCTCCAATACTCTCTTCGATTGCAATCTCTGATATTCTTAGAGATAATTATTAACTTTAAGAAGTGCATTATACTACTACATTCTATTCTAAACAACTGTGAGGAGTGATGATTCTAAAGCAATCTTGTGCATTTCACCAGAAACACTGATAAAAGATGCTATCACTACCTACAGCTGAAATGACAGTTCGTGTACTAGAATAAGTGCCTTGTTCTAAAACAGACTTATCTATGCCTATTTACAATCTAGAAAGCTGAAAGAGAAATCAATCTTTCCTTTCTCCTTCATCTATTGAATCAATAGGGTTTGACGGAATAAATATTTATATTTATGTCAAATTTTAATTAGATAAGAGCACTTATGAACTGCATTACATGAGAAAGTTGTGCTTCGCGGAACACCATCACGCGCAGTGAACTTAACTCATTACTCAACATAACTTAAAACTCAACACCACTCATCACCACACAACCCAACATTCAACATCACAACAACAGATAATGGGAGAGAGTTATTAGACACAAGAAGAAGAAGAAGTTAGTTAATTGGGAAAACACAGAGAATTATTTATACATATTATAAACACCATTTAGTGGAAGAAATGTTATAAATGTATGTCATTTATTTACATGCATCTTGACATATTCTCACTCTTGTCAATGTCTTACTGTACACGTTCACTGACCCCAGGTCAAATGAGAACTTACATACAGCAGGAACAAGTTGATACAAGGCGTACACCGTGTGATAAACTCTGACCACCCCAAATTAACCCAACACTAGCTTAGAGAGAAAAGGAGGGGAGGGGGACTAGTTCCTACTTCAGGAATTTAGATTCTTCCGACCTACTTCTTATTATTGTATTGGGAAGATGGTATATATTTATGTGAATATTCATCAGTGATCTTGGTGGCTACATACCAACAACCACCCAACACATCATCAAACTAACCACCTAAATCAGACCTGAGAGAGGGAAGCCGAGAGAAAGAGATGAACCACAAGTGAGATGGAGGATGACTTGGCCATGAGCAGAGTATGGGGAGGCCTTCAGTGGAGCTATACGGGCATACCTGAAGTGGATCCATCAGTCAATGGGCCCTGGCTTACCTAATCTTCCAGTCACCAGGTTACTTTTCTCATTGGTACACACCACACCCAATTTCAGGAAACTGATAGTTAATTGTGGATTCATCACCATCACACTTAATATGTACAACATCAAAATGTTTACTATGTTTCACACTTGTTGACATCTCATGCATTGATGCTTGTTTATTGATGGTCTGTGTGTAAATGGTCCAATGTGCAACTTTTCTATTATCTTGTGTAAATCACAATAGAGATGTATGTACTGGCCAGAAGGCTCAGGCCCAGTCAATAAATGATTAACATGAATTGACCTTCTGTTAATTTATCAGTTCAAACCTATCTGTGAGTCAACAACTTCTTTGTACATCATGTTGTCAGAATCTAATGTGATTGATTATGTGTTTGATTATTTAAAAATAAATTAACTCATAATGACTTGCTAAAATGGGGATAGAAGACTCTAGATCTATCAACTGCTCAACATCCATGTTTTCTTCATCTAAATCAGGCTCAGAAAATTCTCCAGACTTTCCTCAGATTTGATAACCAATAAGGGGGATCCAGAGCTATCAGAATCATTGGAGAAGGGGCAGATTCCCAGTTAGTAATTACCATTCTCACCAGGGCCATAATCTATATCTCCTAGACATACTTAATAGAACGAGGCCTGCAGATAACTCAAGGTTCATATTCTGGGGTTATTGAAGATAGAAGAGGATGGAGCTCTACTTCTTTTGTTAGAAATGGGGCATGCACTACAGTGATCTCCCACTCCCTTCAAAAGTATATGACAAACAATAACAAAACTTTATTTTGAAAGGGTTAAGAATAACGCACAGCTATTTGGAAGCATTCACGAACTCAATATAAAAAGCTAACATGAATACTTGTGTACACATTATTAACCAGCAGCTGAATAATCAAGAAGGAAATGAAAAATAAGTTAAGAAATATATTCCTTCTACTTTCCTGTCAATTTACACATTATTTACCCCATGCCTGTGTAAATTCTCTATCTTTACTAATATTACACGTTGCACCCCTCTCGGGATTATCCGTGGTGAAGTGGTCAAGCCGTCTGACTCGGGTTCCGAAGGTTGTATGTTCGATTTCGGGCCGCGTCCTTTATTTCACGAGTGCATTTTTTCGGAGACTCCCGAGGGTCGTCGCTGGAGCTACGGAGTTCGTGATTTGTGCGACGCTTTCCGCGCTGCGGAAAGAGACTGAGCCATATGGGATAAAAATCCGGTGCAATGCAGTCGACCCTGTCGACTTTTAAGCTACTTCTTTTACTGCACCCACTCCCATACGAATCCGGATACGCCTTGTGTCGTCATCTGAATTGGCGGGGCATTCGTTACTGTAAAAACAAGTTTGTTAGCGAGAAGTCACTAGTTTTTCACCAAAACATCAAAGAAATGTCGCCGCTTTCGATGATTTAAGTTGCTTCTGGACCTATCAAAGACATATTCCTTGAGTGGGGGTAAATATAAGACGGCAGGAAAAATTTCATAACGATGCAACAGACAGTTTTCAAAATAAATAATCGTGAATGACGGCATTCATTTCTGGACATACTATAACTAACTAAACCATAATTCCAAGCACCCACGCTAAGAAAAAGCTCGTATAGTTAGTTAGCGTCGAATTGAGTTGAGCTAAGAACCCACATCACTGCACTCAGGACATTCCCATACGGGCTCCGTCCCCTCGTTTAACAGCCAGCGAAGAGTCGCACTACTAATCGTTCCCACCGCTATCTGATTGAAAGTTCTCCTGGTCTTCCCTTCCAGTTTTGAGATTCTACCAGAACCCCTGCCAATCCCCGGCAATATCATTCTTTCCACGTATTCTTTCCACGTACAGGTTCTCAATCTGTTCCTCCACCTTCTCCACCTGGTCCCACAAACGCATGACCACCTCTCCCTTGTCCCTAGGAAATCTACCACCAAAAGTCATTCTCTGCCAGCCTATCAGCCTGTTCATTATCCAGAGCTATAAATCCATAAAATTCTTACAATCTATGACCTCCGAAGCAAGGTGAGCCATTTCACACGAAGCATTTCTTTCTCCACATTATTAAATATACTCGTTGAGTCCGTGATGAATACAATGTTTGTTGCAGTGGTCTCCTGTGACCAACGGAATGCCACTGTGACTGCTTCCACATCTATTCTCATGCTGGAGGATGTAGTCTCATATGCCATACTTTCCTTTATCAAGAATCGCCCATTAGCCTTCGCAATGAAACCCCAACCACTCCGTCTGTTTCTCGACACTGACCCATCAGTATAGACCACTATGTCACCTTGATGTGTATTACACTGGATCTATTGTTGCACTTCAAACTCTGTGTGCCTTGCTACCCATACTCTGCACTCACGACCCAGTGTTACTATTACATTGTGCGAGTCCATCCTGTCTGCCGGTACTTCAACTAAATATTTTTCACGATTGATGGTCTCTAGATCACACGCCTGACGTACAGTTATTTCCGCTTGTGCCACCCAGGACCTGCCTCGTCTTAGTCTAAGACCCTTGACCATATCCATGGCTTCGTGCAGGGGGCGATCCCTATCTGCAGCAACTCTCTGGTACCATTTGGCCTGAAGGTCCCTATGACTATCCGCCATTGTTGGTAGCGCCAGGATATGCCTCATGCATATAATTGGTGTGTCCTGTGTGCACCCAGGATTACTCGCATGGCAGCATTCTGTATGCGCTCCAACCTTTCAAGTTGGCTCTTTGATACAGTCAGCAGCCCCAAATCATACTCAATGACATAAATTATTAACTGCTGAAAGAGCCTGCAGAGCATCCTCTGCTCTACGGTTGCTGTCATCGCCCTCAATTCATTAAGTCCCCTACCAGCCTTCACCACTAAAGCCTCCACATGATCTTTAAAAGACATACACCTGTCGAAGGTGATACCCAGGTACTTCAATTGAAGTAGTTAGTTAGTCGCGATTCCAACTTCATGGCAAAGGGTCGTCCCCATAATGCTCCGCTCCTGTGCCAGTGAATATCACATAAAATGCTCCTCACTGCCCTGTGTGAAAAATGGAACAGACAGGAGTCTCGACAAACCAACAGCTCGCACAGGTATACTATGCATAAGGCCGCTGCCTGAATCCCAACACAAAATCCGCCATGAAAAAATGCAGTTCATAGTCAATGGAAGCGGCAGTCACTAGAAAATCAGCAGCCACACATTACTGTATAAGGCAAAACCAATTAGCTCAGCAACCGGCCGGCCGCCGTTTTTCTGAACATGCAATTCACGCGACAAAAAACCACACACAAATGTAAAAGCACTCCATGCTAAATCCACAGCTAACAGTGTCGCTGCACGCACTTAACTCAGCAGCTGGGCAACGGAACCAAGCACTGTCATGCACGGAATCATGCGTAAGCATAAACACTCCAGAAGTTTTAACAGTTCAACTGCCTATCCTTCATGTTGGAAGTTGTTCGTATAGGACAGCTGCAAGTCAGTTCACGATCCAGTGACACAACTCCATATCCACAAGTGTTTGCATTAACAGGCCATACATAACTCTAGTGTACGCATACTATAGATACAAAACGGCAACCACAATTATACGCTTATTATGAAAGTCTTCATAAACATCATACGCCAGGGTCTCCGTATTTTTTCAGATTATCTTTGCTTGGTATATACCTCCACTATCCCATAGGGAGAAGTTTACATTTCTCAAGGTTGTCTTGCAGATTTTCGCAGCCATCTTCTAAAACACCTTGCCATAACTATTATGTAAAATAATGATCACTTCATTTATAGACGGCTTTGTTGGTTTGGCTTACGGTGTGGGGGTGAGATAACTGCAACCTTTTTTTTTTTTTTGCACAAACGCGTTGTAACGATGCAGTTGAATACATTCTCTAATTCTTCCAGATCTGCATTTAACTCCATTCATACATATCCATCTGCTGTTACTAAAATACCCACATACTTAAATTTATTGACGTGTTTCAGACTAGTTTCATACACTTTGATATTGCATTTGGGAAGATAGTTTGTGCTTGCAAGCTTGCAATTAACCTAACTTGTGTTGTCCTGTTATGCGGGATTTAAATAAACAACAACTGTTGAACTGACTTTCTAATGCAATTATATCTATCATTTCTTGTAACTACGTTTAGTTTTCTGCCATCAATGCCTTGTCATCACCAAAACCTAGCTTGTTTACATTATTCCCAACAACTGATATTCCTGGCATGTCCTGTGTGTATCGCATTATTACTTTGCTATACAAACTGAACAGATAATGTAATAGTAGTACTGTATTCAATACTTTGTTAGGTTAGTAGAGGGAAGGACGGGTCCTACATCTTTTTTTATTTTGTTTTGCATTGGCTCGAGTTAAACTCAATCCTAGTCTATGCATGTGCTACTATTTCTAATTATTACGTGTGGATTAGCTTTCCCTATTATCAGTGACCCTCACCGTCAGGCGAACCCACTCCGATTTCAGAAATACTTATAATTTACGTCCCCAACTCAAGGACGAGAAGTTAACATTTTAGTCCATCTGATCAGTGTAGGTAGGTGGTGGATGAAACTTTGAGGACAGCCGACAGATATTTGTTGGTTGTGATCTCAAGTTTCGCGACTGCAGGCAGAGGATCTCTTTCAAGAGACAATGGTTGCGGTCACCCGGCCTGTATGGTCACTGCCATAGAGGAAAGCAACGGCAAACTACCTCTTTAAAAGTGCCTAGTACATTATGATTCGCCTAAAGAAATGGCGAGTCATGATGTGACAGCCCCGTCGTGCACATGTGGACATACACGCAGATTCTTCTATCTTCGTTGCTTTGTTCCACAGCAACGAGTTTAATTTTTTTCGGCCGGTTAGTGGAGTATTCGAGTTGCAGAGAGATTAGTGTACGAAACCCTCTTCTTGCCAACGTAGATTAATTCAAACTTTCTCCCCCGATGTGTCTCCACCTTGCCGTGGTGGGGGGGCTTGTGTGTCCCATCGACCCCATGTGCTTGCCGATGGATGAAAACTACATATCGGACGGCACGTGGGATAGGGACCAGACTAAGAGAGACACAACCTGCTGCTCTGCAGGCGACTGAGGATAGCAGTCAAAATCAGGCAAACGATCCCAAAAATCTCAGTCGGGACATAATCTCTAAGGCTCCCATCCGAGGTGTATGGCTGAACGTCTCTAAGCCATAAACTCTCGGAAGTGAGAGCCTGGCCGACACAAACCTACATCAAAATTGTGATGAGGTGCTGAGCACGCTACATGCTCGGCGCAGATACTCGTTCGATGGCTCTTAGCTGGGGGATATGAGGGATCCCCGGATGAAAGGGCCTGACCGTTATTCGCCCACAGACGCACGGAGGTAAGGTGCTGAGCCGGCAGCACATGTAGCCTACCTCGTGAGCGAGTACAAAAGGTGGAAAAACACCTCGGTCGCACGTCCCGTAGATAGTCTGTAACCATACTCATGGAGTGAGTGTAGTCAAAGGTGGAAAATTGTCTCGTTGACACGAAATGGAACGCCTGTCTTGCGAATCCATTACGTGGCAGCCCGAAGCAAAAGCTTGCTGTGTGGAAGTCGAAATAAGAGTCTAACTGTCTCGAAAACCGAGGAAGGCTAACCTCATCAAAAATGCCCGCCGAAGCCGGAAGTGCCAGCCTACGGGCGGCAAAATAAAAATGGCACTACGCAATTACGTCCGAGTGAAATGTCTTTCGTGACCGGAAAAGCTCTAACTAGACTTCCCTCGTGCTAGGAACAGCTACCTAGTTTCCGAATGCCGCTCTTGTTCGGAACAGCTCTGACTAGGTAGTTTTCTGAATGTCCGACGTGTCTGGAACAGCTCTGACGGACACAACGACAAGCACATGTCCGAAAAACTCGCTGAGTGGAGATTGACTGCAAACCAGTCTGGTCTGTGCGGGAACGGCCCGGGGCGAACGAAATGCCCAATATATTGAAGTGAGGAATTAAAGCAGCCATGAGCAGGACGTGACGATTCCCTCGGTAAGCCCAGAACCAGAGCGTTATGTGCCGGCTCTGCAATTATGGAAGCCACCCAGGATGGCGGAAAATGCTATGGACCGTCCCTGCCTACATTTGAGGGATGACCGTGCAGTCTTCGACTGTTCCAACTTGACCAGCTGGGATGTGGACAGTACCACAAAAGTGAGAGTCTCCCAGGAATGCTAACCTGGTCAAAAATGCACGCTAAAAGCCGGATGTGTTGGTCTAAGGGTTTCGACCCAAGGGTGCCTAACCAGACACACCGCAATCACATCTGAAAAAACACTCCGGATGAACGCAAAGAAGAAGAAGAAGAATTCAAACTTTCACTCCATGACGATTCTTACGCCAATTAAAAATCATGAATTTAATTCAAAATTTTTCTTCATAATCACTACAGAAATACATACAGTATTTATGTACCAAGACAATATTCAGTTCCACATCTATGGAACCAATTTAAGAATTGGAGTCACCTTGAGTGCCATCACAGTCAGAGTCATACTGACTTATAGTTACTACTACAATGCGAACCGTTTCCAACTTTGGATCATATTTAGCATATCATCAGCTTCCATCAATTATATTCTCTTCATGGTGCAATCGACCATCAATTTACTTCAGCCCTGAAATCCGGTGATGATAAAATAACTGGACCGAGTCAGTACTCAATCTTGATGTTCTCCTTCATCTTGTTCTCCTCTTGCTGGCTTCCCTCCGTTGGTAATGCTGTGCTGTCTCGTTATTGTTGCCGTCGTTAATGCCCATCACTACCCCTAACAATGTTACGTAGTACTCTTTTGTGCGTTCTCGTGCACATTGTTTTCTTCTTCATCAAACTTCCCCATTTATAAGTTTGCAACGTTTATTATCTTTCTTTCATTAACTCTCCCCCCATCACCTATTCTGTTCCAATGACAGCCCAAGCTTTCCGGCACGGCACATGATTGATTGATTGATCGGTGTAGGCGTTGAACTCACTACCACGGCATCAACACACTGAGTGTGTTTTGATACGGGATGCCCCGACCCTACCACTTTATTAGATCCTTTATGTGAGCATATCTGACCTCATAATGGCCTGGGTCGCTGCCGCTTGTTTTCTAACTGGCCGAGGGGTTAGCAGTTTTCTCCGTAATCCCGAATACTCTCGTGGCTGACGTGAGTGCACGAGAATTGGAAGCGGTTCGAGTCGCACCAGTGACTTATGAGAGTATGGAGCCGGTCGCTCAGAAAGTCGTGGCATGCTGATGAGCGTAATCTAGCCTAGAAATCAACATACAGCTGAAAGATGCTGATGTTGACCGCAATATCCTGAAACAGGATGGAAACGCGGGAAAAAAAAATATTCCAAGCGACTTCAAAACGCTGATACGAAACCATGTAGTTTTCTCGCCTATACTTAAAGAGTCGTAAAACTGGCACCCTATTTTGGCTAAGCATTGCTGGGAAAATAATCATCTCACATGGTTATGCGTGAACTAGTTTAAATTAAATCCATCTTCAGTATCTCACTTCATTATCTTTATCTTCTCCTACATAATAGGGGACAGCCGTTGTTCTTGTTTCTTTACAGTTTCTTCGTTGCTCATGAAAAAGAAGGTTGTTGCGGTGTATTTGTTTACATGTCAATGCTGCAAAATGTGTTCCTTTGATCCAACTTCAACACAATATTCTGTGGAAGCCGTTTGTCTTCCTATGTGAGAATAGAGACATCATCCTGTGTGGCCGTACATGCGTGACACAATGCCAGAGAAAAGCATGCATATCTCAACCTGTAAATTCGACATGCTACCACTCTAGGTCTGTATGTATGGTTGGAAGTGTCTTATCCATTATGTATGGGCTTGTCTGACACAGTTGATGACAAGATGATAAGACGCTGATGCCGCCTTCGTGTTCACCGTGGGAGGGCCGGCACGTAGCCTAGGCGGAGTTCAACAGTTATTTAATGTATCTGCATGTCAATGTAAACGGCAGACACATCTTTCTTATGTTTCTTTGTTATAGCAGCCTTGAAATCTGACACAATGGGACGAGTTCACGTAGTCTCTCCATCTGATTTCTGACATTTTATGTAGGAATTCATTTTAGGACAAACCCGAGTCGCCCCTGGGTATACACGCTTACAGGCTTCAGTATGCATATTATGAGGTTTGGGTATACGGTGATATCATCATCATACTTTCATTAGAAGATATCGGTATACATGCATGTCACATCAGCACTTTTATTACGAGATTTAGGTATACAGTCATGTCACATCAGTACTTTCATTACGAGATTTAGGTATACAGTCATGTCACATCAGTACTTTCATTACTAGATTTAGGTATTCATGCATGTTATTATCATACTTTCATTACGATATTAAGATATACTTTTATGTCACATCAGTACTTTCGTTACAAGATATTTAGGTAGACACGCATGTCATCATCATACTGTCATTATTATATTTAGGTATACAGTCACTTCACATCAGTAATTTCATTACAAAATGTAGGCCTACTTGCATGTCATCATCATCATATTTTCATTAGGAGATGTTAGTATATGGTCGTGTCACATCAGTAATTTCATTAGGAGATGTTGGTATACGGCCATTTCACATTTCTACTTTCAATAGGAAATTTAGGCATACGGTCATATCACATTAGTACAGGTAGGCCCCGCTATACGTCGCCGCGGTATACGTCCTTTCGCTATAACGTTGTTGTCACATAAGGGGCTAACTTCACTTAACGTCGCTACGTTTCGCCATAACGTCGTTTTGAAGCTGCCGATCGGGCTGTTGATATCGGTAAAGTTTTACCTCCAATAACGGTAAGGACAATTCATGCAGGTGCTGACAACATCAAAGATGGTGCCTAAAACATAACCCCTTTGAGTGCTTCCAAGATCACTTGTACCAGAAGTATTCTTATGGAGAACATGGAAGCACAGTTGGCCGTCTGGATTGAAGACCAGAACCAACGGAATATGCCTATGAGCAAGATGGTTATCCAAGAGAAAGCAAAGTCTCTCTATGACGATCTAGCTAAAAAAAAAAGCGGGTGAGAGCAGTACTAGTAGTGCTGATGATAGTTTTAGAGCGAGTCGTGGTTGGTTTGAGCGCTCTAAGAAGCGTTCACACCTGCACAACATTCAGACAACAGGTGAAGCGGCGAACGCTGATACTGAAAAGGGTGGTTACTGTGCATCAGACATAGGACACATTTTTTGTTCTAGCAGAGAAGAGCCAGGAAAAGAGGCAGGAAGAGGTTACAGTTTCATCCTCAGATGAAGAGGCAGAATTTAATGCCTCTACGTCCCAATAATTCTACCACTCGCCCTCCAATCCACCTCTATTTAGCCAATAAATATCAACAACGATTAAAATAGACATTACTGTGTTACACAATACTCTGTATTTCATTTAATTCTATGGAAAATAATGTTTCGATATGCGTCGTTTCACTTAACGACGCGTTTTCTAAGAACATAACCCCGACGTTAACCGGGTCCTACCTGTACTTTCATTAGGAGATGTAGGCAAATGTCTATGAAGTAGTACTTAAAAGCGGCGCTGATAATCTTCGATGGATACAGCTTTATACGAGGGGAAGTCGATAAGTAAGTCACAAATGGCTGTAGAAAAAATAACTAACTATGATAACAACTTGAAACCAATTTATTTTTATACATACATTGTCCCTTTATTTCTCAACATAATTTCCACCATCATTGATGCACTTATCCCATAGTTTTATCAGTCCTCCCAAACTGGCTACATAGAACTGCGTGCTCTGTTTTCTAAACAACGTTTTCACTTCACATTCAACTTCGGCGTCATTCGCGAAATGTCTCCCGTCAAGGTGGCTTTTCAGTGGACCAAAAAGGTGCGCTAGGGGCTAAGTCCACTGAAAGTCCAATCGTGCCGTTTGAAGTTAGAACATCAAGTCCTTCATTACCTCGGACCGCCACAAGGATTGATTGACTGCTTGATTGATTGATTGATTGATTGATTGATTGATTGATTTAGGAACCGACATCACAGCATTCGGGGCATTCCCATAAGCGCTCCGTCCCATTCCTCATATACGCCATCTATGCCACACGGCATAGACAAGAGATGACATGCCTATATAACACATACCATTTAAACATGACCACATGCGACTGCCCTTCAGAAGCAGACAGTGAGAGTCAGAAAACAAGCTGCGCACATGGAGTCACAGATAATCACTCTGCAGTGACTGCCTCAAACTCAGTTCTCATAGTTTGTGCAGCCGTTGTCTGTACACCACTATGGTGTGGAACAGTAACCTCCACATGTAGCTGAGAATCGGCATCCTGACCTCCACTGTCAAACTGTCACTGCCTGTCATTTACTGCCAATATATTACCTTGCGGTGTATGGCGAGGTTTAGGGTGGGGGGGGGGGGGGGGGGGGGTTCTTGAGGCTGAGGAATTAAGGCCGCCTAGCTAGTGCAGTCGTCGCAAACTGTGCAGGTTAGAGTTTTTGTTTTCTTTATGCCCCTGACAGAAAAAACTCCACACCTTACCGAGGATTCAAACCCAGGTCTTCCGAAGGAGAATTCGTCATGCTAGCCACTCGACCAGCAGCTCCTCAACATCAGCCCTCCTATTCCATAAAGTATGGTTGTATGTGCACTACTGTTGTCTGCAAAACATACTCGTCACGTGTCTGTATCTCGGCATCATGGTCTCTGGATCTACCCTTACACTCTATATTGTATGGTTATTGTGCACTACTGTGGTCTGCAGCGATATTCTCGACATCTAGCTGTGATTCGATATCTTACAGTGAAACATTCTAACATCTAGCTGTGATTCGATATCTTACAGTGAAACATTCTGACAAAGACAATCACGGACATTAGCCAGACAGCACACAGACTCTCGCGAGTCGAGGTGGAGCAGTGGCCAGCACTCCGGCCCGGTGGTCATATGTTTAAATCTCCATCGAAGCGGTGATTGTTTTAAAACTGACCTCGTGACGCGGTGTGTGACTTTTGAATAAAGTTAGTTTCAAGCCGGCAGACTACTTTCCCAGAGACAGTTCTAGTCTTTGGTAATAGGCACGTACAGATATCTTAGTGAAATGCATTCACATTCATTAAGTGATTCGGTGTCAAACAAAACCTAGGTGTGGATCAAACATGGTGCACATTCAAAAGACCAATTATTGTAATGTAAATTTCCGTTCGATGAGACTGAAATTGCGGAAGTCACCACGAAACAAAGCAATTAACACTATGCCCTAGCACGGCGTATATCGTCCTTCTGTCCAAATGGGAGGTCACACTTGGCGATATATTATCCTTCATAGTTAAATCAGTTAAACATGAAGCACAACCATCTGAAATCTTCAACTTCACAAACTGCAGGCTCAGCCGTTCAATGTCAGCAACACGTGATCTGGCAGTACACTCATGAATGTCAAAGGTCGCACAGATCGATTCTTCACACTGAATTCCAAACTGTTACTACAAATACAAGTTCCACATGTGAGACTGAGTTCTGCAAATGCGGCAATACTCTCAAAGACAGATAAAGGCCGAAGGGGTAGGATGAGGGTTGGGTAGAGTAGGGGATGAAGATGAAGAAGAGCAAGAGGAAGAAGGAGAACGAGGAGGAGGAGAAAGGGAAGAAAAGGAGGAGAGGAAAGAGAAGGGGCAGAAACTGAAGGTGAGAAAGAGGAGAAGAAATAGAAGAAAAAAAGAAAGAAAGAAAGAAAGAAAGAAAGAAAGAAAGAAAGAAAGAAAGAGAATAATTTCAACAACAGAGCAGTTATGAACATGTAACACAAAGCACGTAATATGCTTCGCCTATATAATAGGATGATCAGCTGTCTGGCCATGTGTCGTTGATGTTACACGTTAGGACAACCGTTGCTGAAATAACACACTAGGGCAGGGGCAGGAGAGCACATGTCTGGGGGCGGTTGACATTAATAGCCGCGTTCTGATCACAATCAATTTATGTGTTAGCTCCTCTCAAGGGCGGGTCCAGATTCTGCTAGAGATTACTCCACTTTTCGGACTACGGCACTCTGAAGCTCTTGAGGGCAGTAAAAGATACCCTTGGCAGTCAGTGGGGTAACTGGGTAATAGTGTGCGTTTTCGCGGTGTTTTTTACAAGATCGTGACACACTAACCCAAAAACACGCATAGCAGATGACAGCTGTCTTGTCACATAAATGATAATCATTACTTTAGTAACTTTCTGAAGAGTTGACATTATAACTTGGACAGATGCAGGTAATGGAATTACTAGGAGACAAAGCAACCACTGACTGAGATCTAATAAGTTAATGTATCAAAATGTGTGGGTTAGCCCAAAATAAGCTGTGATTTTTTTTTCCGCATATCCTTTAAACGACATCGCTGTCAACATCAGCATCTTTCAGCTGATTGTTGATTTCTTGGCAAGATTACGCTCAGTAGTTTGCCATTGCTTTCTGAGCGGCCGGCTCATATACCCCTCAGTTACCAACACGACGAGAACCGCTACCGATTCTCGCGCAAGTTACGTCCCTCACGTGCATATACGGGATTACGGAGAAAGTTGCTAACCCCTAGGCCAGAGAAATCGGCGTGCTGTGATGTTTTTTTCGCATATCCTTTACAGGACATCGCTGTCAACACAAGCATTTTACCGCTGTTGATTTCTTGGCAAGATTACGCTTAGTAATTTGCCATTGCTTTCTAAGCGGTCAACTCCCTTATCCCTTAAGTCACCAACGCGGCGAGAACCGCTACCAATTCTCGAGCGCTGCGTTACCCTACGTGTACAAACGGGATTACGGAGAAAGTCGTTTAACAGTAGGCCAGGGAGACCGGCGTGCTGTGATTACAATAATAAGTACCAACTACGTTCTGTGAGGACGATTACATGAGTGGCAATGGCGCGTCGTTAAGTGTAGCGTTGTGCCTTGAATTGCTTGTCCCTGAACAAGCAAGGCTTTGCAGTATGTACACACATGAGACAAATCAAGAATCTCCATAACAATCACACAGATCAAACGTATGTATTGAAGCAATTGAGTTATTTCCTATGCGTACAGAAACAGAACATTGGAGGAAGGTTTCCTGCAATGGTTTTTCTGTGCAGCCTTTACTTCAAAGCTCTTGCAGTCCTGGTTGCTTCACAAATGACTGCAACCTTATGTAATGATGCACGCCAGGAATCACGGTCTTTAGCAGCAGTCTCCCAGGTGTCCAGATAAATTCCAAAAGCTTTCAGTGAGATGTTCAGTGTCTTTAAAGCGTTTCCTCTGGCCGCCTCGGGAGTGTTTACCACAACGCAACTCGCCGTAAAAAATTCGTTTAGGGAGCATGTGATCTGTCATACGAGTTAAGTGACCAGCTCTGCGAATCTGATTCTTCATTAGTAGAGTGTGGATACTGGGCATGGGCTCTCTTTCTAGAACTTCAGTGTCAGGGATCTTGTCTTGCCATTTAATCTTCAATAGCTTTCTCAGGCAGAATGTGTGGACGTGGTTTAATTTCCCAACATGTCGCTGATAAACAGTTCATGTTTCACAAGCATATAGAAGTGGATAATAAAACTGCTTTATAGACTTTCAGCTTTGTTTGCAGGCTTATTCCATTTCTGTCCCATACATTCTTGTACAGTCTGCCAAAGGCCGGGCTGGCTTTTGAGATTCTTGCATTCACTTCGTCATCTATTGTTGTAGCTTGTGACACAGTGCTGCCAAGATAGCTGAATTTGTCCACAGCACTTAGTCTATGACCGTTCACCTTGATATTCGGCATGGTGTGATTATTCCCTGGAGCTGGCTGGTACATAACTAAAGTCTTCTCCAAGTTGATATTGAGCCCAAAGTTGGCACAGGCTTATGAGAAAGCTGAAACATTGTGTTGCATGTCTGCCTCTGAGTTGGCATATAGAGTGCAATCATCAGCAAACAACAGTTCTCTGACGGTGTCGCTGTTAGTTTTGGTATTGGCTTTCAGCCTTCTGAGATTGAACAACTTTCCATACATGCGGTAGTTGATGTTTATTCCAATGTCATTGTTCTCGAAGGCATTCGTTAGCATAGCTGAAAACATGAGGCTGAACAGTGTTGGTGCCAGGACACATTCTTACTTCACCCATTGGTGACAGGAAAGGGCTCAGACAGTCGACCATTTTCCTATACTCTTGCCTGCATACCATCATGAAATAGCCGCACTATTTGGACAAACTTTTGTGGACAGCCATATTTCGCCATAATCTTCCACAATCCTTCTCTGCTGACTGTATCAAAAGCCTTGGTAAGGTCAATGAAATTGGAGAACATTTCGCGGTTCTGTTCCTGATATTTCTCTTGCAGCTGCCTTGCAGCGAAAATCATGTCAACAGTTCCTCGTTCTTTTCTGGAAAAAACATTGACTCTCAGGAAGAAGACCTTGATCGAGATGGGCCGTGAGGCGATTGAGGAGAATTCTGGCGAGTATCTTCCCTGCGATTGAGAGCAAGGAGATGCCTTGGTGGTTGTCACTGGATTGGCGGTTTCCTTTGCGTTTGTAAAGGTGGACTATTGACGCGTCCTTGAAATCTTGTGGCATGGTCTCGTTCACCCATATGTTTGTAAAGACTTGGTGAAGCTGCTCTATTAGGACCGGCCCACCTGCCTTGTATATCTCTGCTGGGATGGAGTCAGGACCAAGCACCTTTTCATATAGAGGGCTGCTCAGTTACTCAGGCGGCTGCAGAATCCCACTGCTGCCCCGGTCAGTAGAAGACGGCCATATGGCCTGATCCGCCTGTGTGCAGGTCTGCACTACAACTGCCAGCGTACCCACGCCTGCCCCTTCGCCGCTCGCCCATCGCCACAGGGCTTGAGGGTGATATATGCAGTTGGATGAAGAATGATTGTGCGATGGACTGGATTAAAGTGAGGAAGCGTTGCACAATTCGTCGACTTCACTCTCTCGCCTGAGTCCATCTGAGTCCAGTGGCTAGACAAGTCAAGACGACTGGAGACGAAAACAGGTGCAGTGGATGACCAGGGTGCTCTACGTGCCTTGCCGTGCTCATTACGTTCCACAACGCTTTGCAGGTAAACGACGTCTTGCCAGTTGAATCACCAATGATTTCATCCGCGCAGTTTACCGAATCCTGTCTTCACATGCTGGGTAGGCATACCCTAGTTCATCGCTTGGTTTGACACCACATCGGCTAACACGCCTGGTTTAGCCAGCCTCTTAAAGCTGTTGACGATGGCGCATGTTGACACCTACTAGGAGCCCCAGGAGTGAGCTGGATGTCAGGCTTGGACCAGTGGGGAATGGGTCCTGAAAAGGACATGAGAGTCATCCTTACCAAAGGTACTACCAATGCCTAAGACCCCGTATCCCTGTAAGTAATAGTGAAGTAATGGACCATTTCCCACGCAATATATGAGAGTAATTCTCACTTGGCTAGGTCCTGTAAGTAATAGAGAAGTAATGGACCATTTCCCACACAATATATGAGAGTAATTCTTATGTGGCTAGGTCCTGTAAGCAATAGTGAAGTAATGGACCATTTCCCACACAATATATAAGAGCAATTCTGACTTGGCTAGGTCCTGTAAGTAATAGTGAAGTAATGAACCATTTCTCACATAATATATGAGAGTTATTCTCACTTGGCTAGGTCCTGTAAGTAATAGTAAAGTAATGAACCATTTCTCACGCAATATATGAGAGTAATTCTCACTTGGCTAGGTCCTGTAAGTAACAGTGAAGTAATGAAACATTTCCCACGCTATATATGAGAGAAATTCTCACTTGGCTAGGTCCTGTAAGTAATAGTGAAGTAATGGACCGTTTCCCACACAATATATGAGTGTAATTCTCACTTGGCTAGGTCCAATAAGTAATAGTGAAGTAATGGACCATTTCCCACACAATATATGAGAGTAATTCCCACTTCGCTTGGTCCTGTAAGTAATAGTGAAGTAATGGACCATTTCCCACGCAATATATGAGAGTAATTCTCACTTGACTAGGTCATTTAAGTAATAGTGAAGTATTGGACCATTTCCCACACAATTTATGAGAGTAATTCTCATTTGGCTAGGTACTGTAAGTAATAATGAAGTAATGGACCGTTTCCCACACAATATATGAGAGTAATTCTCACTTGGCTACGTCCTGTAAGTAACAGTGAAGTAATGGACCATTTCCAAAACAATGTATCAGAGTAATTCTCACTTGTTAGGTCCTGTAAGTAATAGTGAAGTAATGGACTGTTTCCCACACAATATATGAAAGTAATTCTCACTTGGCTAGGTCCTGTAAGTAATAGAGAAGTAATGGACCATTTCCCACACAATATATGAGAGTAATTCTCACTTGGCTAGGTCCTGTAAGTAATAGTGAAATAATGGACTATTTCCCACACAATATATGAGAGTAATTCTCACTTGGCTAGGTCCTGTAAGTAATAGTGAAGTAATGGACCATTTCCCACACAACAGATGAGGGTAATTCTTACGTGGCTAGGTCCTGTAAGTAATAGTGAAATAATGGACCATTTCCCACACAATATATATGAGAGTAATTCTTACGTGGCTAGGTCCTGTAAGTAATAGTGAAGTAATGGACCATTTCCCACAAAAAAATATGAGAGTAATTCTTACGTGGCTAGTTCATGTAAGTAATAGTGAAGTAATGGACCATTTCTCACGCTTTAATGCGTATGGTGTATATGGTGCTTGCTCCATAGTGTATAGACCTGTCGGCATATGAGGGGTGATGTGGTAAATATAGACCAGTCGGCACATGAGGGGTGATGTGGTAAGTATAGACCAGTCGGCACATGAAGGGTGATGTGGTAAACATAGACCAGTCGGCACAGGAGGGTTGATGTGGTAAACATAGACCAGACGGCACATGAGGGGTGATGTGGTAAACATAGATCAGTCGGCACATGAAAGGTGATATGGTAAATAGAGACCAGTCGGCACATGAGGGATGATATGGTAAATATAGACCAGTCGGCACATGAGGGGTGAACGGCACATGAAGGGTGATGTGGTAAATATAGACCAGTGGCATATCAGGTGTGATATAGTAAATATAGACCAGTGGCAACATGAGGGGTGATGTGGTAAATATAGACCAGTCGGTACATGAGGGGTGATGTGGTAAATATAGGGTCGGCACATGAGGGGTGATGTAGTAATTATATCGTCTGCACACGAGGGGTGATGTCGTAAACATAGACCAGTCGGCACATGAGAGGTGATGTGGTAAACAGAGACCAGTCGGTACATGAGAGGTGATATGGTAAATAGAGACCAGTCGGCACATGAGGGGTGATATGGTAAATATAGACCAGTCGGCACATGAGGTGTGATGTGGTAAATATAGACCAGTCGGCACATTAGGGGTGATGTGGTAAATATAGACCAGTCGGCACATGAGGGGTGATGTGGTAAATATAGATCATTCGGCACATGAGGGGTGATGTGGTAAATATAGACCAGTCGGCACATGAGGGGTGATGTGGTAAATATAGACCAGTCGGCACATGAGAGGTGATGTGGTAAATATAGACCAGTCGGCACATGAGGGGGTGATGTGGTAAATATAGACCAGTCGGCACATGATGGGTGATGTGGTAAATATAGACCAGTCGGCACAGAGGGGTGATGTGGTAAATACAGACCAGTCGGCACATGATGGGTGATGTGGTAAATATAGACCAGTCGGCACATGAGGGGTTTTGTGGTAAATATAGACCAGTCGGCACATGTGGGGGTGATGTGGTAAATATAGACCAGTCGGCACATGATGGGTGATGTGGTAAATATAGACCAGTCGGCACATGAGGGGGTGATGTGGTAAATATAGACCAGTCGGCACATGAGGGTGTGATGTGGTAAATATAGACCAGTCGGCACATGAGGGTTGTTGTGGTAAATATAGACCAGTCGGCACATGACGGGTGATGTGGTAAACATAGACCAGTCGGCACAGGAGGGTTGATGTGGTAAACATAGACCAGACGGCACATGAGGGGTGATGTGATAAGCATAGATCAGTCGGCACATGAAAGGTGATATGGTAAATAGAGACCAGTCGGCATATGAGGGATGATATGGTAAATATAGACCAGTCGGCACATGAGGGGTGAACGGCACATGAGGGGTGATGTGGTAAATATAGACCAGTGGCATATCAGGTGTGATATAGTAAATATAGACCAGTGGCCACATGAGGGGTGATGTGGTAAATATAGACCAGTCGGTACATGAGGGGTGATGTGGTAAATATAGCGTCGGCACATGAGGGGTGATGTAGTAATTATATCGTCTGCACACGAGGGGTGATGTCGTAAACATAGACCAGTCGGCACGTGAGAGGTGATGTGGTAAACAGAGACCAGTCGGCACATGAGAGGTGATATGGTAAATAGAGACCAGTCGGCACATGAGGGGTGATGTGGTAAATATAGACCAGTCGGCACATTAGGGGTGATGTGGTAAATATAGACCAGTCGGCACATGAGGGGTGATGTGGTAAATATAGATCATTCGGCACATGAGGGGTGATGTGGTAAATATAGACCAGTCGGCACATGAGGGGTGATATGGTAAATATAGACCAGTCGGTACATGAGGGGGTGATGTGGTAAATATAGACCAGTCGGCACATGATGGGTGATGTGGTAAATATAGACCAGTCGGCACATGAGGGGTGATGTGGTAAATATAGACCAGTCGGCACATG
>OY992877.1:125922930-125930430 GCA_963921405.1 Cepaea hortensis | reverse complement strand
ACGTAGTTTATTCCCTAGATGCTGAATAACGTAGTTTATTCCCTAGATGCTGAATAACTTAGCTTATTCATTAGATGCTGAATAACTTAGCTTATTCCCTAGATGCTGAATAACCGGGATTCTCCTTTTACTACCTTCTACATACAATATTCGCGTCGATAGACTCGCTGTCTTCTGCCTGGCGCTGTAATTGCTTTGTGTCATATTTCCTATTACCCCAATACTACAGGCTATCTAAGAAAACAAAGAACATATTCACGCCAAGCAAATAAAGCAGTGTGTTATCTTGACCTCTGTTACATAACACGGCAACATGGCAGGCCGGCAATTATACCTGTGTCAGGGACGACGGTTCAACTCTGGCAGTAACAGAAGAGGGGATTTTCTAATCTAAGAAAACATGAGTGAGGATTTTACCAAACTCCATCTGATTGACAAAAAAAAATAACGTGTACACTTCGACACGAAGAAGGATCACAACGGTACACACCTACTTCTCACAGTTCTCTTCTAAAAGAAATGATACTACAACAATGCTAGCTACGGTTTCTTCTCCAAGACATCATATTAGAATACACTGTACTGCGAACTACAGTTATCTGCCACTAGATATCAAACGACAACACTGTTTGTTACAGTTCTCTTCCACTAGATAGATGCATAACGACACTGCTAACTACTGTAATATTTCGCTACATATTATATAACAACACTAGTTTTACAGTTCTCTTCTACTACATAGATATCATATAACAGCATTGTTAACTACAGTACTATTGTTACAGTTCTCTTCCACTACATAGATATCATATAACAGCATTGTTAACTACAGTACTATTGTTACAGTTCTCTTCCACTACATAGATATCATATAACAGCAGTGTTAACTACAGTACTATTGTTACAGTTCTCTTCCTCTACATAGATATCGTATAACAGCAGTGTTAACTACAGTACTATTGTTACAGTTCTCTTCCTCTACATAGATATCATATAACAGAAGTGTTAACTACAGTACTATTGTTACAGTTCTCTTCCACTACATAGATATCATATAACAGCATTGTTAACTACAGTACTATTGTTACAGTTCTCTTCCTCTACATAGATATCGTATAACAGCAGTGTTAACTACAGTACTATTGTTACAGTTCTCTTCCACTACATAGATATCATATAACAGCATTGTTAACTACAGTACTATTGTTACAGTTCTCTTCCTCTACATAGATATCGTATAACAGCAGTGTTAACTACAGTACTATTGTTACAGTTCTCTTCCACTACATAGATATCGTATAACAGCAGTGTTAACTACAGTACTATTGTTACAGTTCTCTTCCACTACATAGATATCATATAACAGCAGTGTTAACTACAGTACTATTTCACTAGATATGATATAACAACACTGCTCGCTATAGTTCGCTTCCTCCAGATACCATGTTTTAATACTGCTCATTACAGTTGTGCTTCTGTAGATATATTACTGTCATTTGTGGTGGCACTGTGGATAGTGCCCTAGCTCCCTGTCACAAAGGTCCAGGGAAAATAATCAGCAGTGCCTGTATCTGCTCACAAACCAACGGTTTTGGGGTTGACTCACCCTCGTCATGTTATTGTCGGATAAATGTCACAATGTGATGGAACTGGAAAGGGAAAGCGGTGAGGAATGTAACTGGTCACCTCACCCCAACACGTTTGATTGTCGGCCCGGTGGTCATAGGTTCGAATGCGTATCGAGGAGGATTTTAAATCTTGATCTGGACTCCCAGATCTATCCCACCTACATGGGTCCCAGGAGGTGTCTTGGGAAGTTAAGTCGGCCGGCGATAAACTGACGTCATCCTCGAGTGCTGATTGGTCTGTACCAATATGGAGCTTGAACCACATTTCCATTTGACCCCAAGGTGTGTCAACTGGGGCCAGTTATTTACTGTTTAACTTCGGCCGTTTTGTTGTGTAAATATGTTCAGCCCTGCAACACTACCTGCAATGGGAAAATTGGAGACTACTTTTTAAAATAAAATGACCCTACGATATGGGTAAGAAGTTGAAGAACTCAGTTCGACGACCAAGGCGAAGAGTGATCTATAGTCATAGCATCACACAGACGCTCTTAACTGGATTAGAGAAGACCTGGCTTACACAGAGGACGATCGATACAATCCTCTCGGTATGAGGCGACCCCTCACGTTCTGGTCATTCTTTACACCGAGAACCACTTCTACTTTTCTTTGGAGAATTGCTGAGCGTACAAAGTAACAGTCATCGTTTAAAAAAAAAAAAAGTCTTCATATGAAATCGCCATTATCATGTGGCGTGTCTGGCGACTTGGGGACCACCTGATAAGCCAAGACAATTAGAAAAAGATTATAGACGCAGACAGTGTCAAGTCCACGATAAGTTGCTTCTGAATTATGTGAAGGAGTTGTACAATAAATCAAAACATTGTTTTACAGAAGTCGGGTGACTCGGCGACGCATGAGCCGGCTGCAGAAACTCCAGACATATCAAGCATGTAGAGCTCCAAGATGTGAAGGAGGGAAAAAAGTCACACAACCGCTCAATCGATTTGCCAAGCCATATTTGGTCAGTGTCTAATCAGGAGTTGTTTGGACCTTAGGGACAGAACTCGGAGAGTAGAAGAACTTTAATCACACGGTCAGTTAACACAATCCCTGCCAAGGTTGGTATGGTTGTGACAGGGGCGGAACTATCACTTCGGCAGTTGAAATTTACATCCATATTGAGTCACGTCTTGTCTGAGTACAGGATATTAGAATGGACTATCGTTGGCGATCAACGTCTACACAACATAGACTACTGGGTATGTAAATACATGTGTATTAGAACTGTATGTAGGTAGGGCGAACGGCAAAGCAGGTACCCCGACAAATAAAAAGAAGTGTGTATCAACTCCATGCCTCTTTGTTATTTATAAAAGAATATATTTATACATATATGGAACAGACAAGTACTCGACACTTGAGGAAATCAATAAACACCAGTACTTAACATCGTAGAAAATAAACACCATTACACGACACTGGGGGACATCAATAAACACCAGTACACAACACTGGAGGAAATCAATAAACACCAGTACTCGACACTGGTGGAAATCAATAAACAACAGTACTCGACACTGAAGGATATCAATAAACACCATTGCTGGACATTGGAGAAAATCAATTAACACCGGTATTCGACACTGGAGGAAATAAATAAACACCAATACCGGACACTGGAGGAAGTTAATAAACACCATTACTCGACACTGGAGGAAATCAATAAACACCAGTACTCGACCATGGAAGAAATCAATAAACACCAGTACTCGACACTGGAGGAAATCAATAAACACCAGTACTCGACCATGGAAGAAATCAATAAACACCAGTACTCGACCATGGAAGAAATCAATAAACACCAGTACTCTTCTTCTTCTTCTGCGTTCATCCGGATTTTTTTTCCGGATGTGACTGCGTTGTGCCTGTTTACAGCAGAGCTGCGTTCTTGCGCCGTCAGGCCGCCACATCCGACTTCTGCGGGCATTTGTTGACCGGGTTAACCTTCCCGGCATCACACCAGTACTCGACACTGGAGGAAATCAATAAACACCAGTACTCGACCATGGAAGAAATCAATAAACACCAGTACTCGACACTGGAGGAAATCAATAAACACCAGTACTCGACACTGGAGGAAATCAATAAACACCAGTACTCGACCATGGAAGAAATCAATAAACACCAGTACTCTTCTTCTTCTTCTGCGTTCATCCGGATTTTTTTTCCGGATGTGACTGCGTTGTGCCTGTTTACAGCAGAGCTGCGTTCTTGCGCCGTCAGGCCGACACATCCGACTTCTGCGGGCATTTGTTGACCGGGTTAACCTTCCCGGCTTCACACCAGTACTCGACACTGGAGGAAATCAATAAACACCAGTACTCTACCATGGAAGAAATAAATAAACACCAGTACTCGACCATGGAAGAAATCAATAAACACCAGTACTCGACACTGGATGAAATAAATAAACACAAGTACTCGACACTGGAGGAAATCTGTAAACAATCTATGATGAAATAGTTTTATTAGCTAAAACAGAGCAGGATTCACAAGAAGGAGTTCATGAAGTACAAACACAAGCAATGACAATTGCTTAGACACAAATGTAAAGGAAACAAAATTCGCGAACCCGTGACAGCACCAAGCCAATTTTGCCAATTTGTAAGTTACGGTGAATGAAAAGACACTTGAATAGATCAATGGTTTTTCTTACCTGGGACAATTAATAACCGAAGGTGGCAGGGTGAGGAAGAAATAATTGGATTGGCCGAATTAATAGTTAACAGTAGGAAATAGGTTTAAGACATTCTAAATAGCTAAGTTGCGAATTCACATTAAGAGTGATAGAGTATTAATTTACTCAACATAATTGTATAATGAATAATAAAACGGAGCATAAACAGTGTGAAGGTTTCATTAAAGCTTTCGAAATGTTGTTATGTAGATATAAAGGAGAACCATTGCCACTGGAAATGTTGTTATGTAGATATAAAGGAGAACGATTGCCACTGGAAATGTTGTTATGTAGATATATAGGAGAACGATTGCCACTGGAAATGTTGTTATGTAGATATAAAGGAGAACGATTGCCACTGGAAATGTTGTTATGTAGATATATAGGAGAACGATTGCCACTGGAAATGTTGTTATGTAGATATAAAGGAGAACGATTGCCACTGGAAATGTTGTTATGTAGATATATAGGAGAACGATTGCCACTGGAAATGTTGTTATGTAGATATAAAGGAGAACGATTGCCACTGGAAATGTTGTTATGTAGATATAAAGGAGAACGATTGCCACTGGAAATGTTGTTATGTAGATGTAAAGGAGAACAATTGCCACTGGAAATGTTGTTATGTAGATATAAAGGAGAACCATTGCGACTGGAAATGTTGTTATGTAGATATAAAGGAGAACCATTGCGACTGGAAATGTTGTTATGTAGATATAAAGGAGAACCATTGCGACTGGAAATGTTGTTATGTAGATATAAAGGAGAACGATTGCCACTGGAAATGTTGTTATGTAGATATAAAGGAGAACCATTGCGACTGGAAATGTTGTTATGTAGATATAAAGGAGAACCATTGCGACTGGAAATGTTGTTATGTAGATATAAAGGAGAACCATTGCGACTGGAAATGTTGTTATGTAGATATAAAGGAGAACCATTGCCACTGGAAATGTTGTTATGTAGATGTAAAGGAGAACCATTGCCACTGGAAATGTTGTTATGTAGATATAAAGGAGAACCATTGCCACTGGAAATGTTGTTATGTAGATATAAAGGAGAACCATTGCCACTGGAAATGTTGTTATGTAGATATATAGGAGAACGATTGCCACTGGAAATGTTGTTATGTAGATATATAGGAGAACCATTGCCACTGGAAATGTTGTTATGTAGATATAAAGGAGAACCATTGCCACTGGAAATGTTGTTATGTAGATATAAAGGAGAACCATTGCCACTGGAAATGTTGTTATGTAGATATATAGGAGAACGATTGCCACTGGAAATGTTGTTATGTAGATATATAGGAGAACCATTGCCACTGGAAATGTTGTTATGTAGATATAAAGGAGAACCATTGCCACTGGAAATGTTGTTATGTAGATATAAAGGAGAACCATTGCGACTGGAAATGTTGTTATGTAGATATAAAGGAGAACCATTGCCACTGGAAATGTTGTTATGTAGATATAAAGGAGAACCATTGCCACTGGAAATGTTGTTATGTAGATATAAAGGAGAACCATTGCCACTGGAAATGTTGTTATGTAGATATAAAGGAGAACCATTGCGACTGGAAATGTTGTTATGTAGATATAAAGGAGAACCATTGCGACTGGAAATGTTGTTATGTAGATATAAAGGAGAACCATTGCGACTGGAAATGTTGTTATGTAGATATAAAGGAGAACCATTGCGACTGGAAATGTTGTTATGTAGATATAAAGGAGAACCATTGCCACTGGAAATGTTGTTATGTAGATATAAAGGAGAACCATTGCGACTGGAAATGTTGTTATGTAGATATAAAGGAGAACCATTGCCACTGGAAATGTTGTTATGTAGATATAAAGGAGAACCATTGCCACTGGAAATGTTGTTATGTAGATATAAAGGAGAACCATTGCCACTGGAAATGTTGTTATGTAGATATAAAGGAGAACCATTGCGACTGGAAATGTTGTTATGTAGATATAAAGGAGAACCATTGCGACTGGAAATGTTGTTATGTAGATATAAAGGAGAACCATTGCGACTGGAAATGTTGTTATGTAGATATAAAGGAGAACCATTGCGACTGGAAATGTTGTTATGTAGATATAAAGGAGAACCATTGCCACTGGAAATGTTGTTATGTAGATATAAAGGAGAACCATTGCCACTGGAAATGTTGTTATGTAGATATAAAGGAGAACCATTGCCACTGGAAATGTTGTTATGTAGATATATAGGAGAACGATTGCCACTGGAAATGTTGTTATGTAGATATAAAGGAGAACCATTGCCACTGGAAATGTTGTTATGTAGATATATAGGAGAACGATTGCCACTGGAAATGTTGTTATGTAGATATAATGGAGAACCATTGCCACTGGAAATGTTGTTATGTAGATATATAGGAGAACGATTGCCACTGGAAATGTTGTTATGTAGATATAAAGGAGAACCATTGCCACTGGAAATGTTGTTATGTAGATATAAAGGAGAACCATTGCCACTGGAAATGTTGTTATGTAGATATATAGGAGAACGATTGCCACTGGAAATGTTGTTATGTAGATATAAAGGAGAACCATTGCCACTGGAAATGTTGTTATGTAGATGTAAAGGAGAACGATTGCCACTGGAAATGTTGTTATGTAGATGTAAAGGAGAACGATTGCCACTGGAAATGTTGTTATGTAGATATAAAGGAGAACCATTGCCACTGGAAATGTTGTTATGTAGATGTAAAGGAGAACGATTGCCACTGGAAATGTTGTTATGTAGATGTAAAGGAGAACGATTGCCACTGGAAATGTTGTTATGTAGATGTAAAGGAGAACCATTGCCACTGGAAATGTTGTTATGTAGATGTAAAGGAGAACCATTGCCACTGGAAATGTTGTTATGTAGATATAAAGGAGAACCATTGCCACTGGAAATGTTGTTATGTAGATATAAAGGAGAACCATTGCGACTGGAAATGTTGTTATGTAGATATAAAGGAGAACCATTGCCACTGGAAATGTTGTTATGTAGATATAAAGGAGAACCATTGCCACTGGAAATGTTGTTATGTAGATATAAAGGAGAACCATTGCCACTGGAAATGTTGTTATGTAGATATAAAGGAGAACCATTGCCACTGGAAATGTTGTTATGTAGATATAAAGGAGAACCATTGCGACTGGAAATGTTGTTATGTAG
>OY992877.1:125740430-125920430 GCA_963921405.1 Cepaea hortensis | reverse complement strand
AGTGTTTAGTGCACACAAGTTCAAGAGCAGTGATTCGAGTGCACGGCTAAGTGAAGTTGATCCATATTGCGGGCAACACCCTGCACGCGCCTCTGAGTATCACTACACCCACGCCTGAGTACCACTCATTGTAAGTGGGTTAAAACCCACTACCCAGTGTACTCTTCTCTTCGAGAACACATGCACTTCGGTGAAGTATCATCATCATCATCATCATCATCATCATCATCATCATCATCATCATCAAGTGCCATGTCAGCTTGCGTAGGTGTTTATGTCTCTTTACATATCTCGGTCTTGGATGTTTTAGATCATCTCTGCTGCTGATATCCCTCCATGCCACCGTCTCAATCCATCTTTTCTCTTGAACAGCCTCTGCCTCTCTTCCCCTCGATCTTCCTAGTCGTCACGATGTTCTTCAGTGCCTCGCTTCTCAATACATGACCAAAGAAAGCGGTTTGTCTTTTTCTTATTGCTGTATATAATGTTCTAGTTTCATTAGCCTATTTCAGGCAATCGTCGTTAGTTACTTTGGCAGTCCAAGGAATTCGCAACATTCGCCTTAGAAATCACATCTCTGTTGCTTCCAAGTTCTTCCTAATTTCATCATCATCATCATCATGGGCATTAATATTGTAGTTCAAACACTACATACCTACATTCCATCTTTTGGGAGTTGTTTCAAATACCACATAAATACACTCCATCTTTTGGGAGTTGTTTCAAATACCACATAAATACACTCCATCTTTTGGGAGTTGTTTCAAATACCACATAAATACACTCCATCTTTTGGGAGTTGTTTCAAATACCACATAAATACACTCCATCTTTTGGGAGTTGTTTCAAATACCACATAAATACACTCCATCTTTTGGGAGTTGTTTCAAATACCACATAAATACACTCCATCTTTTGGGAGTTGTTTCAAATACCACATAAATACACTCCATCTTTTGGGAGTTGTTTCAAATACCACATAAATACACTCCATCTTTTGGGAGTTATTTCAAATACGACATACCCACATTCCATCTTTTTGGGGTTATTTCAAATACCAGATACCTTCACTCCATGTATCTACCATATACCTACACACTATCTTTTGGGTGGTATTTTAGGGACAACATGGCTTTATTTGAATACCACGAAAGCAGAAACAATGGTCATATCAAAGAAAAAGGAAACACCAACATGTGATATAATAATGGAAGAGAAAATGTTTAACCACGTTAATAATTCAGATACCTAGGGGCAACCATAACATCAGATAGAAGATGCATGATCGAGATTAAACGCAGAATAAACCAAGCAAAAGCTGAATTTCAGAAAATGGCAAGTATCTTATATTGCGTGTATGAAAGAGAGTACTGAAATGCTATATATAACCCGCTCTGCTTTATGGAAGTGAATCAAGGAAGGTGAATGGGCAAATTAGGAAAAGCTCGGAAATAGCGGAGATAGATATGGTTTCTGAGACCTGTTGCGAATATCTTGGACTGCCAGAGTAACTAACAATAAGTGTATGGGCACCGTTAATGAATGTAGAACATTACATACAAATACAATTAAAGTAGAATATTATAAACACCTACAATTAATGTAGAACATTATATACAAATACAATTAATGGAGAACATTATATACACATACACTGAATATAGAACATTATATACAAAAACAATGAATGTTGACCATTATATACACACACAATGAATGTAGAACATTATATACACATACACTGAATGTAGAACATTATATACATATACACTGAATTTAGAACATTTATAACAGAGCACCATCTCTGTTAGTAGTTTAGCAGATTTATGGTGTGCAATAGAAAAGGGTTTGGGAAATGAATAGGTGCACGCGTGAGCACGATTGGACTAGTTGTTAGGGACGCTCACGCGTGACGTAGAGGATAAACATAGAGAGTTCCAACTCAGCCTGCAAACTAACTGGAAGTGTTTTCAAATCGTTGTATATTCTTTTATACCTTGACCAATAAACACACACGTTTACACCTTGGCTGGAGCCTTGACTTATTATATACAGATGCCTTCAGTTATATTCAGACTCGCCGTGATCTGTAACAGTCTGAAATGGTGCCAGTATACCAGGATACTGATTTGAGCTGTCGCGGCCACAAGCGATCACAGAGGTCATCATCACAAAACAAAACAATGAATTTTTAGAAGGCAGAAATTTGTCAGAGGCCACGGACGATTATGTTGAAGTCATGCATCATTGGGAATATCGTATCTACAGATCTTTCTGATGGGGCCGATGTTTGTTAAAACCGTCACGCAAAACATAATATTCTGAGCTGTGGAACAGAGCTGCCATCATCATTTGTCGAGTCCTGAGCTGATCTGGCCGTTGTTTTTAAACGTCGTCAATAAGCTACCTTGAAATGTCGTCTTACGGGAGCTATTGATTGATCTGGCCGTTATCGTCATCATGTCATTGAACTTGACCTTGGTTGCCTGAAGTGAAGTCATCTTTAATCACAAAAAGTTGGTGGTCAACGCTTATACTGAACCAAGCCATTTGCTCATTTGTTTTCGATCGTTGTCTCCGATTGAGGAAACTCTACTATTTACGAAAATCAACTCCATTCGAGCTTGGTCATAAATGCAGCTATCTTGAACTCTGGCTTATCAAAATGTTACTCAAGCAAAGCGATAACGTTAATGTGGAATCTTCTGAAGCGGGTGGGCATAGTGGGTTGCCGTCCTGCTGAAGAAGAGACCCTATTTAAATCGCTTCATTAAGCTAGAGCCGTTTCCAGACGTGCCCTTTTTCGGGTGAAGTCCAGACGAGCCCGCCAAAGGGTGAAGCCACAGTTCAGACGTGCCCAACGAGGGGTGAATGCCCAACCAGGGGTGAAAGTGGAAGTACTCCTCGCGCTAGAGAAGCCAGAGATGTCTGAGGATTGATGTAACCACCAGAGGCTGCTTTCCAGGGGTCAAAAAACCGACAGGACAACTAGAAGACAAGGTCGTCGTTTGGGGAAATCTAAGAAATTACAGCTTCAAATATCCTTATATAATTACATAAAACGAACGGTATGGATTATTGATTTTAGGACAATTATTATAATTGTGTAATAATTTTTGTTCATTGATTAGATCGACCTTATTAGATTTTGGCAAGGACGATATCATGGCAACACAAGATAACACAGATGAGACCTCTCAGTCGAGCAAGTACTGGGTGTGAATAGACAAGCCTTTGTGGTTACAAGATGATGGTTTTAATTATTCCGTTATGTATTGTATAAATTAAAACTGCACTTGCTGAAGACAAATCGTGCAAATTTGGTTTAGATATATCATTAAAAGTAAGTATGAAGTATATAAGTAGAGAGTTAAGAAACGTAACTGTGTGGTTAAAAGAATTGAAAGTGGCGGTCACTGAAGTGGAACATTTTATAGAAAGTTTACGGGGAAGAACGACTGAACAGGAGGCTTATAGATTTAAGGTAGAGTGCAATGGAATAGTAAAGAATAATAGGAGACAGATAGTATCTAATGAAAACAGAAGACAACATAACGTGGTATATAGAGACAGTTATGTTGAACCACATAGAAGCAGTTATAATGAACAAAGATATAGAAACCTTCCCAGAAAACAGTGGTCTTGGCCTTCAAATAGTGAAAACGCAAGAGCCTTGCGAGAGAACTGGTTTCAGATCAGACAGTTGCGATATTCAGTAGCAAGGTTGAAAAACAGAGAAGAAAACACAGACAAGATTTTTGGTAGTCAGGAGGTATCTTCAGTCTTTAGTGTCAGACGAGAAAGACAGACACAAACGCAGCCAGGCAATAGTGTGGATAATAGTACTCAGACACCGATTGATAAACTAGAAAGAAAAACTCAATCAAAACCCACTGAGTTGAAAGTGACAAAGAGAGGCACCGTTGCATTAAAGAGAGACACCGGTACAGAAGTTAGACAACCCAAGACAAAAGACAGCAGAAAGAAAATTAGAAAGAGTGTTAGGACTAGAAATGAAAAAAAGTTTGCGCATATATAATCATGGATATAGAACCGAAGAATCTTTTGAGTCGTCTCTGGAATCAGAATCTTCAGACCTCACAGATTTTAGTATAGAATATACACCAGACAGGGATTTAAAAGGAATGAATAGGAACGAGAGGATTGCACTACGAGCAGATCCTGACTCGAAGCGTGAGGTTTCCTCATACGGTATGGTTGCTGGTAGACAGACAGACAGAATTTTAGTTGGTGACTCTTTGGAACAAGATACCAGTATATATGACAGAAAAGTAGCGAAGGCTAGGAGACAAATACCAAGAGAGAGAGAGAAAAAGATACTTTCAAAAAGAAAGATGTTTGCCTAGTAGAAAGTAGAACATAAAAACAGCAAAAAGCTGAAGAGTCGCTGGAAAAAGCTAGAAGTCTCATGAAGTCGATAAGACCATGGCTATATGGAAATAACAAATACGTGCAGATTTGAGTATTTTGTAACTGAGCTTGGAGTAATTCAAGTTTGATGAGGCTTATACCGGTTCAAAAGTTATGTTGCTGTGGAGAGGGTAATGCGGATGTTATAGCCTGAAAATAGCGCGAAGAAGTAGATCATTATTATGAAGTGATGAGGAGGTTAAGATAAAGTGAGTGAGTGGTTGATTGTCGGAGTAGTTGGATGTGGAAATTAGGTAGGACGGAGAGTAGTGTTTGCTTGTGATGGTTGAGAAAAGCGGAAATAAGAAAGCAGTCGAATTGTGAAAGTCCTGTTAAGTATTGAAGTAATTCGTCTGGCAAGACGTTGTTCTTGCATGTGTAAAAGGGTAGACAAACAAGTGTGCGTCGTGCTGAAGAAGGAAGCTTTGATAAGTCTTTTGGGGTGGAGTGCATGTATAGAACGATGTCAGGTGATTAGTAGTAGTAGCGCATGCATGTATGAGGCGTTTGGTATATCTTGTGTCACTGTGTGTGGAAGTGATCGACACGCTTAGGCTGCGGTGAGTAACTGGTAGAATGTTGATTTCGTGTCTAATTTGTTTTCTTAGAAGTAATAGTATAGGCACGTAAGGGTGTCGTGATACGAGAATAATGATGAGATGAGAACGAGGTTGTTTGTATACAATTCTCAGTGCATATGAGAAGCATAAAATACGACTGCCGTGCGAATATGTGAAGAGTGGCTGATGGGTGACGCTGATAAAACATACCGGTGATTTTGTGGAGGATAGAGTAACTGAGTATGCGGAAGTTGGGGGGTAGAGAGAAGATGATTGAAAAGGTGTGATGTATTTTGTTTGGAATGTGTGGTGTTGGACAGAATTAATGAAAATTCTATGACAGGGTGACAGAAAGAGAGTTAACATTTTGAATGACGTTTCATAAAACAGATTTAGTATTGTTGACAGAGACATGTCGAAGCAAGAATGCCTGATACAGAGAAATGAGAGAAGATGGTTTGCCCAGTCGGAGTGAGGTTTGTTGTTAGTCATGTGTGGTGTTGCTTACTGTTTCTGAAAGAGTCCCGATAAATAGGAGTAACCTTGAGTAGTACTGAAAGATGAGTGATGTAAGCAAGAGAAGGAGAGAATGTGATTAGCCAAATGAACATCAGAGTATTATAAATAGAGCACTATAGAACGTGTTCCGATAAGTGTGACTGGCTTGACTATCATCGCGGTGTGAGAACGCTAGGAGAGAGTTGAGGATAGTTTAGAGTTGTTGTGGTGAGATGTTGGAAAGTACTCATGCAGGAGAATGAAATGTTAGTTGCGTCGGGTAGACGAGAGACTCAAAAGTAGAATTAGTTGTTGGTACAGTAGATAGATGTATTGGTGAAGTCTATAGTAAATAGACATTCATTGGTAGTTGTAGTATTGTGGAGACACCGTGGTAAACGGGATGAATGTTGGTACAAATCAAATTCAAGGGAAACAACTAGATTAGGAAATGTGCTGAGCTGCAGTTTCCCTTACTGAGTAGTTGAATTGTGGTGTGCTGAAATAGCCACACTACTTGGAAAATAGAGCAATTTTGTGCTGTAGTTTACAGTAATTGTTTGTTTAGTATGTCAAGTGCAGTAGTGTCGCAATGGGATAGTTTCGTGAAAGATGGAATGTTGGGAAGGGAAATAATCAATGCTTGACTTCCAGAAAAAGTACGGTCATTTGTTGATTAATGACTTTTGGTTGAGGAGAACAGATATTGTTCTGCGTTATGATGAGAATATGGTCTGTAGGTAACAGATATATAGATATTTTGGGGTTAATGCCTAGCATTGAGTTGATGTTTTTTTTCTCTGTTATAAGAATAACGGAATAGGTATGACTTGTGTTCCTGGCACTGAATAGATATGTATAAGAGACCAATGTTGTTTGGTTACCTTAAGTAGTTAAGTCTATGTGAATTTTATTATTTCACTATGTATAATTATTTTGAAAAGTGTTGGGGATAACTCTTCTCTTTAGCGAGAAGACAGCTGGTTTTAATTGAATTTGATCTTTCATTGCATCATATATGATATGTTATATTATTTTTTGATTGACTTAGTTTGGTAAAATGATTGCCATTTGATTTTAGAATAGGATTGTTGTGTTTTCAGTCTTTTACGTACAAACTACTGGTCCGTAAAAGAGACCAGTAGTGTTAGATAACACTAGATATTTTCTTTTAATTGATGCTTGTTTTATTTTGAAAAATGTGGGCATATATGACAACATTGTAAAAACAAAGGGGGGTGATATTGTTGTTCTATTTTGATTTGTCTTGACTCCAGTTATTCTCGAATTGTGAGTTTAATTAGCTTACTTTGGTTAAATATTAGCATATTACTTTGCAAAATTGAGTTGCTGTTGACCATTCTTAAAAATAATTACTTTTCAGTAAAATTGTTTTTCTTTTGACGTTTAATTGGGTGAAGTTTTAAAACAGAAACTAGTTAATAAGGTCCTTGAGAATTTTGGGTGCAGGGTTACATTCAGAAGATGTGGGGCAATTTAAAAAAAAACATGGTCTCCATGGGGTCAGAAGTGAACATGGATTTAGTGCCATGATGTAATGGAAATTTAATAAGCGCCATGAGATTGCTGGTTTTTTTAGGACGTGGGTAATGCTTATAATAATTGCTGCGCCAGACAGCGTGAAGACAAATAGTAAAACATGAATTGAATGCCATGTTTTAGTCCTGTAGATATCAATACAAGAGTTGGGGGAGTAAACCAGTGGAAGGTTTATAAAGGGATGTAAGTATGTTCGTGAGAAACGAACATTGTCAGTGTGGAGAGCTGTGGTCACAGCGAACATAGATTAAATGCCATGAAGTTTTGCGAAAAAAAAGGGGAGGGTCCGTGATATAAGGACTGAGAAAGAATAACGTTGATTGCAAGCAGTGAGGGGTTAGACATGAGTTCAGTGGCGGTATTTTGTTGCTGTTGATAACGGCATAAATTGAAAAGTAGAGGTTTTAGGAGATATACCCATAATAAATGGACATTAGTGGATTGCTGAAGTTTTCGGCGAGATTAATAGGGAATTCTAAGTGAGGTATAGGAGAAATTTGGTTATGTTAGGTGATGTTTATAATGATTTGTGTGCTGTCTGTAATATATAGACATTTAGGAGTGAATAATATTTTTGGTGGTTGATGCTTGATGCTGGCTGCAGTGTCTGGCTATTTGCCGCAAACCAGTCCTGCCTCTTATGATCCACAGTGCTGTAAACCTCTACCGCTTTATTATAAAGACTTTCCTTAAGTTTATCCCACTTTTCACTTGCTGTTTAAATTTCTGACGTACCAGTGAAAGCGTCTTCAAGTTGCTGTTTGAACTCAAAGCACTTATCAGGATCGTGGGTATTAATAATATTAATCCTGGGGCTAGATTTGTGTTTAGCTGTGTAGATTTTCTTTGGTCTCAGTCTAACCCTTGCAACAACCAAAGAATGACCCGAATGACAGTCAGCACTGAGGTAACTTCGAGTTAATGATGTTTGCTTTAGATGTTGTCTCCGTGCGATGATAAAGTCCAGCTGATGCCAATGGCCGGATCTTCGATTTTCCCACGTGATCTTATGTAGCTCTTTTGTTTTAAAAAAGGAGTTTGTAATACATTGGTCATTTCTGGTGCAATGCTCCAACAGCCTTTGCCCATTTTCATTCATGCGACCAATGTTGTATTTTCCAAGGCACACTGGCCATGAACTCCAGTCCTTGCCCACACGAGCTTTGAAATCACCGAGCATATAAATGTAGTCGGATTTTAGAACTGCCTTGATCACAGAGTCTAGCTCCTCATAGAACGAATCCTTCACATCATCAGAGGAAGCAATTGTCGGTGCATATGCAGTGATAATGGTGGCAAAACCACAAGAGGTTGCCAAGCGCAGAGATACTAGTTTTTCAATACCTTCGGCTGGAATTTCAATCATTCCCAGTAGCGAATTGATGCCTTTTTTTCTGCCTATCCTCTACCCTTCCAAAAACAGGTATAATTGTTTTCCCTGAGTGACCTTTTCTCAGCGAGGCGAGTCTCCTGCAGGCTAGCAATATCAATGTTAAGAGGATTGAGTTCGGCATAAATCACAACCGTTTTTATCACATCGTCAATATTCGTCAGATCAGTGGAAAATCCTGGACACATCGTTCTTATGTTCCAGGTTTCAAACCGTAGCTTGAGGTTTCTTTTATTATTTTTATTAGTGCTTGGTGCATTGGTTTAACAGCCTGCAATTTAGATTTTGTGCTATCCCCAAGCACCCATTGAAGAAGGCAGGCTGTGGCGAAGCAGCACCCATTTGGTCGATGGCTGCTCAGTTTTAGGCGGGCGGTAGCTGATCAGTGACACCTGTATGTGTCTTCCACCGTCAGAGGCAGCCCGTGGCGCCCTATGTTTACGCCAATTGACTAGGGCTTATAACCCGTAACTGTTACCTCTCACTTTGATTCTGCGACCGGTTAAGACCAGGGATGGAGTTATACCTCTCCATATCACAAAGTCTGGGCTAAAATATAGAGGCCATGTATTGCCCATGCAGTATAATAACCCTCTCGGCCTGCCTAGTTCACTCAAAAGGAATGTTAACACCAATACAATGGAACAAGACAAGCTGCAGAAGCTGCCGAATCAGCAAAGTAATGCTCTAACTGTCCGCCTGTTGGAGCTTCGATCCTAGACCAGCTGCCAATCAAGGCTTAGGGCCTGGTCTGCCCTGCCATGACATTTTGTCTTTAGGTTGTATTTCCTCGCACCAGGATAAGGCTTGTAACCTCCCAATTGCACTCTTCCGCCCGAAGCCGTTGGCACAGTGTGGGGTGTCGGGTTTGGTAAGCGCCGCCCAACATTCTACGCTGACAGAAAGCAGGTAGTACCGTCTACTGTCATACGGTAGCTCAGTCATATCTGACAAAGACCTGACACTTTAAGTTCTTTACATATTCCTGGGCAAACCAGGCGGCATTTAATGGGCGCATTAATAGTGGACGCATTGGGTTAAAATCATCTGGCTTGATCTTTTGGAAAAAAACTTAATTTTAAACTTAAAAGATATTGAGGACATGATCAACAGACACATACCAAGTCTTACTGAAAATCTTGTATGACTTCTTCTTCTTCTTTCGTTCGCCTGAAATATGTTTATAACTGCAATGTTGTCTCTTGTATGAATCTAACAGTCGTTTTTAGTTCACTCAGCGGTCCATAGAGTTTATTTTCCACTGTTGTCTCTCTAGTGGAAAATAAACTCTATGGACCGCTGAGTGAACTAAAAACGACTGTTAGATTCATACAAGAGACAACATTGCAGTTATAAACATATTTCAGGCGAACGAAAGAAGAAGAAGAAGAAGAAAATCTTGTATGACTTCTTCTTCTTCTTTCGTTCGCCTGAAATATGTTTATAACTGCAATGTTGTCTCTTGTATGAATCTAACAGTCGTTTTTAGTTCACTCAGCGGTCCATAGAGTTTATTTTCCACTGTTGTCTCTCTAGTGGAAAATAAACTCTATGGACCGCTGAGTGAACTAAAAACGACTGTTAGATTCATACAAGAGACAACATTGCAGTTATAAACATATTTCAGGCGAACGAAAGAAGAAGAAGAAGTCATACAAGATTTTCAGTAAGACTTGGTATGTGTCTGTTGATCATGTCCTCAATATCTTTTAAGTTTAAAATTAAGTTTTTTTCCAAAAGATCAAGCCAGATGATTTTAACCCAATGCGTCCACTATTAATGCGCCCATTAAATGCCGCCTGGTTTGCCCAGGAATATGTAAAGAACTTAAAGTGTCAGGTCTTTGTCAGATATGACTGAGCTACCGTATGACAGTAGACGGCACTACCTGCTTTCTGTCAGCGCAGAATGTTGGGCGGCGCTTACCAAACCCGACACCCCACACTGTGCCAACGGCTTCGGGCGGAAGAGTGCAATTGGGAGGTTACAAGCCTTATCCTGGTGCGAGGAAATACAACCTAAAGACAAAATGTCATGGCAGGGCAGACCAGGCCCTAAGCCTTGATTGGCAGCTGGTCTAGGATCGAAGCTCCAACAGGCGGACAGTTAGAGCATTACTTTGCTGATTCGGCAGCTTCTGCAGCTTGTCTTGTTCCATTGTATTGGTGTTAACATTCCTTTTGAGTGAACTAGGCAGGCCGAGAGGGTTATTATACTGCATGGGCAATACATGGCCTCTATATTTTAGCCCAGACTTTGTGATATGGAGAGGTATAACTCCATCCCTGGTCTTAACCGGTCGCAGAATCAAAGTGAGAGGTAGCAGTTACGGGTTATAAGCCCTAGTCAATTGGCGTAAACATAGGGCGCCACGGGCTGCCTCTGACGGTGGAAGACACATACAGGTGTCACTGATCAGCTACCGCCCGCCTAAAACTGAGCAGCCATCGACCAAATGGGTGCTGCTTCGCCACAGCCTGCCTTCTTCAATGGGTGCTTGGGGATAGCACAAAATCTAAATTGCAGGCTGTTAAACCAATGCACCAAGCACTAATAAAAATAAAAAAAGAAACCTCAAGCTACGGCTACTATGGATATATTGTAGTTTGGGCAATCTTGGAGTCCCGACTAGTATGGTCTGAGGTCGGCCCGGCCAGTGAAGTGGGTATTTGTGAATCTCGGAAAGTCGAGGTGACCAACAGAATACTCAACATATTAGGTCTTGTGCTCAGCTTGGTCGTGGAAATATGACAATAAAACATGAATAAACGGAGGACAAATGGGCTAACTTCTTTCTTCTGCCTTTTATCTCGCTGGGGAGTATAGGGACTAAGCCAACTCACCCGTATTGTAGGCTTGCTCATGAATGCGTAGATGTTGTAGTTAAAACATGTTTATTTAACCATTCTAACGCCAATCTTCCTTACTTGCCTCGTAAAACATGCATGGTAGGTTATGTCACTTGTTTACCCGGGAGGACTGTGGAATCAACAAGCACATCTTCAACTTTATTCCCTGTTGGGATTATTGACTGACTTCTGTCTACACTCCTCCCTTCTGTCTTCCCTTCCATATATCTATTTCTTTCACTCTCTCTCTCCTTCATAACATACCCTGACAACAGTTTCCTCCAACAATGAATAACCTGTTTATTGTTGAAAACTATGTCAGTTGTATGTATTGAATGTGTATCTGTAGTTGGTAGTGTCTGCTAAGGTGACTGCAAGATAGGACTTTTAGATGTTAGTCTTCGTAATCTTCTCCGGCATATTCAAAAGGCCAAAACATCAGACATCAAACACAGAATTAGAACGTTCTCACCCGGTATGATCCGTTCAGCTTGAGTCTTGACTTAATCCAATTCTTGAAAAAACAAACAATTGTTCACCACAGTAACACCGTACAGTAATGTGATCACGGTAAGTCCTTTCCGTAGACAGAGTTTTCTGTTTTATGTTGTTATAATCCATCAGTGAAAACACCTCACACCTGTCCACAGTTATTTAACCGTTTTCTGAATATAGGTACACTGGTCTAGGGTTCTTCCCTGTTTCGTTTAGGTGAGTACTCAATGACAATGTTTTATCCTATTTTCTATGCTTGAATAAAGTTCCTTCTCTAAGGTTCACCAAAACCTGTTTTTTTTTGACATTCGTTAAGTCACCCACTTTGCATTTGCTATAGTGACATACTTTCACTGCACCTGTGAAGTGCCTGATTAAATTAAAAGGTCTTTCCTGTATTATCAACACTGCTTTCTCGGTATAAGAGATGTACTGGTTTATCTTCTTTGATAGGTCAGGCTGTGTAGTAGAACCTGGGTAATAAACATTAAATCAGGTGATTTAAGTCTGCCTCATATCACTGTCTATGTGATTGTCTGTCTCCAGCCGTAATGAAACAGCCTCCGAAAGAATACTCTGACATAAACAGCAGAATTCACTAAAGTATAAACTATTCACTAAATAGAAAGCAATAGTAAACCCTACGCACAACCACATATTTCCCTATGCTAATATTACTCTAATATTAGTGTTACCTTATATATATGCACTTATGTTCCTGGAATCGAAATACACTAGCGAATAACACACTAATATCCCCTCTTCTTTAAACCATTAGGGACGTGTCTTTCTTTCCCCCCTTAGGAGCATATCTCATTCAGCCCAGTTTGGAACACACACTAACTAGCAATCCCAGTTGCTACTTATTTATAACAAGTGTCCAATCCTCCGGTGATTGTTTGATCTACAATCAATTTTGCCGTATCCTGCCCGTCAAACAGCGGAGAAATCACGTAGTGGTTAGTTGTACGTTTCATTCGCTATTACGCTGTTCCCTGAGTTTCCCCGTACGCGAATACTTCAAAGCAACTTCACTCGCTGATCGTTTTCTCCGGTCGTATGTCCCCAGCGCGACCGTCCCGTTTCTCCGTGTCCGTCAGATCGTCAAGCAATGAACTTTACTAACACCTGTATCCTATTTTCATATCTGTGTCGGTCAATGATCTTTTATTCGTCCTCCTCTCAGAATGAAGTACACGATTGTTAACCCTTCTCCTTCCTTGTATTTTAATATGTAAGTTATCAAGGAATCATTAAACTGCAGTTTTTCCGTGACAGGTTACAATGCTAAGTTTCTGTGCACCCCTTATGGGCCCCAGTAACACATGGATAAAATGGGCTATTTACTATACTTTATCCAAACTAATCTTACAAATAATGTAGAGACAAAACATTATTCATGTGAAAAACATCGGAAATTACTTTGTTTTGACTCTAAATGCACGCCACTTCAATTGAGTTTCAGGATGTTGTGATTTAAGTGTCAAGTCCCATGGTCCACAGTGTACTCTTCCATCGAGGTATAAACTGTTTAGTTTTCACATGGGTTGAGGCATTGCATGACAAGATGCAGTTGCAAAGTCCTTTACTACCCGGTGTTCACATCTCCTTACCCTAAATGGGCAGAGACAATGTTCGTTATAAAATAACATATCATAACATCATCTTTCACTTTTGCAGTCAAGCGTCTTGGGGAGGAATAGTTATTTTCCAGCTCCCGATATGTGACACTTGATAGTTTCGTTAAATGTGATTGTACAATATCTTTGATGTCGCCTATCTATTTTCTTCTGATGTTTTATTTACATACAGACAATCGTCAAATATCAATTGTGTTGAACGGAATCTTGTTAAGCAGAATTTATCGCCACAGCTTCGACACAGAGAACAGGTGTGAAACTCTTTTGTACCAGGGCATATACAAATACAATAACCAAGACACTGCCTTGTAAGACAGTGCTGTGGGAATTCTCTACAACTAACGCCAGTCATACAAAGTCCATGCGTTCGACGGTGTGTTTCATCTCCAACATTGAGACACTCATATGTTCTGTTCAGTTTTTTTAGCATATCCTTTACAGGACTTAGCTGTCAACACCAGCATCTTTCAGCTGTATGTTGATCTCTTGGCAAGATTACGCTTAGTAGTTTGCCATTGCTTTCTGAGCGGCCGGCTCACATACCCCGTAAGTTACCAATGCGATTCGAACCACTACTGATTTGAACCGTCATCACGTTGCCGACGAGAGTATACGAGATTACGGAGAAAAGTCATAACGTCTAAGCCACGAAGCCGGCTCTGTTCAGTTAGATGTGTATATTTGCTGTCTGGTTTGCGCAGGAATATGTCATTAGTGTATATCCACATCTGGAGTCTTCTTTTTCTGAGGTAGATAATATTTGATAAATTAGTATATACAAAGTGAGGTCGCCATTATCATCATAATCATGATCATGTAACAGGTCGTGTGCGGAACACCGCTCTCATCACAGCCCACAGAGAAGACTCTATATCTTTCGCCCATGCGTGTAGCCACATATCAGGTTTAATCACATTACTTTTTGTTCAGTTGATTGATTGATTGATTGATTGATTGATTGATTGATTTAGGAACCGACATCACAGCATTCGGGGCATTCCCATAAGCGCTCCGTCCCCATCCTCAGAAGCCAGCGAAGAGTTCCAACCCCAATATTACCAGTAGCAATCTGATTATAAGTGCTTCTCGCCTTTCCTCTAAGTGTCAAGCATCGGCCAGATCCCCTCGTCACTCAACGCTGTCGCATTCTTGCCAGATCATGGTGATCCATTTGCTCCTCCGAGGTGTACACGTGCTCCCACAAGGCCGCAACCACGTCTGCCTTATCATGTATAAATACTCCACCAAGTTATGCAGAGCCAGCCAATCTGTCCGCCTGTTCATTCCCCAGCACACCGGCATGCCCCGGAGAAAAGATCCAGACAATGCTTGCCACCCGTGACTTCCGAAGCGAAGCAAGCCACTCGGCACGAAGCTTGCCTGTCCTCACCCTACTCAGCATTCTTTCTGAGTCGGTTACAATCACGATGTGTGTGTGTATATCGTATTCTCCGTCCAGCGGAAAGCTGCACTGACTGCCTCCACCTCCATTCTTAAGCTAGATGTTGTGCTATCATATGCCAGGCTCTCCTGCACCAAACGTCGACCATTAGCCTTTGCCAAGAAACCCCAGGCACTTCTACTACCTCTCAACAACTAACCATCTGTGTAGATAATCACATCACCCGGGTGAGCATTATCCTGAATTTTTGTTCAGTAAATAAATATAGCAGTGTGATTGCTGTTGATAGTTTTAGCCTAATAAAACAAAATATATGTGATATTTCGGTGCTGGTCTTTCAAATCCCGGGGGATTTATTGCTTGGAGAGGGGATAGAAAACTGCGCATCATGGTCCCCGTGTAGATAGTTCTTTGTTACCAGGTCTCTACATCAATATCATTTCAACAGATGCAAAACAGTTTGAGGACGGAGACACCACAAACACCAATACATCGGACTTGAGACAGATTAGCAAGAAATCAACCATAGTGGGTCATACACGTGTATTATTCCTTGGTACAGAGAGGGAGAGCGGAGATGAAGAGGCTTTCCATGTGTTTAGGACGAACTGTGCAACATCAAGAGGCGTGCAGAATATTAAATATTAACTTAATTATTAAACACCATGCACCACTAACAGCATCAGACAACAGCTGAATACATAATTCAAAAAAAGCAGTAAATGATATAACATGCTCTGATATCACAAGATGAAAACGTGTTGAAAACTGGCAACCTACAGCTGATGAGATTACAGAAGACTGACAAACTGCAGCTGATGAGATTATAGAAGACTGACGAACTGCAGCAGATGAGATTATAGAAGACTGACAAACTGCAGCTGATGAGATTATAGAAGACTGACAACCTACAGCTGATGAGATTATAGAAGACCGACGAACTGCAGCTGATGAGATTACAGAAGACTGACAAACTGCAGCTGATGAGATTATAGAAGACTGACAAACTGCAGCTGATGAGATTATAGAAGACTGAAAAACTGCAGCTGATGAGATTATAGAAGACTGACAACCTACAGCTGATGAGATTATAGAAGACTGACGAACTGCAGCTGATGAGATTATAGAAGACTGACAAACTGCAGCTGACGAGATTATAGAAGACTGACGAACTGCAGCTGATGAGATTATAGAAGACTGACAAACTGCAGCTGATGAGATTATTGAAGACTGACAACCTACAGCTGATGAGATTATAGAAGACTGACAAACTGGAGCTGACGAGATTATAGAAGACAGGCAAACTACAGCTGATGAGATTATAGAAGACTGACAAACTGCAGCTGACGAGATTATAGAAGACTGACAAACTGCAGCTGATGAGATTACAGAAGACTGACAAACTGCAGCTGATGAGAATATAGAAGACTGACGAACTGCAGCTGATGAGATTATACAAGACTGACAAACTGCAGCTGATGAGATTATAGAAGACTGACAAACTGCAGCTGATGAGAATATAGAAGACTGACGAACTGCAACTGATGAGATTATAGAAGACTGACGAACTGCAACTGATGAGATTATAGAAGACTCAGAAACTGCAGCTGATGAGAATATAGAAGACTGACAAACTGCAGCTGATGAGAATATAGAAGACTGACGAACTGCAGCTGATGAGATTATAGAAGACTGACGAACTGCAGCTGATGAGATTATAGAAGACTGACAAACTGCAGCTGATGAGATTATAGAAGACTGACGAACTGCAGCTGATGAGATTACAGAAGACTGACAAACTGCAGCTGATGAGATTATAGAAGACTGACAAACTGCAGCTGATGAGATTATAGAAGACTGAAAAACTGCAGCTGATGAGATTATAGAAGACTGACAAACTGCAGCTGATGAGATTATAGAAGACTGACGAACTGCAATTGATGAGACTATAGAAGACTGACAAACTGCAGCTGATGAGATTATAGAAGACTGACGAACTGCTACTGATAAGATTATAGAAGACTGACAAACTGCAGCTGATGAGATTATAGAAGACTCAGAAACTGCAGCTGATGAGAATATAGAAGACTGACAAACTGCAGCTGATGAGAATATAGAAGACTGACGTACTGCAGCTGATGAGATTATAGAAGACTGACGAACTGCAGCTGATGAGATTATAGAAGACTGACAAACTGCAGCTGATGAGATTATAGAAGACTGACGAACTGCAGCTGATGAGATTACAGAAGACTGACGAACTGCAGCTGATGAGATTATAGAAGACTGACGAACTGCAGCTGATGAGATTATAGAAGACTGACAAACTGCAGCTGATGAGATTATAGAAGACTGACAAACTGCAGCTGACGAGATTATAGAAGACTGACAAACTGCAGTGACGAGATTATAGAAGACTGACAAACTGTAGCTGATGAGAATATAGAAGACAGGCAAACTACAGCTGATGAGATTATAGAAGACTGACAAACTGCAGCTGACGAGATTATAGAAGACTGACAAACTGCAGCTGATGAGATTATAGAAGACTCAGAAACTGCAGCTGATGAGAATATAGAAGACTGACAAACTGCAGCTGATGAGAATATAGAAGACTGACGAACTGCAGCTGATGAGATTATAGAAGACTGACGAACTGCAGCTGATGAGATTATAGAAGACTGACGAACTGCAGCTGATGAGATTACAGAAGACTGACAAACTGCAGCTGATGAGATTATAGAAGACTGGCAAACTGCAGCTGATGAGATTATAGAAGACTGACAAACTGCAGCTGATGAGATTATAGAAGACTGACGAACTGCAACTGATGAGATTATAGAAGACTGACAAACTGCAGTGACGAGATTATAGAAGACTGATAAACTGTAGCTGGTGAGAATATAGAAGACAGGCAAACTACAGCTGATGAGATTATAGAAGACTGACAAACTGCAGCTGATGAGAATATAGAAGACTGACAAACTGCAGCTGATGAGAATATAGAAGACTGACGAACTGCAGCTGATGAGATTATAGAAGACTGACAAACTGCAGCTGATGAGATTATAGAAGACTGACAAACTGCAGCTGATGAGATTATAGAAGACTGACGAACTGCAACTGATGAGATTATAGAAGACTGACAAACTGCAGCTGATGAGATTATAGAAGACTGACGAACTGCAGCTGATGAGATTACAGAAGACTGACGAACTGCAGCTGATGAGATTATAGAAGACTGACGAACTGCAGCTGATGAGATTATAGAAGACTGACAAACTGCAGCTGATGAGATTATAGAAGACTGACAAACTGCAGCTGACGAGATTATAGAAGACTGATAAACTGCAGTGACGAGATTATAGAAGACTGACAAACTGTAGCTGATGAGAATATAGAAGACAGGCAAACTACAGCTGATGAGATTATAGAAGACTGACAAACTGCAGCTGACGAGATTATAGAAGACTGACAAACTGCAGCTGATGAGATTATAGAAGACTCAGAAACTGCAGCTGATGAGAATATAGAAGACTGACAAACTGCAGCTGATGAGAATATAGAAGACTGACGAACTGCAGCTGATGAGATTATAGAAGACTGACAAACTGCAGCTGATGAGATTATAGAAGACTGACGAACTGCAGCTGATGAGATTACAGAAGACTGACAAACTGCAGCTGATGAGATTATAGAAGACTGACAAACTGCAGCTGATGAGATTATAGAAGACTGACAAACTGCAGCTGATGAGATTATAGAAGACTGACGAACTGCAACTGATGAGATTATAGAAGACTGACAAACTGCAGCTGATGAGATTATAGAAGACTGACAAACTGCAGCTGATGAGATTATAGAAGACTTACAACCTACAACTGATGAGATTATAGAAGACTGACAACTACAACTGATTCATTCATTCAGTAGCATACCCTTTGCAGAACCTCGCTCCCATGACAACCTTGCGGAAAACGTCTCGATCACAAGCAAGATGTCCCGCGTCCGATAAACCCAACTGGAGATCATCCGCCACATTCCGCACCCATCTTCTCTTTGGCCTTCCTCTTCCTCACTTTCTAAGCATATACCCCTCCATTATTGTTCTCTCCAAACTTTCATGACATTTCAAGTAGCCAACCTTCTTCAATATTCAGTCAGTTCTTGTCGTATGGATACATTTGTTCTTTTCCGTATCCAAAATAATCTTAGAACCCGTCTATAACATGCATATTCAAAGGCATTTATGCGCTGTTCAGCTTGTTTATAAAGTGTTCTTGTCTCACAGGCGTATGTTGCAATGGGAAAGATGCACGCTCTTAAAAATCTAATTTGTGTAGGTCTATCTGTCCCACTCCACAATTTATTCAGTTGTTTTAGTTTTTGAAGAGCAATAGATAGACGTCTTTTAACTTTCCTTCATTGTGTTACCATTGTACAGCTGATGAGTTTATAGAAAATTGACGAACTACAGCTGGTTAGATTATAGAATAATGACTGATGATATTATAGCAAATGTAATAAACTTACCCTTTCAGTACTTTTTTCTTTTGTTTTAGATCCGGAAGTTATTGAGGTAACACGCTTAAGGTGTCTCTAACTCAATGGGACACCACTGCGGTATATAAAAATGAAGTTGGCGTGACGTTGAAGTTGTCGACCTTGTTGGTTGTGATGTGAAAAGCTATAGGAGCCTTTGGTCGACATTAATGATTGTGGAAATCAGATCATGTATCCCTATAGTTGAACTGAAGGACATGTTGGAATGCACATATTCATTATGTGCAGCGTTAGGCATTAAAAAATATTAAACATTCTCAGACCACTATAAGGAAAACAAATGATACATTTCATTACTGGAAAATGCATGGGGCAGAAGGGAGAGGGGGGTGGGGGGGGGGGGAGAGAGAGAGAGAGAGAGAGAGAGAGAGAGAGAGAGAGAGAGAGAGAGAGAGAGAGAGAGAGAGGAAGGGGGGGGGGGCTCTCGGTGGCAAAGTGGTTAAGCCGTCTGTCTTGAACTTCTAAGGTTTTAGGTTATTTTTGGAAGACACTTGGGGTCATGGCAGAAGCTCTGGAGTTCGTGCTTTATGCAATGCTTTCGGTAGGCTACTCCGCGGAAAGTGACGGAGGTGTACAGGTTATATACTGATACTGGTACAATAATGTCGGTCCTCTTGCTGTGACACCCATGTCAATACTGGACAGAATCATGAACAGAAAGCTGAGAACCACGGGCAAGACATATTTGATTTCCTGCATCAATGAAGAGAAACTATGAGTCCAATAAATTATAGTTACTTGCATATCTTTTACTGTCGCAGTCAACCCCAGCATTTTATGGCTGTTTGTGATTACTTGGCAAGTTTCTGTTCAGTAGTTTGCCATTGATTTCTGAACGAACGGTACTGATATTATTTTATGAAAACCAACGCACGGAGGTCTGCAGCCAAATCCCCCCCCCCTCCCAGCTGTGCTTTGAACACGGTATACGGGATTACGAACAGTGCCTGCAACCCTTCGCCACAGAGCAGCTTTTAAATAAAATGACACACAGTAATAGAGGTGGAGTTTGGTGACACGCCGATGTGAAATACATTTGAGAAGGGGGATTCAACAATAGGACAAGCACTTGTTATCTCTAGACTTCCTCGGATAGCTCATGCCCGCCGGCAGTACTACTAAAGGGTAGGGCAGAACTAAAGAGCATCATAGAACAGATGTCCCACCTTCTCAGGCATAGACAGACACTGTCTTCAGTGTGCACATACCTAAGTTAGAGACCCCGCAGCACTTGAATAACATTAAAACTCGATCGGAACTGTCGTTTGCCAGGGGGAAAATCCAAAATAAAAAAAAAAAATAATAACCACCCAGGATATAATATTTATTGTGGGTTTTATAGAGTTCCATAAAGATGATGACGTCAATAAGTGAAAGGCAATATCTGGAAGGCAAGATGTGAAAGGCAAGATCTTAAAGGCAGTATATGGAAGGCAAGATGTGGAAGGCAAGATGTGATTGACAAGATGTGAAAGATAAAATGTGAAAGCTAAGGCATGGAAGGCAAGAAGGGCATAACCACGTTACTTTACCAAGACTTAAGGCAATTTAGTTCTCATCTTTTCCAGAAGCAAAGAGTTGAGCTGAGAAGAGTTGAGTCAAGAACCAACATCATTGCACTCGGGGCATTCCCATAAGCGCTCAGTCATCATCTTCAACAGCCAGCAGAGAGTTCCAATACTAATGGTGCCCGTTAAATTTGAGTACATGTCTGTCTTGTTTTACCTCTGAGTGACGACTGTCTACCAGATCCTATGGCCACCCCCTGCCGCAGCATTCTCTCTAGACCATGATAGTCTATCTGCTCTTCCATATTATTCAAGCGCTTCCAGGGGGTCATCTTCCTATCTGCCTTATCATGCATCAAATCATCTCTTAATGAAGCAGCACCAGCCAATCTGTCTTCTTGTTGATTTTCAACTACACCTGAGTGTCCAGGAGAAAAGATCCAGCAAATTCTCACATTCCGCTACCTCTGAATTGATGCATACAATTAAGCACGAAGCATATCAGTCACAATCACAATATGCGTGTACAGTTTATTCTCCAGCCAGCAACCGCCTCCACCTCCATTTTCAGGTTTGAGGTCGTGGTATCATATGCCAAGCTCTCATTTACCAAACATTGCCCATTGGCTTTTGCTATGAATCACCAGCACTTTTTTGCCTCTTAACACAGAGCCATCGGTATAGATAATCGGATAATCACATCGCCAGGACGAGAGTAATCCTGAATTAACTGCTGAATTTCTTCTTCTGTAGCGTCTGCCGATCACTCCCTACACTCACGTCCCAATGTGATTATAACTCCACACAAGTCTAACAAACGCCTTGCCTCTGCCAATCTTCGCAAGCGGACACACCTCCGTGATGGTATCTTCTGCCTTAACAGCCTGTGGCCCTTATTTGCATCCAGGGAATCATGTACGAGGTGTTTCTTGTCTGCAGCTACCTTGAGGTATGACCGTGCCTGCAAAACATTGAGAAGCAAAGAGAGATAACACAACTTTTATTGTCATGTGGGCAATAAGAATCTCAGTGTTATCTCGCTGTGGCTGTTGACCCAGGAGTGCACGACCACTCACCAGCGCCATGAGGTGATAGTTGTACGTTGTGATTTGCTGTCGCAAATGGTGTTTCGTATATTTAGTCTTGGAGAAAACTGTCGAGCAATGACAAAGTTATACTCCTGAGTGCCATAGCACAAAAGAACCAAGTGACGACATTCTCTTTTTTTTTTGGGGTCTCCCCTGATTTAATTTGTCTCCACTGACTTTATTTATTTATTTATTTATTTATTTATTTATTTATTTTGAATATAGGTCAGATGTCTAGCCGAAGAAAAAACAAGTTGCATGTTCTATGCAGTTTTACGATCAGTCGTTTGCTATTGCTGTCTGAACCAGAAGTCAATGGTTCAGTACAACTTAATGCCCATGTATGTATTGAATCCCTACCTTACCGTCAGCGCAACGGAAATGTAAAAGCGATTGCTTTTATACTTTCAACCACGTAGGCAAGTGAGAAAGATAAAGGTCTTCTGAATATGCAGTTACAAATAGTAAATAGTAGGTCACACTGCCGCTGACCGGGCAAATATTTCAATATTTAAAGAAAAGCTACCTACAAGAAAATCTCATCATCTCATCTCATCATGTTCCTCTTGTACCTTGCGGTGTCGAGGTGAAGTATAAACAGCGGGAGAGTGCCCGCTTATGGGCGTCATGTATCGATATTCCCATGGACTCTGTTATTCCCTGCGTCCATCGTTTACTTGGTCGGCCCCTTCCTCTTCTTCCCTCAGGTCTGTACATCATTGCTTGTAGTGGTATACTGATAGTTGGTAACCTACTTGCATGGCCAAACCATTTGACTTGCTGCCTTCTAATAAAATCTAGTGCAGCTAAAAACCCCACTTTAGTCCTGATTTCTTCATTTCTGATCTTACCTCTTCTTGATACATTGAGTATTCTTCTCAGAAATCTCATTTCTGTTGTTGTGATTTTTCTTTTCTCTTTTTCTGTCATTGTCCAGGTTTGGCATTGGTAACATAGAGTTGGTAGGAAGATTATGTTGTAAAGTGCTTTCTTAGTAGTTATTGATACATGTTTGTTCTTTAGTATTGGTGCCATTTGTCCAGTGAGTTGGTTTGCCTTATTGCATCTATTTTCGATCTCGTCTTCTGATTTGCCATTTGATGATATTATACTTCCTGGGCACTTGAAACTCTTTACTTGTTTCAAGTGATGCCCGATAAGGTGAATAGTTGTTGCTTTTTCTTCTTTAGTTATAGTCAATACCTCTGTTTTACTTTGTGCTAATTTTCATGTTATGTTCCCTACATATTTCGTTTAGACTATTCATGTGGTCTTGTAATTCAGCTTCTGATATTGCTATTAGTGCTTGGTCGTCCTCAAACAGGAGTTCTCTAATGGTTCGATTTGCAGATGGTTCTTCTTCCGTGTTTTCGTCATGCGGTGTTCTTGCGGTCTCTGTTTGGCTGGTTTCTTTACATATGAGTAGTATGTCAGGTCCTAACTAATTAGATTTTTAGGTGCTGCACCTATATTTTTTACTATATAAAAAGTCTAGCACCTACGCTCTGACGTCACCAAACTGCACCTACGGGGACCACATTTTCAAGAGATGCAACTCATGAATAAACAATCCTACGTATTTTTGCACTGTTACTTCCCTTTTTGTGATAAATTTTATGTCTTTAGAATGTAATAATTACTGTTATTATTGATTGTAGCGGGATGGGGCTTAAAAAAACTATCATCATACTAGTGATGCTGTTAAAGTACAGTGCTCTTCCTCCTCAACGTCAGCCTTCATTTTTTCTCGTCTTAATTTCTTTATCTGTATTGGGCATAAACACTGTCATCATTCCTTTGGTGATGTGTAAGGGATAGGGTTACAGTGCAATTCCTCGGGGTGGTCTAGGGGACGGTGGGTGTGGGAGCTCAGGGTGGAGGTGGGATGTCGGTGTGTGGGGTGGGGTGAGGGGTTTCGAACCTCGAGCTGCGGCGGTTGTCATATGAAAACCTTAATAAGTAAGAATGTAAATATGGCTGTTATTAGTGGTCTGTAGAGGGTCGAAGTGGTGTAAACACTATCATCATAGGGTTACAAATGAAAACATTCAAAAGTAAAAATGGCCGATATTATTGATTTTAGTGGGCATATCTTAGTGAAACTGGATGGTTAGGGGTGGGTAGCGATTATTAGTGGTCTGTAGAGAGTTACAACAGCTTATTCACTATCACCATACAGGTTACAAATGAAAACCTTAAAAAGTAAAGATGGCCGATATTAATGATTTTAGCGGGTATATCTTAGTTAAATTCGTTGGTGAGGGGTGGGTTGCGGCTATTAGTGATCTGTAGCGTGTCGTAGTGGCCAATACACTATTATCATACGGGTTACAAATGAAAACCTTAAAAAGTAAACATGGTCGATATTATTGATTGTCTCGGGTATGGCTTAGTGAAAGTCGATGGTAAGTGGTGGGTAGCGGTTATTAGTGCTCTGTAGTGTGTCGTAGTGACATATACACTATCATCATAATTTGGCAAATGAAATTCTTAAATACTAAAAATGGCCGATATTATTGATTGTAGCGGGTATAGCTTAGTGAAATTCGTTGGTAAGGGGTGGGTAGCGGTTATTAGTGGTCCGTAGAGTGTCATAGTGGTGTAAACACTAGTATCACAAGGTTACAAATGAAAACGTTAAAAAGTAAAAATGACCGATAATATTGATTGCAGCGGGTATAGCTTAGTGAAATTCATTGGTAAGGGGTGGGTAGCGGTTATTAGTGGTATGTAGAGTGTCGTAGTGGCCTATACACTATCATCACACAGGCTTCAAATGAAAACATTAAAAAGGTAAAGATGGCAGGTATTATCCTATGTAGCGAGTATGGCTTAGTGAAATTCATTGGTAAGGGGTTTGTGAGTGGAGGGAAGGCTAGATAGGTGCTTCTGAAAATTTATTAAGGGTGGTCGAGTGGGGGGGGGGGGTGGTAGATAAATACGTCCGGTCCTTGATAATAGCCAGATGGTAAGACTCATATTAAAGTCTAAAGATTGAACACATAGGTTTCTGATCTGAGGGTGACTGCCTAGGTGACTTATCACGGGCTATGTCGGTGGGGGTGAACATAGTGAACGTGTTCAGACATGTCTTTATGGAAAACCGGAGGATGACTCAGAGCGTACTGACCGCATAACGATACACATGAGTAATGGTGACATCGGATCAAGTATGGTTCTGCATCCGGTCGCATTGTAATGACTACAACAAGACCACGTGCTTACTGGCTAAAGCCGGTCAAAGATGGCGTCGCATCCGATCACACGAGGTAATGGGACACAAATGAAACACGTCGCTAAAGCCGCTCAAAGATGGCGCTGTATCCGGTACAAATGGATAATGGTAACACCCGATGACATATGGCGCTGCTTCCGGTAGCATGTGTAATGACTACAACCAGACCACGTGCTCACTGGCTACAAGTGGTCAACGATGGGGTCGCACCCGTTCATGTGGTAATGGAGAAACCAGACTACGTGGCTATAGAAGGTCATCAAATATGGCGCTGTATCCTGTCACGTGTCTTATGGGATACAACCGAAACACGTGACTAATGACTTAGCCGATCAAAGATGGCGTCGTATCCGATCACACATGGTAATTGGACACAACTGCACACGTGGCTAAAGCCCCTCAAAGATGGCACTGTATCCTGTACACATGGGTAATGGTTACATCCGATGAAATATGGCGCTGCTTCCGGTCGCATGTGTAATCACTACAAATAAATACGTCCGAAACACGTGACTAATGACTCAGCAGGTCAAAGATGGAGTCGCGTCCGGTCACATGACCAGACAGTGCATAATATTCTGCTGAGTCATTCTACGTCAGCAAATAGCGTCTATAAGACAGCCAGCATTCGTCGAATAGAAGTACCGGTCTCTGTAAGCAGCAACCAGATCAACATGTGGCAAGCCGCTAATGGTAAGTTGGCTTTTTGATAAATCTGTCACAGTTTCGATGTGGTTCTCCAAGTAGGCATACAGTTAACCTAACAATACTAGTATAATAAAGGGTTATATGGTGCTAGACGCATATAACTGAAGAGACAAGACATTTATTCATATATTATGGTAGGCTGGGACCACATGGAATACAGCTGACATTTGAACTTTTAAACACAGCGCTATGGTGGTACCGTAATAATATAGGTAGTAGCGTGTAGTCGTAGGGGAAGGTTAAAATGTCTTGCGGGGTCTATATACCCTTATTGATAGTAATATATGGACTGTTTAACAGAGGGTGCATGTCAGATACAGAGCTATTATTTATAATATGTATCACTATAATGCTGGTAAAGTACCTTATTCTTATCTGTTTTACAGATACCGATGCCCACGAAAACATAATTAGCAAACTGTGGAGAATACTAAGAGCAGACCCAAACAGCTATTACATGGCGTGTCTTAATATCCCACAAAATCAAGAAGCCGAGAATACATTCAGTCATTCTTGTGATTATGGTGATGGTGGTAGTTTTGCGGACCTAGTAACGGTTCGACTGCGGGATGTGCTACACCAAAACTTCACCGCAGACGAAATAATCACATTAAGCCTGACTAGAATTGAGGAATGCATCCTCGACTATAATCGCCAGCAGGATACATCTGAACAATACACATCCAACGTGGAGCGATCAGCGTCACCGACATCCTTAACCTTTAGTCAATCCACACTAGCGGACGAGTATTAAAACACCTACATAAAAACATGATGGATGTATTATACTTACAGCCATGTCTTCAGAAGCTGACCAGTACTCAATATAAAGAAAAACCACATTGGCTGTGAGGAGACTGTATATTTATATCGTTGTTATTCTGTCTTCACAGACCGTAACTCACAGTGACTACAACGCAAGTAACACTGCGCCCTCTACGCTATCTATTTCATCATGGTGAGAGGTCATAGGGCGAGCATGACCCGCATTCCCCAACCCAGCTCTAAGATGCAACGGGTCAACGAGCGGGTAGTAGAGCTCTTAGTCGCGCCACACGGACAGCCGCGTCAGTGTAATCTGAGCCGCTTGACCTAAGAAACTGACTGAAACCGGTTTGACGCGTGGCTCAAAAACTAGTATATAAAGCCGAGGCTTCTAACAGTCAAGCATTGTGATCCGAAGATGACTACAGACCTCAAGACTGTGCCTGCTTAATGGGTCTACATGACTCGTAGTGGTGAGACTATTAGACCAGTGGGCGGTGGTGATAAGGCAGTGTTTGTCTCATCCTACAGAGGCACGAGCACGTTACACATCCGTAGATTCTTCGGTGAATCCGACAAGAAGTTTCCTACTAAGATTGGAATGACTCTTACTCGTCAAGAATATGAACAGATGATCGCTATGCAGCTCGAGATCCTAGCTGACTTTGACAGACTCAGTCAAGTTAACCAACTCAGTAACGAAGTCAAACAAGTGACTAACAAAGGCAAGCAAGTCAGTAACCAAAACAGTCAAGTCAGTGCACATGTCAAACAGGATACTAACTGAAGCAAGGAAGTCCAAAACACGCAAGGCAGTGCTCAAGTCAATCAAGGTTCTAAACGAAACCACCAAGTAGACACATACTATACCGCCGGTTTTCAACCCAGCTACACTCAGATGTGTGATGTCCCCAGCAACCAGATATGTGATAAGCCCAATAGCCAGCTGTTTGATGTGCAACAAGACACCAACCGAAGCAATCAAGTCCAACACACACAAGACAATACTCAAGTCAAACAGAGTACTAAACGAAGCCACGAAGTAGACTCATACTATACCACCAGTTTTCAACCCAACTACAGTCAGATGTGTGATGACCCCAGCAATCAGATGTGTAGACCCAGTTAGCAGGCACAGTCTTGAGGTCTGTAGTCATCTTCGGATAACATTGCTTGACAGTTAGCAGCCTCGGGTTTATATACTAGTTTTTGAGCTACGCGTAAAACCGGTTTCAGTCAGTTTCTTAGGTCAAGCGTCTCAGATTACGCTGACGCGGCTGTCCGTGTGGCGCGACTAAGAGCTCTACTACCCGCTTGTTGACTCGTTGCATCTTTGAGCTGGGTTGGGGAATGCGGGTCATGCTCGCCCTATGACCTATCACCATGATGAAATAGATAGCGTAGAGGGCGCAGTGTTACTTGCGTTGTAGTCACTGTGAGTTACGGTCTGTGAAGACAGAATAACAACGATATAAATATACAGTCTCCTCACAGCCAATGTGGTTTTTCTTTATATTGAGGACTGGTCAGCTTCTGAAGACATGACTGTAAGTATATTACATCCATCCTGTTTTTATGTAGGTGTTTTAATACTCGTCCGCTAGTGTGGATTGACTAAATGTTAAGGATGTCTGTGACGCTTATCACTCCACGTTGGATGTGTATGGTTCAGACGTATCCTGCTGGCGATTATAGTCGAGGATGCATTCCTCAATTCTATTCAGGCTTAATGTGATTATTTCGTCTGCGGTGAAGTTTTGGTGTAGCACATCCCGCAGTCGAACCGTTACTAGGTCCGCAAAACTACCACCATCACCATAATCACAAGAATGACTGAATGTATTCTCGGCTTCTTGATTTTGTGGGATATTAAGACACGCCATGTAATAGCTGTTTGGGTCTGCTCTTAGTATGCTCCACAGTTTGCTAATTATGTTTTCGTGGGAATCGGTATCTGTAAAACAGATAAGAATAAGGTACTTTACCAGAATTATAGTGATACATATTATAAATAATAGCTCTGTATCTGACATGCACCCTCTGTTAAACAGTCCACATATTACTATCGATAATGGGTATATTGATCCCGCAAGACATTTTCACCTTCCCATACGACTACACACTACTACCTATATTATTACGGTACCATCATAGCGCTGTGTTTAAAAGTTTGAATGCCAGCTGTATTCCATGTGGTCCCAGCCTACCATAATATATGAAGAAATGTCTTGTCTCTTCAGTTATATGCGTCTAGCACCATATAACCCTTTATTATACTAGTATTGTTAGGTTAACTGTATGCCTACTTGGAGAACCTCATCGAAACTGAAAGATTTATCAAAAAGCCAACTTACCATTAGCGGCTTGCCACATGTTGATCTGGTTGCTGCTCACAGAGACCGGTACTTCTATTCGACGAATGCTGGCTGTCTTATAGACGCTATTTGCTGACGTAGAATGACTCAGCAGAATATTATGCACTGTCTGGTCATGTGACCGGACGCGACTCCATCTTTGAGCGGCTGAGTCATTAGTCACGTGTTTCGGTTGTATCCCATAAGACACGTGACCGGATACAGCGCCATATTTGATGATCTCTTTTTAGCCACTTGGCCTGGTTTCTCCATTACCACGTGATCGGATGCGACGCCATCGTTGACCACTTGTAGCCAGTGAGCACGTGGTCTGGTTGTAGTCATTACACATGCGACCAGAAGCAGCGACATATTTCATCAGGTGTTACCATTACCCATTTGTACCGGATACAGCGCCATCTTTGAGCGGGTTTAGCACGTGTTTCAGTTGTGTCCCATTACCACGTGTGATCGGATGCGACGCCATCTTTGACCAGCTTTAGCCAGTGAGCACGTGGTCTGGTTGTATTCATTACAATGCGACCGGAAGCCGACCATACTTGATCCGATGTGACCATTACTCATGTGTATCATTATGTGGTCAGTACGGTCTGAGTCATCCTCTGGTTTTCCATAAAGACATTTCTGAACACGTTCACTATGTTCACCCCGCCGACATAGCCCGTGATAAGTCACCCAGGCGGTCACCCTCAGATCAGCCACCTATAAATTCAATCTTTAGAATTTAATATGAGTCTTACCCTCTGGCTATTATCAAGGATCGGACGTATTTATCTACCACCGCCCCACTCGACCACTCTTAATAAATATTCAGAAGCACCTATCTAGCCTTGCCTCCACTCACAAACCCCTTACCAATGAATTTCACTAAGCCATACTCGCTACATAGGATAATACAGGCCATCGTTACCTTTTTAATGTTTTCATTTGAAGGCTGTGTGATGATAGTGTATAGGCCACTATGACACTCTACAGACCACTAATAACCACTACCCACCCCTTACCAATGACTTTCACTAAGCTTATCCGCTAGCATCAATAATATCGGCCATTTTTTTTTTACTTTTTAAGGGTTTCATTTTGTAACCTGTGTGATGATAGAGTATAGGCCACTACGACATTCTACATACCACTAATAACCGCTACCCACCCCTTACCAATGAATTTCACTAAGTGCAATCAATATTATCGGTCATTTTTATTTTTTAAGGTTTTCATTTGTAACCTTGTGATTCTAGTGTTTACACCACTATGACACTCTACGGACCACTAATAACCGCTACCCACCCCTTACCAATGATTGTCACTAAGCTATACCTGCTACAATCAATAATATCGGCCATTTTTAGTATTTAAGAATTTCATCTGTCACCTTATGATGATAGTGTATAGGTCACTACGACACACTACAGAGCACTAATAACCGCTACCCACCACTTACCATCGACTTTCACTAAGCCATACCCGAGACAATCAATAATATCGACCATGTTTACTTTTTAAGGTTTTCATTTGTAACCCGTATGATGATAGTGTATTGGCCACTACGACACGCTACAGATCATTAATAGCCGCAACCCACCCCTCACCAACAAATTTAACTAAGCTATACCCGCTAAAATCATTAATATCGGCCATCTTTACTTTTTAAGGTTTTCATTTGTAACCTGTATGGTGATAGTGAATAAGCCACTGTGACCCTCTACAGGCCACTAATAATCGCTACCTACCCCTTACCATCGAGTTTCACTAAGATATGCCCACTAAAATCAATAATATCGGCCATTTTTACTTTTGAAGGTTTTCATTTGTAACCCGTATGATGATAGTGTTTACACCACTACGACTCTCTACAGATCACTAATAACTGCCATATTTACATTCTTACTTATTAAGGTTTTCATATGACACCCGCCGCAGCTTGAGGTTTGAAACTCCTCGCCCCACCCCACACGCCGACACCCCACGCTCCACCTTGAGCTCCCACACCCACGCCCGCCGCTCCCTAGACCACCCCGAGGAATTGCACTGTAACCCTATCCCTTACACATCACCAAAGGAATGATGACAGTGTTTATGCCCAATACAGATAAAGAAAAGAAGACGAGAATAAAAGAAGGCTGACACTGAGGAGGAAGAGCACTGTACCTTAACAGCATCACTAGTATGATGATAGTTTTTTAAGCCCCATCCCGCTACAATCAATAATAACAGTAATTATTACATTCTAAAGACATAAAATTTATCACAAAAAGGGAAGTAACAGTGCAAAAATACGTAGGATTGTTTATTCATGAGTTGCATCTCTTGAAAATGTGGTCCCCGTAGGTGCAGTTTGGTGACGTCAGAGCGTAGGTGCTAGACTTTTTATATAGTAAAAAATATAGGTGCAGCACCTAAAAATCTAATTAGTTAGGACCTGACATATTACTCATATGTTGTCTATATATGTTATAAACAAGAGAGGGGACAGGACACACCTTTGTCGTACTCCAGATCTTACGGTGAATGGTTCTGAGTGTCCTCCAGTTGCTCTCAATATGCATTCACTGTTGTTGTATAAGCTTCTACATAGGTTTGTTTGATGTGTACTCACTCCATATTGTTTAAGGATTTCTCACAGCTTGTTTCTACCTACTCTATCAAATGCCTTTTCTTGGTCGACAAAGGCTAAGTAGAGTGTTTCATTGAATTCGATTGATTTTCTATACGTTGTCTAAGAGCAAAAATGGCGTCTATGCATCCTCTGTTTTTCCAAAATCCAAGTTGTGTTTCGCTTAGCTGGGGTTCTATAATAGTTCGTAATATTTTCTCAAGAATTTTGCAAAATATTTTCCCAGTATGACTCAACAGTGAAATGCTTCTGTATTGTGTGCAGTCTCTTGTGTTGTCTTCCCCCCCCCCCCTCAATTGGGATAATTATGGCATTTCCCCAGTCTCGTGGTGTATGTTGTTCTACCCAAACATGGTTGAATTATCTATGTGGCCATGCTGTTCCTACTTCTCTTGCTGCTTTAATTAGTTCATTTGCTATTTCATCTTGTCCCGGTGATTTTTTCAATGGGGCTAATCTGATGGCTTCTATAATTTCTTTTTTCAGTATGTCTGGTTCTAGTTCTTCGGTGACATCTGTTATCGGTTTCTTGAATTCCTGTGACATATGATGGGATGTTGAGAAGTTGTTCGAAGTACTGTTTCCGTCTTATTAGGATTTGTTTTTGTTCACTTATTGGTTCTCCATTTTCGCTGTTAATTATTTCAGTTGGGTACAAATTCACAAATAAAAATCCATAGTATATGTTCATTCCAGTGCACTCATGTTGCTAGCGAGTTTACGCACAGTAGTAAGGTTTCCTGGTATCGTCTGAATGACGAGTTCCAGGCACTAATGGTTTGTTTCACCGAACCAAATAAGAAGATCGTCATTAAATCCAGGTATCAAAGCAATGAAATATGGGTGTCTACACAACTCAGCTTTCCGTATCTTTAAATATGAGAACATGATAGGAACAGAAACCCCAGAGCAATTTAGCAGCGAGAGACATATTGAAATAAACAACAGCTTTATAATGATCAGAAATGACCAACAAAAAATGTGTTCACGTGAAAACTAAAGTCATCAGAGTGCGTGACTGTAATAAAAGTGGACAAAGAACATACTGAATATACAAATCAGTGAAGTGACTACTAACACTGCAGTCTATCGGGCATTAGCATGCAAGTAGAATATTTAACACACGGATAAACAGCATCTGTATTTACTATTCAGGCTAACGCGAATGGTCCTTACTGCTGTATTGGAACTTATATAATTGTGTACATCAGTTATAGCATTCAGAGACACACATACAAACGCAAGCACGCATGCGCGGACATGCACGAATGCACACAGATCTGAGCTACCGTATGACAATAGACGGTACTACCTGCTTTCAGTTAGCGCGAATATTGGGCGGCACTCACCAAACCCAGCGCCTACATTGTACCAACGGCCTCAAGGGGAGAAGCACAGTGGGAGGATACACGCCTCATCTTGGTCGAAGGAATGCAACCTAAAGACTAAATGTCATAGTAGGGCAGACCAGGCACTAAGCTGTGGTCAGCAACTGTTCTAGGATCGAAGCTCCGACTGGCGGACAGTTAAAGCATTGTTTCCGGTTTCGCTGTCCGGCAGCTTCTGCAGCTTGTCTTGTTTCCGACGTATTGGTGTACCTTTCCGCTAGAGTGAAGCTAGGCAGGCCCATATAGGTATCATGCTGCATGGGTAATACATGGTCTCTACAATTCAGCTCAGTCTTTGTGCCACAGACAGGTTATTTTCTTATTAAATCACATTGTTACAAACTATCGTCTGACAATTCGGCAAGGTCTCAGTACAGCATATATGTATGTGTGTGTGTGTGTGTGTGTGTGTGTGTGTGTATACACATCTCTGTGTGTGTGTGTGTGTGTGTGTGTGTGTGTGCGTGCGTTCGAGCGTGTGTGTGTGTGTGTCGTTTTGTGCTGATATCTAAGTCTAGCACAGTTAGAGCCATAAGAGCCCGCAGATATAGTTAGTGAAGCCTTGTCACGAATCACTAGGAAGGATGACTGTGAGATTAAGGTGGAGGATATTAGACGAGCACTGAAGCGGGCTAAAGACACAGCGCCAGGCCCGGATGGGGTGAGGTACTCCCATATGAGTAACATGAATGATGGGGACATGATGAAGATGGCAATTTGTTTCAACCTAAGCATCAATACGGCTGAAATACCCCACAATTGGCTGCATAGCTACCTGGTCCCACTCCAAAAAACCAGGTAAAGATAATTCCAGACTTAATGGATACCGAATCACAACCCTGCAAAACACGTATGGCAAAGTCCTCGAAAAGATAGTAGCACGCAGGCTCCAGAGACATTTGGAAATTCGTAATCTATAAGCTAATACTTCCCAAAGGGCTCTGAAGCTACCGGTCTGAGAAGGACACCTGGGCCAATGCTGCAACTTTTGCATTTGATGTCTACGAGAGCTTCCAGGATAAACAAGAGACAGTGGCGGTAGCTCTTGACCTGGAGGATGCGTATAACAGGGTCAGGTATGATCGATTGATATACACACTGTTGGACATGGAGGTCTGCCCTTGCCTTGTCAGATGGGTTGCGGCGGTCCTCTATGAACGTAAGGTTGCACTACGCATGGGTTCTCTGACTTCTGACCCATGTACTATTACACCTGGGTTGCCACAGGGATCTCCCATGTCGCCAGTGCTCTTTAATGTCTACACCAGCAAAATCGCAGCTATTGAGATACCACGTGTGGGTAGAATCTTGACATTTGCAGATGATGTGCTGGTGTACAGACAGGGCAGAGACAGGGCCAGTTTGGCGGAAGACTTACAGGTGGCGATAAACAGGGTGGCGGAGTGGTGCAGGGACGCAGGGGCCGTTATAAACCCAGACAAGGCATCGGTTGTGTGGTACTACCTGAATAACCGGATCGTCAAGGCAGACGTCCCAGGAATTATGTTGAATGGATGTCCTCTTAGCCGAGAGAGTAAGTTGAAGTACTTGGCTATCAACTTTGACAGGTGTTTGTCTTTTAAGGATCATGTGGAGGCTTTGGTGGTGAAGGCTAGTGGGGGACTTAATGCATTGACGGCGATGGCAGCAACCGGGCTAGATCAGAAGATGCTTTACAGGCTCTTTCAGCAGTTAATAATTTATGTCATTGAGTATGGTTTGGGGCTGCTGACAGTATCAAAGAGCCAACTTGAAAGGTTGGAGCGCATACAGAATGCTGCCATGCGGGTAATCCTGGGGTGCACAAAGGACACACCAATTATATGCATGAGGCATATCCTGGCGCTTGCCAACAATGACGGATAGGCATAGAGTCCTTTAGGCCAAATAGTACCTGAGAGTTGCTACAGATAGGGATCATCCCCTGCAAGAAGTCATGGATATGGTCGAGGGTCATAGACTAAGAGGAGGCAGGTACTTGATGGCACAGGCAGAAATATCTATACGTCAGGTTTGTGTTCTAGAGACCATCAATAGTGAAAAAGAGTTGGTTGAAGTTATGGAAGACATGACGGACTGGCACAATGTAATAGTAACACTGGATCGTGAGTGCAGAGAATGGGCAGTGGGCCGCACTGAGCTTGAAGTGCAACAACTGATCCAGAGTAACACACATCAAGGTGACATAGTCATCTACACCGATGTGTCAGTGGTGAGAAACAGACATTGAGGTTGGGGTTTCATTGCAAAGACTAATGGACGATTCTTGAAAAAAGGAGAGTCTGGCATATGTGACTACGACCTCCAGCATGAGAATAGAGGTGGACGCAGTAACAGCGGCATTCCGTTGGTTAAAGGAGACTACTGCAGCCCATTTTGTATTCATTACGGATTCAAAGAGTATGCTTAGTAAGGTCGAGAAAGGAATGTTTCGTGTGGAATGGCTATCATCGCTTCAGAGTTCACTGATTGTGAGAATTGTATGGATATTTTGCCCTGGTCATGAGGGGGTGCGGGGGATTGAACAGACTGATAGGCTGGCAGGGAATGCACCTCTTGGTGGTAGATTGCCTATGGACAAGGGAGAGGTGGTCATGCGTTTGTGGGACCAGGTGGAGAAGGCGGGGGAACAGGTTGAGAACCCGTATGCGGAAAGAATGAGATTGCGGGGGATCGGCAGGGGTTTTGGAAGAATCTCAAAACAGAGGGAAACCAGGAGAACTTTATATCAGATAGCGGTGGGAACGATTATTAGTATGACTCTTCGCTGGCTGTTGAACGAGGGAACGGAGTACATATGGGAATGTCCTGAGTGCAGTGATGTCGGTTCTTAACTCAACACACACACACACCCACGCACAAACACACACACACACACACACATACACACACATGGTGATATTTAGTGAAACATCGGTTTTCTTTGCCTTCGGTTATCGTCGGTTTCGGTTTTCGTCGACTGTTTCCGCTAAAAATGTGTGTCGGTCTTCGTCGGTTGCCTCGGATATCGTCGCATACAGGACTTTGCGGCGACTAGTCTTCATCAGCAAATAAATACACACACAAAACACAACACATAGCCACGGGGAAGACTCTCCGGTAACTACATTGAGGCGTGACGACGGGATGAGAAGAACAAAAAGAAGAAAAAATGAAAGCAATGAAGAGAAAATAAAAATTTGTAAAAATGTTCCTACTTACCTGGGAATCCGTAAGTATGAACATTTTTTCAAATGTTTATTTTCTTATTTATTATTATGTGAAAAGGTCAGACTGTTGTATGCCGATCTCATTAAGAAAATGCCTGGGGCGAGTGCTAGTGTACTTTATGATTGTAATGTTCACCAGAGTCGTTGATCAGTTCCGTGACCATGTCATGCAGATATTTACTTCTCTGCTTCCTCCTCGTTCTTTTCCCCTCAATCTTGCCAGTTTTCACAATGTTCGATAGATTATTTCTTCCCATCACATATCCAAAGAATGTTGTCTAACTACGTCTAATTTCTCTAGTCAGTTTATGGTTTACATCTGCTTCTTGTAGGCTTTGCTCATTGGATTTTCTATTTATCCATGGTACTCTTCGCAATTTCCTCAAAAACCACATGTCCATAGCCATGATTGCGACCACTCTCTCTCTCTCTCTCTCTCTCTCTCTCTCTCTCTCTCTCTCTCTCTCTCTCTCTCTGTGTGTGTGTGTGTGTGTGTGTGTGTGTGGGGGGGGGGGGGTGAAACTTCGGTTTTCGTCGATAATCCGTCCGAAAACAATCGGCGAAATCCGAAACCGACGAAAACCGAGGCAATTATTTCTATATGAATCAATGTAAATCCAATTAAATCGTTCTAGATACTCCAAACTACATACCAAACAAACATTTCATAGAGTATGAATATAGTGTTAATTATATATATATATATCCATATCCATCCACCCACACCTACCCACCCACCCACCCACACACACACACACACACACACACACACACACACACACACACACACATACACGCACACCAATAGCTGCTTGGGTAAAAATGAGCTAAAACCGTACCTGTCTTGGACTGAATGTTAACTAGTGATTGCCTGGGACAGGAGGTGTTAAATAAATAATTATTTGTCTCAGACAGAAATAGTTAGGAGATATAATTATACCTGCCTATAAGTCACACGTGTGGGCTGTTGCGTGATTGTATCGCATCAGTGTGTAAAGGCTGATAGACTGCAGAAATCGCCTGGTTGGAAGCACATTCCAAAGAATCACGATGAGAAGTAATGTGAGACTAATAGCACATTCTTCTAGGTTTCATCCGCCGCTGATGGATATACCACACTTGTACACAATGGCGAACGGTCGCGCCCCTTGAGTTATTTTCCTTTCACTGTCATCAGTGTTTGGCTGTCCCTTTGTGTCCTGGTCACACCTGTCCGGTGACGTATGGCCAAGCCATGATTGGGACACAATAAGGCGATTTGCACATTCGGCCAGTCAATTAGTTTATGGAGTAAATTAGTCTACAGGGGACACGGGTGAGGTCTTCATTTAGAATGGTATTTTACATCGGTATCTTTAGGCTATCGCGAGTTTAGTCTCTTTCGGAAATATGTCGCTTCCTGTCTATTTCAGGAGCCACAAATTGTATATAAACAATACATGCCAGCTCTGTCAACACTGGGGCTTTATTTCATTTTGTTTTCAAACACTCTAGTACTTTATGGGAGCCGAGGTAGCGCAGTGGTTTGCCTGCGGTTGCGCCGTGGTTATCCCTCGCGCTCGCCAATACAAAAAAGAAAGAAGACCTTTCAGAGCACTAGGATATTTGTGGAAGTCACATGATATTCGACCTAGTGCCAAACATAGTATTTTACTCTAACGTGCATTCGGTACAGCTGTATAGATGGCAAACCGAGAGTATTTGACTCTAACGTGCATTCGGTACAGCTGTATAGATTACAAACCGAGAGTATTTGACTCTAACGTGCATTCGGTACAGCTGTATAGATGACAAACTGAGAGTATTTGACTCTAACGTGCATTCGGTACAGCTGTGTAGATGACAAACCGAGAGTATTTGATTCTAACGTGCATTCGGTACAGCTGTATAGATGACAAACCGAGAGTATTTGACTCTAACGTGCATTCCGTACAGCTGTATAGATAACAAACCAAGAGTATTTGACTCTAACGTGCATTCTTATGTGGAGAACTAAGCGGATTCCAGTGAGTCAAGAGATGAAAAAAAGACGCCGAAGTTCGAGAGGACACACATGGGGAAAGATAGGACACACATGGGGAAAGAAAGATTTCCCTGGAAACCACAGTGCAGTTAAAACTGAACCCGCTCATGACATTACTAGCGCAGTTTGCTATAAACTTTTGCTGGCTTGTGTCGTGAGGTGGTTTCCCGCTGTAGAATGAACGCAGATTGTCCAATCCCGCAATCCCAATGGTGTATCATGTCTATACAAAATAAACGTGATTGCATGTTGAAGGTTGTGAAGTCACATTTATTAGATCACGGTTTTATTATGTGTTCAGCGACCATCCGTCCCCCTTGTAACTCGGTTCCTTCATATCTGAGGTACCAACTTTGTTCGCTTCATAAATCAGACCCATTCTGCAGCATAGTTGTGAAGGGTCACAACATTGTTAACATCAAGCTTAACAACCGGAATCACAATGTGAAAACAAATATTTTCAAAGTAAAGAAAAAAAAAAGGAAAACTAGTTTGGCTCAATTTGAAAACAAACTATACTGGGTTGTCACGAGAGGGCTGCTGCTTTTCTTTGCATTTAAAACATGTGAAGTTGTACAAAGATGAAGTCAATACAGAAAGAGATGATTTTATTCAATTAAGGAACTGAAGAGACACGAGATAAATGTACATGCTTTAAAAATAAACCAGAGGTATGGTAACAGGAAATTAGAAATATTGACAACAACCAAAACTGACACAAGAGTAAAGAAACTAACGTGGTTACGGAGATGGACGAATAGCCAGGTACTAAGAATGCTGTAAATTATGAAGCACGGCGCTTACCAAGCAAAATTTACACGCCCAGTAAGAGGACGACCAAGAAAACATTACTAAATGAAAGTAAAGTGACAGGGTTAAAGTTTACTAGCATTGGGTACAGATCATGCTAGTAGCGATGATTAAAATGAAGTATAGCAATAAAGTTTGCTGGTACTGGGCACAGACAATGCTTGTAACGATGGGTTCATTTATGAAGCTCAGAGATTAATTAGAAACATATCTTCTTCTTCTTCTTCTTCTTCTTCTTCTTCTTCTTCTTCTTCTTCTTCTTCTTCTTCTTCAGCGTTCCGAGCCATTGAGGTTCTTTGCTGCAAATACAATCCGTCTCCATTCGTCTCTCTGGTGGACCTTCTCTTGCCAGTCGTTGATTCCAAGTGCTTGTAGGTCTGTACATGTATTATCTCTCCACCGCCTTCTTGGTCTACCTCGGGGTCTACAGTCATTTATTTCCTGAGTGTAAGCGAGTTTTGTTTCCCTATTATCTTCCATTCTTTCTATATGCCCCAGCCATTGTAGTCTATTAGCCTTCATGATACCAGTGATTAGCGGGGACTTAAACAGATCATAAATGTCTTTGTTACTTCTTCTTTTCCACTCTCCACTTTGTGTATCCCTAATGGGTCCAAAGATGCGTCTTAAAATTTTGTTCTCAAAGGTTTGTAACAAGGCTTCGTCTCCTTTCGTTGTACTCCAGGTTTCAGAGCCATACAGCACAACTGGTCTGATCAGTGTTTTGTATATTGTGATTTTGGTGTTACGAGATAGCGCCTTTGATTATAGTAGATGTTGTAGTGCATAGTATATCTTATTTCCAGAGTTGATTCTAGTTTGTATTTCTTCCCTTATGATGTTGGAGCAGTTGAAGATTGTACCCAGGTATTTGTATGTTTCCGTTCTTTTAATGGTCATATTATCTATTTGTATGTGGCCAGAGTTTCTAGCCATTCCGTCTCTTGAAATTACCATATATTCTGTCTTATCTTGGTTGATAACCAGCCCCATCTGTTGGGCTTTTCCCTTTAAGTGAGTCAATATTTCCAATGTCTTTTGTTCACTCTGCCCTATAATATCTATATCATCTGCATAACCAAGCAGCTTGGATGTTCCTCCAATATCACATTCCTCCTTTACCTTCCTTACAACTTTCTCTAGAGCCAGATTGAAGAGTAGCGGCGATAGTGCATCACCCTGTTTCAAGCCAGATGTTATTTGGAAGGGGTCTGATTTCCTGCCTTTATATGTTACTATATTATAAGTATCTTCCATGCATAGTCTGGTCATGTTGATTAACTTCCTTGGTATTCCAAATTCCTGCATAGCATTCCATAGACTATTCCTATGGACACTATCATAAGCCTTTTTAAAATCCACAAAAATGTTATGGAGATCTCTTTTATATTCCCAATGTTTCTCGGCTATTTGTCGTAAGATAAATATCTGATCTATTGTTGATCTGTTTTGTCTAAAACCCGCCTGGTAGTCACCTAATATGTCTTCTGAATATGGTTTTAGTCTATTTAGTAATACTGCGGATAGTATCTTATAGCTTGTGGACAGTAGTGATATTCCTCTATAATTTCCACATTGGAACTTGTCTCCTTTCTTAAAGATAGGTATCAATAATGACTCTTTCCAGTCATGGGGTAATTCTTCTGTCCTCCAGATTTTTATTATTAGTTCGTATAGCTTTAGATGTAATGCATGGCCACATGCCTTTATAAATTCAGCAGCAATTCCATCAGTCCCAGTTGCCTTATTGTTTTTAAGTCGTGTGATTACATATAGGATTTCTTCAAATGTAGGTTCTTCAATTTGTGGTTCGCATGTTAGAACCTCTTCCTGTGGGAAAATGATACTTGGAGCTTCACAATTTAGTCATCATCATCATCATCTTCCACTTCTGCCGTCAAGCGTCGTGGGGAGGAATAATTTGCGTTCCAGCGCCCGGTGGACGGCACTGGATACACAATTTAGTAATTCAATAAAATATTCTTTCCATGTGTTGCACATTTCCTCATTGGTATTTATCATATTCCCATTTTTGTCTTTTAAACCATATGTGTTTTGTTGGTGCCCTCGTTTCATTGACTTCAGTTCTTTAAAAAATTTTCTGGATTCATTTTTCTGGTGATTAGTTTCCATATCTTTGATTATATTACTCATATATTCTCGCTTCTGCTGTCTGACTATTTTTGTAGCCTCTTTACATTCATTTCTATAATGATCTTCCTTTTGGATGTTATTGATGTCATTTAACCATACATGTCTGGCATTCTTCTTCCTAATGACTGCTTCTTCACATTTTTGATTGAACCATCTGTTCTTTCTATGCGTGGTTAACACACCGAGACATTCTTCTGCGGTAGACTGAATTGTATTCTTGATGTTCAACCAAGTTTGGTCAACGCTTTCCTCCAAAGGGTTTTGCAGAGTTTCAAGTTTACATTTTATTTCATCTGTAAATTTCTCTTTGACTGTAATGTCTTGCAGTTTTTCTCTGTTATATGTTGGGTGTAATCTTTGTAATTTAGTATAGAAAGCTCTCTTAAGTTTTATTTTAAATTTTGCTCCAACGAGGAAGTGGTCACTGTGGCACTCAGCTCCTCTATAACTTCTAACTTGCTGTATGTTTGATGCATTTCTGTTGTTAATTAAAATGTGATCTATTTGATTATAGGTTCTCTTGTCACATGATTTCCAAGTTTGTTTGTGTATATCCTAATTAGAAACATATACTCTATAAATAATCAATTGTCCGCGACTCAAATGTGTGTTGCGCTCTTACGAAAGTGAGTCGTCCCACATGTGAACTATCACATTTTCCTACTGGTCCGGTGTACCCCACCCCCTCCTCCTCCTCCTCCTCCTCCTCCTCGGATCTTGCGATGGAGATTGTTTTAAAAATCGACATGGGTTAGAATGTTGACCCGGCATAAAACGACTATCAGGAACAGTTTAGGGGAGTAAAGGCTGTTGTCGGTGTGTTGTTGACCACATGACCCATGGAGTTTCGATTTGTCAAAAAAATATAGAGTAGCTTCATATACCAAATATGCATCATGGAGTGAAAAAAACAAACAAACGCCCTTCTCTTTACTTTACTTAGATACGTCTCAGGTAAAATGATATTTATTTGACCAATAAGATGATTAGTTTGGTGCAGATTTCTAATGTTTCCTATTTGTGTTCGTCACCACTGTTTCCATGTTCCTGATCTGTTCCTGGTGAATCATACATTAAACATTAATGTTACTTAAAACACCCTCAAACAATCACTGGACACTCCCCCTCTCTCTCTCTCTCCCTCTCCCTCTCCCTCTCCCGCTCCCGCTCCCGCTCCCGCTCCCGCTCCCGCTCTCTCTCTCTCTCTCTCTCTCTCTCTCTCTCTCTCTCTCTCTCTCTCTCTCTCATAGTTGAGAATAATATTTTGAAAGAGTAATAAAACAAGTGAAATCACACTTCTGACTTTTTAAGCAAGTGACAACTGGACATTCTTCACATGTACCGCTTCCTTAAAAGAGACCGGAGATGAGATGGTTCATAATACAATCTTGAAGATCTTTATTCGTGACTCTTAGTTTACAATGCTGTCGATATTTTCACAATTAACATGCATGGGTATAATTGGTACTCACAATGATTAATATGCAATTTAACAGTAAGTACTTACAATGGTAACAACCAGAAATTAATACAAGCCCAGACAGTGTTATCAATACAACGTATACTGGTCCGACAGCCAAGACGGCAACATCCAGTTTCCACTTTCAAGGATTTCAATGCTGCATGTCCTTTCGCAGGAGGTTGTCATCAACCCTAAACTGAAGTTGATTTACTAAGCAATGTTACGTTCAGTAGCTTGACATTGCTTCCAGCACGAGAAGTCAATGTTGAACTTCAACTGACAGGTATCGGTCATGAAGTCGCTACCTCAGTCTGAGCACCGGAAGCTTAAGTGTAAGAGCATTAAACCTTGCGGCCACGTGGACCTCTCAAGGACAAGTAAAGTACATTTTAGGATTGATCTTTGCATTTATCAGAGATTAATTTAAATTCGTGCTCAGGCACTATTAGTATTATGCAATGGTTACCACAGGCAGGATACTATTTCTAACGCTTTTGTTAACAGGATTCACTGCATATTATCTGTGATAGGTAAATGCTGGCAAATATACAGCTGAAATAACCAGCCCTGTGTGAACCTTCACTACAAGGTAACAGCAGCACTGCCGCTTCAGTTGTCCTATACCTTTGTGGAAGGCTATAGAAGCGATGCTGCAGACGTGTAGTTTAGACTCATAGCTAGGGTAGGGTAGAAATTAAGAATATTAGTAGCATGACACATTGACCTGAGACTCTTTCTGTGCGGTTAGGTTGTGGCACACTTACGGAGACAAGAGTGGGGTTTGCTAGCTCGGAACTAGGGTGTGTCAGAAAGTCATAATAGTATCATTACACATTGACCTGAGTCGTGTTCTGTCCAGCCGGATTGTAACACACACGTGTAAGATAATGGCACTATCAGTATGTCCACTAACAGCTGTAAGAGTTCGGCTTTCTCATAAAAACATAAAACACTGAAATTTTCAAGAGAAGCTACATTTAAATGTCATGTGTACAATAAATTACTGAGTTAAAACAATGAAAACAGAACAACGAACCAATAAGGATAAAACCTGTCATCTATTGACCCTTCCCTGTTTGTGGGGCAGAGGTCTATACACTTAGCACGGTGGATGTTGCTTTAGTTCCCAGAGGTCAGAATGTATAATGGAAGAGAATTAGACAAGGAATAACCACTATAGTTTTGAAGATCTTATAATGTTTTATATCTACTTTTGAGATACACCTGAAATAGTTTACAGTATAAACGACAGTTATAACGAATGCCATGTTCCTTTTATTTGTACATATATGCTTAATACATTTAAGATTTGATAATATTTACAAACAGCTCTACCAAGTAAGCAAATGGATTATTTCTCGGATACCATAAAACACAATTTTCACGGTAAACAAGTGGGGAAAAGCTAAATACAATGCTGTATAATTCTAGAACATATATCTGTATTACTGAACAGTTCAGTTGTTTGGTCAGCACACGCACCAAACATTCAGACAGTACTTGGTTGCTAGCTGTATCCACACACCTTTCAGAGATGATTATTTACGACACCTGTGTGTGAGAAGATTGGCACCATATTTACGACACCTGTGTGTGAGAAGATTGGCACCATATTTACGACACCTATGTGTGAAAAGATTGGCACCATGTTTACGACACCTGTGTGTGAGAAGATTGGCACCATGTTTACGACACCTGTGTGTGAGAAGATTGGCACCATGTTTACGACACCTGTGTGTGAGAAGATTGGCACCATGTTTACGACACCTGTGTGTGAGAAGATTGGCACCATGTTTATGACACCTGTGTGTGAGAAGATTGGCACCATGTTTATGACACCTGTGTGTGAGAAGATTGGCACCATGTTTACGACACCTGTGTGTGAGAAGATTGGCACCATGTTTACGACACCTGTGTGTGAGAAGATTGGCACCATATTTACGACACCTGTGTGTGAGAAGATTGGCACCATGTTTACGACACCTATGTGAGAAGATTGGCACCATGTTTTACTAGAAATAATAGCAGAAGTGCTGGAGAGAGATAACAGTTGTCACGAGATGGATTAGAATTAGAACATTGAACATGGGACAGTTAGAACATAGTGAACATTAATATTCCAAGAGGTGAACAGAAAACATGATTTAAACACAATGCTTGACTGCTGCTGCTGCTGCTGCTGCTGCATTGATGAAACTAAAATAATTTATGACAGAGAGAACTTTAAAATAGCGGAATGTTGTTCAGAAGGGTGACACAATTCACATTAACGTTTTAAATCTTCAATAAAATCAACATTATAAAATATTGTCCTGAAGATTGTCTTACAAATACAATTTCCACATTAAATGCAGCTGTGCCGGATCGTGTGCTAACATTCATATGCGAACATCCACACACTAACATTCACACATTCTGCTTATGACATGAAATATCAGATGATCCACCACATTTCCTTAATCTGTACATCAAGCTGTTTTCACTGATCTTTTAGTTAATTCAGCAACAAGGATCAGTGCGCGAACTTGTGATAAGGCAACAACTAGCGACCAACATACAGCTGGTCACAATAAAATATATAGTAGCATTACTATAATCACCTGTGCATGACAGCACCGGTCTAAAAAACAAAGACATCAACTCCGTAGAGTTATCAACTCTTGGTAACAATTGATCAACAATGTGTTGTCTGCGCTTGCCAACACAGACCCGGGTCGGTGCTACACTAATAGATGTACTGAGAGAGACGACACCACTTCAGACATGTGATAATCTGTCCACGACAGTCTGCAGGCGGCCCTGGGTGCGCCGCGTAATGTTGATCAGTCCACTTCGGGTATGCACTTACCCGTATATCCCTTGGCTACATGTTACAAATGATTACTGGCACACATGCATTTATCAGAGACGCCATGATATCATTGTCAAGGGAATAACTTCCATAAACAAATGTGTACATAGCATTATTCGTGCTATGCAATCTTGTTTCAAAGTGTGAGACATCTGTTGTGTAGCAAGAATAATTCTGTAAACATTCTGGACGGATTTGTTGTAAAGAGTTTGAATCGTGTAGCACCTGCTCAGGTGTGTGTCGACTCTACGTTCATAAAAGAGATGGGAATGATGAACATGAGTATGAGTTTGGCGTCAGTGCTGAGCTATTGCTGGGGACACTGCAGCTGGATGGGGTCGATGATGTTGACATAGAGGCAGGGACGTGATAGCTGTTTCCTAAATGAGAACCAGGCAATGCTGAATTACTGTAATGCGAAGAACTCATATTTGATGAGAGAAACTGCTGGTTGGTATAATATCCAGGAAACCTGGCCGGGTCCAAGAATGGCAATGATGAACTATTCACGTGTGAACTTCCTGCGACAGGCGTCGATGGGTAGTTTGTCTGTGACGGGCCTGGCAAATAAGACGATCCGTATGAGGGCATGCCCATATATTGATTGGGCATACCAGGACTTTGGAAATATGAGCCTGCTCCTGGCCTACTACTCAAAGATGCAGCTGCCGAAGGCATTCCTTGTGGCCCGCTATTGTTATAAGTAGTTTCATAACCGGCCACGGAAGTCCATGAGTGAGCTGGCAATTTTTGCTGGGCGGCATAATGTTGTGCATGAAGCTGTTCGTTAGACATAGAGCTGAAAGCCAGCCGATTATATGAGTACGGCGTGTACCTGGATGAGTGCGGATTATATAAATTAATACTGCCATACGAGTTGGACATAAAATCGCCATTCTCACTCTTGCCTTTGGACAGTTTGAATCGCTTGGCTCTCCTTAGAAAACTCCCGTTACCAAACATATCACCACAGCCAGGATGCAGAGCCCAATAGCTGCCCTTGCCAGGTTTTCCAGAAGCTCGGGCCACTTTGATAAAACAGTCATTGAGCGATAGGTTATGACGAATCGAGTTCTGCCATCTTTGTTGGTTCTCTTTGAAATAGGGAAATTTGTCCATGATAAAGTTGTATATTTCGTTGAGCGTCATCATGCCATTAGTAGAGCTCTCTATTGCCATTGTTATTAGCGCAATGTAGGAGTAGGGAGGCTTGACGTCTGCGAATCTTCTTGACTCCTGGGACAGTGTTGAGTTACCAGCGTAGGTCTTAGAATGGTCATCTCCTGTCTCGTCTGCTGATGTGTCGAAGTCTCTCGTGCTGGCAACCATGTGTTTCTTGATATCAGTGGAGGACATGTCAGAGGATTCGTCTTGTGCTGCGTTCGAGTCATCAGACCTTGGCGATATGCTGCCCAGTGTGCCAGTGGAGTCGTTGACCTTCGGAGGTGTAGACAGCCCTAAAAAAGACAAATACTCGTTAATTTGTTGTGGCAGAATACCGAACGGTGTATCGAGCAGCATTAATTTATGTGTACCATGATATTAACTATTTGAGGAAAACAACCAGTAACTATGGCCGATATTCTCAACGTTGCAGGAAAATATTCGTGGTAAGTAATGTATACAAAACTTTTTTTTTTTTTTTTAAATTATGTCTGGTTTGTTTTTAAAAAATCCCAACTTATAATAGTGCAGAACATCAATTTCTCTTGGAAATAACTAACCCTTACACTTGATCAGTGAAAGGAAGCTCAAATTTCATTAATGCCACAATCTTCCAGCAATCTTTTCTTGGAGAATATATTTTTCCAAGCATATACCACAGCCTGGATCAGAGACCAATAGCTTCCATTGCCAGGTTTCCCAGAAGCTTGGGCTGCTTTAATAAAACGGTCATTGGACGATAGATGATGGCGAAATGTGCCTGGCCAGTAACTACGTTAAAAACCAGCTACATATATTCGGAGAAACTCTTTTTACAATAAATATATGCTTCATTTCTTTCTTTCTCTCTCTCTCTCCCCCCCCCCCCCACCCCCTTTTCGAAGATTGTAACTAATTAGCATGTGGGTTTTTGGCTCAATATAAAACTAATAATAACAATATGATTGATAATAATAATAGCATTAGAAAACGACTCAATGCTTTTGAAAGACATCAACACAACTCTATTTTAAACCACATAAGCTACTCGATAGCGAATATACCAAGGGTTACACAAGTAAAATAAGATACTAGTGAGCAATTTGAGAAAACGCGCATTATCTTCTCACAGGAAAAATCAAACAGAATGCAGAATTTGGAAACTATTTACAATCATCTATGAAAGATAGTTATTTTGATGAGATTACTATCACTTAAGGAGGTGAGGTCAGCATGGCCGAATGTACAAGAGAGCTCGCTCTTAAACTTCCGGTGTGCTAATGGCGAGATAGCGGGTTTAACCCTTCCACCGGTCACTGACTAAAATGATTCGCGCCACTGAATTGGGAACTAAATTACAAGTACCTCAGAAGTCGGAGTGGGTTCGCTTGATGGCGAGGGACACTGTTAATAGGAAAAGCAAACCTACACGCATAAATCATTCCAGTATGGACTACGCTCGAGTTCAAGAGTGAGCAAAAAAAAGAAAAAAACTATCCCTTATGACCTTATCTGAGACAGAGCGCACGTTAACGTCAGTAAATGTCTCAGTGTAACTTGTCTGACGTCCTCTCGTGTACTGGGGGTGGGGGTGGGGGGGGGGGGGTGTCTCAAAAACATAATGGTCCGAGCTCGATGAAGTCAGACAACTGCACTTCCCAGTGATAGAGGACGACCGATGTGCAAGACGAAAGAGTGCCGCAAATGCAAGTCAGGAGACGGATGTACACCAGAATAAACAGAGCAGACACTCATGTGTCTTAGTAGTAAGCACCTGGACAGAACAGATACTCATTTGTCCTGACAGCAGGAAATTTCTGTCAAAGATGGAGGTCACAAACCACCTTTTCTGAAAGTAGAATTCAAGGGGACACGATCTCATTATTTTTTTATAGGGATAAATGGCCCATTTTACTTACGTCTGAAATGTAGTAATGGACATATTCAAAAACTTCATGTAAGTAACCAGTTTGAATACCCTAATTACATGACAACTTAAATGATAATTTTAAACTATCTTACCATATCCGTGAACTGAATAGTTTGATGAATGTGGCAGAAACCAACTTCTGTCTGCTCCAGTTTCTGAAATAAATAAGTGACCACTATAGACACTATGTACAAATAAACTTATAGACTACACAAAGGCTTTCCATAAAGTAAGACATGTCAACATGATAAAGATACTTGCAGATCTACAAATGATGGGGAATACCTTGACTTCTAAAATATATATTGGAAACAACAAGCTGCCAAAAAGATTGATAAGGAAGCAGATCAATATCAACCTATCAAGACAAGTGTGAGACAGGATGTGTAATGTCTCCGGATCTTTTTGTACAATGACAATATTTTCAGAAATGTAGAAGATATGAGTTTCTCAATGACCCTGAGAGCTATGCCGGCGGTAGCGAAGCTACCAGCAGGGCCTCCCAAGCCGGACAGGTCAAAGGGTAGAGAACAGACAAAGAGAAACACCCTGGTCCTCCAGGTTGGGGGTTGAAGCGTGGGGTTAACATCCCCACCTTTGTAAAAACCTTTCTTTGTTACGAAACAAATACATGAGCCTCGATATCGGACTGACTTATCTGGACAACGACCTTGGAACGTTAAAGGACTTTTGAGATTTGGAACATCGAATGTACGGACACTATATCGAGCTGGGGCGGCCGAAGAACTAACCCGGGAGCTGGTTGAATATCAAATGGATATAACAGCAATTCAAGAAATAAGGTGGCCAGGAGAGGGTACTTTAGAGCAAAATGGAATGATTATAATATATGGAGGAAACACCCAAAATAAACATGAATTAGGAACAGGATTTGTCATCAAAAAAGAGTTATGGGGGAACTTTTTAAACTTTAAAGCTTTTAATGACAGGATTAGTAAATTACGAATAAAAGGTAAATGGAAAAATATAACGATGATTACTGTACATGCACCTACTGAAGAGAAAGAAGATGATATTAAAGAAGACTTTTATAATGATCTGGAAGATGTCATAGAAGAAACCCCCAAACAGGACATCCTGATTGTGCTGGGAGACTTCAATGCAAAAATAGGTAGAGAGCAAACTAATAAAAAAGTGGCCGGTATGGAAAGCCTACATACAACTTCAAATGATAATGGATGGAGAGTCATCAACCTGGCAGAAGCCAAAGGACTGCAGATTAGCAGTACCAGACTACAAAGAAAGGATATACACAAACAAACTTGGAAATCATGTGACAAGAGAACCTATAATCAAATAGATCACATTTTAATTAACAACAGAAATGCATCAAACATACAGCAAGTCAGAAGTTATAGAGGAGCTGAGTGCCACAGTGACCACTTCCTCGTTGGAGCAAAATTTAAAATAAAACTTAAGAGAGCTTTCTATACTAAATTACAAAGATTACACCCAACATATAACAGAGAAAAACTACAAGACATTACAGTCAAAGAGAAATTTACAGATGAAATAAAATGTAAACTTGAAACTCTGCAAAACCCGTCGGAGGAAAGCGTTGGCCAAACTTGGTTGAACATCAAGAATACAATTCAATCTACCGCAGAAGAATGTCTCGGTGTGTTAACCACGCATAGAAAGAACAGATGGTTCAATCAAAAATGTGAAGAAGCAGTCATTAGGAAGAAGAATGCCAGACATGTATGGTTAAATGACATCAATAACATCCAAAAGGAAGAGCATTATAGAAATGAATGTAAAGAGGCTACAAAAATAGTCAGACAGCAGAAGCGAGAATATATGAGTAATATAATCAAAGATATGGAAAATAATCACCAGAAAAATGAATCCAGAAAATTTTTTAAAGAACTGAAGTCAATGAAACGAGGGCACCAACAAAACACATATGGTTTAAAAGACAAAAATGGTAATATGATAAATACCAATGAGGAAATGTGCAACACATGGAAAGAATATTTTATTGAATTACTAAATTGTGAAGCTCCAAGTATCATTTTCCCACAGGAAGAGGTTCTAACATGCGAACCACAAATTGAAGAACCTACATTTGAAGAAATCCTATATGTAATCACACGACTTAAAAACAATAAGGCAACTGGGACTGATGGAATTGCTGCTGAATTTATAAAGGCAGGTGGCCATGCATTACATCTAAAGCTATACGAACTAATAATAAAAATCTGGAGGACAGAAGAATTACCCCATGACTGGAAAGAGTCATTATTGATACCTATCTTTAAGAAAGGAGACAAGTTCCAATGTGGAAATTATAGAGGAATATCGCTACTGTCCACAAGCTATAAGATACTATCCGCAGTATTACTAAATAGACTAAAACCATATTCAGAAGACATATTAGGTGACTACCAGGCGGGTTTTAGACAAAACAGATCAACAATAGATCAGATATTTATCTTACGACAAATAGCCGAGAAACATTGGGAATATAAAAGAGATCTCCATAACATTTTTGTGGATTTTAAAAAGGCTTATGATAGTGTCCATAGGAATAGTCTATGGAATGCTCTGCAGAAATTTGGAATACCAAGGAAGTTAATCAACATGACCAGACTGTGCATGGAAGATACTTATAATATAGTAACATATAAAGGCAGGAAATCAGACCCCTTCCAAATAACATCTGGCTTGAAACAGGGTGATGCACTATCGCCGCTACTCTTCAATCTGGCTCTAGAGAAAGTTGTAAGGAAGATAAAGGAGGAATGTGATATTGGAGGAACATCCAAGCTGCTTGGTTATGCAGATGATATAGATATTATAGGGCAAAGTGAACAAAAGACATTGGAAATATTAACTCACTTAAAGGAAAAAGCCCAACAGATGGGGCTGGTTATCAACCAAGATAAGACAGAATATATGGTAATTTCAAGAGATGGAATGGCTAAAAACTCTGGCCACATACAAATAGATAATATGACCATTAAAAGAACGGAAACATACAAATACCTGGGTACAATCTTCAACTGCTCCAACATCATAAGGGAAGAAATACAAACTAGAATCAACTCTGGAAATAAGATATACTATGCACTACAACATCTACTATAATCAAAGGCGCTATCTCGTAACACCAAAATCACAATATACAAAACACTGATCAGACCAGTTGTGCTGTATGGCTCTGAAACCTGGAGTACAACGAAAGGAGACGAAGCCTTGTTACAAACCTTTGAGAACAAAATTTTAAGACGCATCTTTGGACCCATTAGGGATACACAAAGTGGAGAGTGGAAAAGAAGAAGTAACAAAGACATTTATGATCTGTTTAAGTCCCCGCTAATCACTGGTATCATGAAGGCTAATAGACTACAATGGCTGGGCCATATAGAAAGAATGGAAGATAATAGGGAAACAAAACTCTCTTACACTCAGGAAATAAATGACCGTAGACCCCGAGGTAGACCAAGAAGACGGTGGAGAGATAATACATGTACAGACCTACAAGCACTTGGAATCAACGACTGGCAAGAGAAGGTCCACCAGAGAGACGAATGGAGACGGATTGTATTTGCAGCAAAGAACCTCAATGGCTCGGAAAGCTGAAGAAGAAGAAGAGAAGAAGAAGAAGAAGAAGAAGATATGAACAGAATCACCATTGGAGGACATAACATCGATAACATGAGATATGTGGATGATACAGACAATGAGCATGATCTGCAACATTTAGTAGATGCGGTTCTTGCACACAGTGAACAACTAGGGTTAGAAATAAATTGTTAAAAGACACAGATTATGGTCGTCACTAGGAAGAAGGAAATACCACAAAGTAATATACAAGTAAATTAATATTTTTAAACAAGCGAGTCTGTACAATTATCTCGGAACAGTCATAACATCTTATGGGAGATGCCTTGAAGAGATTAGAACAAGAATCGCCATGGCGAAGATAGCCTTTTGCAAGGTGAAAAACATACTGACCAATAAACAGATGTCAATTGAAACGAGAAAAAGAGTGTTGAGGTGCTACATAGAACCTGTACATTTGTATGGGTGTGAAGAGTGGACATTGAGCAGACAAGCTGAAAAAACATCTGATGGGTGTGGTATCGTAGTTTATGGGGAAAATGCAAATACCACCATGGACAGACAGAAAAACCAATGACCAAGTCCTACAAGAAGCAAATGAAAATCGTAAACTGATTTGAGAAATTAGACGTAGACAGTCAACATTTTTGGGTCAACTATCGGCATGGCACATTCTGAGAAAATATGTATAATAGTACAGTATAATAGAGTATAATAGACGATCCGGCAAATCTTTGTTGAAAAGGTAACGGCAAAGACACGCACCATAACTGTACAGAACTGGAAAGTTCAGAATTAGAAAGTTCAGGATTGGAAAGTTCAGGATTGGAAAGTTCAGGATTGGAAAGTTCAGGATTGGAAAGTTTAGACTGGAAAGTCTCAGCAGTAAAGAAGAAAATCTGTCTTTTCCGTTCTAGTGACGTACTTGACTGTTATCTTGTTTTCCTTGTTCCTCTATACTTCCACAAGCTTTTCTAAGTAACACCATGTCTGTGTGCCGGAACCTATTTGTCTTTTTTGGCTGTGCAGAGGTCAATCCTCTAGAACACGCTCAACAGTTTCTTTTCTGTGTCCACACGTATGTAGTGGCAACATTGACTTGCTTAAATCTGATGAGGTTACTGATCAGTGTGTGTGTGTGCGCGCGCGCGCTCGCGCGCGATTACGCACACACACACACACACACACACTCACACACTAGAAACAAACATACGGTTTCTGTCGTTTTCCCTGTTTCTGCTTGTCTCCCTTTAGATTTGTCAGCTTTACAAAAATATTGTTCTGTCTGCCAGCCCCACCCCTCCCCCCTCTCGTGCGCTCTCTCTCTCTCTCTCTCTCTCTCTCTCTCTCTCTCTCTCTCTCTCTCTCTCTCTCTCATTCGCTCCCATGTACAGACCAGCATTGAACAGCGATTGTTCTGAACCATGGTAAAGGATTGCATTTTCATTGTATCGTTCCCTGATGCTGAAGGTGTAAGTATTTTCATCCAGCAATATCATAAATAGTATACTAGCCCTTCTTTGCATCCCCGAGGGTGGTCATAGACCCTGACATTCATTTGATGAAGGAAGGAAAGGTGGGTTAAGAGGTCCACTGTAGTAAACTCTGTCAAGGCCACAAAGTTCGCACTCTGCCAGATTGCAAATCATAAAGCTAATCCACACGCAAAAAGCAGTCCAGTGGACTAGATGTAATAACACGTGTAAGACAATGCTTAAGTTCTAAGCGAGCGAGCGAGCAAGCAACAAACAAAACAAAACAAAAACAAAACATAGCAACCCTCGATGTTAATAGTAGGTAACCATCATGCACACCTTGCATGCAGGACCATGGGAATCTGCCAGCCGTGGTGGAGTCAGACTGTTGCATTCACTGATGACTCGCACAAGAACCAACAATTTAATATGACAGGGTTCTAATCCACGTGTTGCCAGCCTTCACCAACTAACAGTAGTCACTGGCGGAGTGCTTGTCTATAATAAGCCCACACGCCAGGTAGCTGGATGCGACACCTATCGACGGTTACAGATACTGTGTTTTAGAATAAGACAGTTGACTTACCTGCAGACTGTGACACGTTGTACTGGCCTCCAACAGAGTTTGGCACCATAACGGAGGATGAGGATCCATGACCGGTGAGCCCATTAAAATACTCACTCAAACTGCCGATACTCATGTTCGTTATTTATAGGGGGGTGTCAAATGTCTACAAATGAGTTGATGTCTTCACTGAACAATCTAAGTTTTGAAAGAAATATATGTATAGAAATATGTGTTACATTCAGAAAAGCAAATATATATATATATAGAAACAGTGTATATTTGTATTTGAAGGAAGTGAAGATTCAATAAAGTAACATGATGTCAGAAAAGAGTGGAAGCAAAAGAATGTTAACTAAACATTTTCTACTTAGAATATTGCTCTACGTATTTTCTCTAACAGGGTGTAGCACATTGGTTGGTATTTTCAGTAACAGAACGCATGGTAATTCCTTAGAATAGAGAACATTTAGGATTTGTATAGCTTGGTTAATGATATCTTTGAAATTTGAATTCATTTTAGGTGATGAGTCAAGCATGAATTGAAAATAAGCATTTCATAGCAATCTATCGACGAGCAGGCACATCAAAGAGGCAGCGACTCCCTCTCATGGTTTCATTATTTTCGGACACTAAATAAATACATGACGCCAGAATGTTTCAATGAGAAATAACAACATAGAAAACATAGATTATACCAAGGATTGCATTAAATATACAATGCTGTCTTTTAAATGACGTAAAGTTAAATGATGTAAAGATACATGGTTCAAAGTAAATGATGAGAAGGTCAATGATGAAAAAAAAATGAATGTTGAAAGAACAATGACAAAGATAAATGACGAAAAGATAAACGATGGAAAAATACATGACGTAAAAAAATAAATAACCAAAAGATAAATGGCGTAAAGGTAAATGACGTAAAGATAAATGGTATAAAGAAAATGATAAAAGGACAACGAACCAAATAAACTAGAGTTGCGACATTTGGGGTTTACTAAATTCTCACAGTAAGTACACCGAGTATAGTGTACAGTGGCCAGGGTCTTGTCCCCACTCCCTGAACCAAACAGGCATAGGCAGCTAGCCCCATTTGCTTATAGACCAATCGGCAATAGAAAGGTCATTTGGTCAACATCGTACAGGCCGACTGTACATCCCAGAACATTACTAGGTGTCAGTTGTAGGCTGGGTCCACCTGCGAGCTCCGGTCAGTTCAGAAGATTAGAACAATACTATAAATCCAAGAGGCAAACGTACTAGCCACTGCGCCACCCCATTAAGATTGTATGAAATAATGAAGTCTCCGCAGTAGCACGCCATATACTTCTGCTGCACACATCGGAGCTAAACACAGATCATGACGGGGGAACACTTCAGCAAGTTACAATACATGCGACACTCATTCTTGGGTATTGATCGACACTCATAGAAGATGGGAAAGAAGAAGAAATCAGTGGACAGGTTATACAGTAGAACACTTAAATGCTAAGGGCTTTCATGGTCAAACCTGCAACCTTCTAATTACTTCTGTGTTCAGGAGTGTGTATTCAGGAAATAGGGCTGGACTGTAAGAAGTCCATCCATCCATCATGTGCCATGCCGATAAGCGTGGGCGGTCATGTTTTGCCATCTCACTCGATCACCAGAGTCGTGGATCAGCTCCGTGTTTCTGTCTCGACCATGCCACGTGGCCAAGCCATCCAGGTATTTGCTTCTAGGTCTTTCCCTTGTTCTGTTCCGTTCGATCTTACCAGTTGTCACCAAGTTCTCAAATTCATTTCTTCTCATAACATGCCCAAAAATTGTTGAATGTCTACGTGTAATGTCTCTAATCAGTTTGCGATCTTCATTTGTTTCTTGAAGGACTTTTTCATTGGTCTTTCTGTCTGTCCATGGTAAGAAGTCGCCTAAGTATATTTTCCTCTACACCGTAGAAAATGAGGTACAACTAAAACAACAGAGATACACAAAGCAAAACATACACACTCACACATACACACACACACACACACAAGCACGCGCGAGAACAGCATAATCAACGCGGTCAGACAGACAGACAGACAGACAGACACACACACACACACGCGCGCGCGCTACAGATAGGATGCGGCGAAAAGAAACAATGTTATGAAGCAGAGATATCCTTGTCTTGAACAATTGTAACTAGAACCTATAAAATCTATCTATGACTTTACTAATTTTAACTAACGCATATGCTAGCACTATCTCTGATATTACTAGTTTTAACTTAACACATATGCTTTGTTGTTGTTGTTGTTTGTCCATCAAGAATGATGATGACCATTCATTTCATCCAGTGGGGTTGAAAGTATGGAGCAGTGAGTTCTAAGATAACTGAAAAGGCCTATTTTGGCTCGAAATGTTCTTTGACAATGTGGACAAAGTTTCTGGAGGAGGATTTTCTGCAGTGGTTTTTCTGTTCTGTCTTTTCTTCACAGCTCTTGCAGTCCTGGTTGCCTCAGAAGTGACTGCACCCTTGCGTAATGATGCACGCCACGAATTTCGGTCTCTTGCTGCAGTCTCCCAGGTGTCATGATGAATTCCAAAAGCATTCAGTGAGATTTTCAGAGTGTTTTTAAAGCGTTTCCCCTGGTCGCCTTGGGAGCGTTTACCACAACGCAACTCGCCGTAAAAAAATTCGTTTAGGGAGCTTGTGATCTGGCATGCGAGTCAAGTGACCAGCCCAACGAACACTATCCTTGATGTTAATAGTTTTAGTTTAACACATATGCTAGTAATATCCTTGATATCACTAGTTTTAACTCTGTACATACTAGTACTATCCTTGATATCACTAGTTTTAACTATATATATGTTAGTACTTCCCTTGATATTACTAGTTTTAACTGCAACACGTGCGTTCATATTAGCCCCAAGTTTACTAGTTTTAACACTAACGTATATCCATGATTTTACTAGTGTTTTTTTTTAAAAATAGTTTAGCAGGGTAGAGGTATCCCCTATCAAAGGAGAAGTAAGGCGCCTTCTTCCCTCCGCTAGCCTACGGACACCCTTGGGCAAGGTAGAGTACCCGTTTATCCCCCACCCCCTTTTCCCCCCACCCCACAGGGTAGCGTGAAGCCATGCGAGCAGGTAGTGGATTGGACTTGGGGGAAGCTGACAGATAGCTGTTGGTTATGGTTTCAAGTCAGTGACGGTGGGCAGAGGATCTCTCACAAGAGACAATGGCTACGGTCATCCGATCAGTATGGTCACTACCAGGAAGGAAGAATGGTAGACGTCCCTCCTTATTGATTCCCGGGCAGTGAAGGCTCGTCAGCCTTGGTTGGTATCTCCTCTAAGAGAGGAACTCAATCTCAAACCTCCGCTGCCTTTCGGGTATAACCATATAGGATAGACACCTCCCCAGCGGCACAACTCTATAGTCCTTCGGGACTGAAAGAGGTCTACTACTACTAGTTTTAATTGCAACATATACAGTATCCTTGACTACTATTTTGAACTGTGCATATGTACTCTATCTCAAATGTTACTAGTTCTAACTGTACTTTACTAACTTTAACTGTAACATTTATAAGCTTGTACTATCCGTGACTTTACTAGTTTTAACTGTAACATAACTATCCTTGACTTTACTAGTTTTAACCGTAACATATATGTTCATACTATCCCTGCCTTTACTAGTTTTGTTGTTGTTGTTGTAGTTGTTGGTGTTCGCATATCCTTTACAGGACATCGCTGTCAACATCAGCATCTTTCAGCTGATTGTTGATTTCTTGTCAATATTACGCTCAGTAGTTTTCCATTGCTTTCTGAGCGACCGGCTCACATACCCCGTAAGTTACCAACGCGGCGAGAACCGCTAACGATTCTCGCGCATGTTACGTTCCTCCCGTGGATATACGGGATTACGGAGCAAGACGTTAACACCTAGGCCAGGGAGACCGGCTCCTTTACTAGTATAAACTGCTCGTACTATCGTTGACTTTACTAGTTTTAATAGTAACATATATGTTCTTAGTATCCCTGGCTTCACAAATTTTAATTGTAACATATATGTTCATAGTATCCCTGGCTTTACAAATTTTAATAGTAACATATATGTTCATAGTACCCCTGGCTTTACAAATTTTAATAGTAACATATATGTTCATAGTATCCCTGGCTTTACAAATTTTAATTGCAACATATATGTTCATAGTATCCCTGGCTTTACAAATGTTAATTGTAACATATATGTTCATAGTATCCCTGGCTTTACAAATTTTAATAGTAACATATATGTTCATAGTATCCCTGGCTTTACAAATTTTAATTGTAACATATATGTTCATAGTATCCCTGGCTTTACAAATTTTAATTGTAACATATATGTTCATAGTATCCCTGGCTTTACAAATTTTAATTGTAACATATATGTTCATATTATCCCTGGCTTTACAAATTTTAATTGTAACATATATGTTCATAGTATCCCTGGTTTTACAAATTTTAATTGTAACATATATGTTCATAGTATCCCTGGCTTTACAAATTTTAATTGTAACATATGTTCATAGTATCCCTGGCTTTACACATTTTAATTGTAACATATATGTTCATATTATCCCTGGCTTTACAAATTTTAATTGTAACATATATGTTCATAGTATCCCTGGCTTTACAAATTTTAATTGTAACACATATATGCTTGACTGTTCAAGACATGAGATTGAGACCGATCGTCTCGTTTTGAGTTTTGTTGCCAAATATCAAGCGGCCCGCTTTACTTCCTATGAAATGTCATAGTACTGTTTTTGGGAGGGGTTGACATGTTGCATTGACAAAAGCCTGTCAACTGTGGGTATGGGGGAGCACCACAAACAAATCCTGGCCTTGAAATGGATTGGAACACAAGACCACTGGTCTATGTTTGTGCTATTTGTTTATACTGATAACTGGGGTTGCCACTAAATACTGCTTAGCGGACGCGTTAATAAAGTTCATAGGGAACTACGTGGTTAATGTTGGACATCTGGGCTCGTTGTCTGCTAAGTGAATGAAAGATTGGCCACATATTCTCCCGTATATTCAGGCTTACACAATGAGATGGCCCTATCTCACAACACACCTGCAGCAGACAACTGCTCCGGGAAACATGATTTATAAATTTTATTTACTAGTAACTTCGTTTGAATGACAGTAACAAGTATAGGAATAATTAAGCTATTTACTTACTATGAGAAATTGGACGTCCGTATGTTACAATTGTTTGACATTCTAACTTGAATGTTACAGAAACATTTACAATCACACGAAAACTGTACAATAACTGAACGTGTCTTTCCCAACACCTTCCCCGAGACTGAGCCTGCTGTTACATGTGACCGTTGTGTAGAGGCGCTGTGAGCACAGCTCAGCTCACGACACAACCGTCACACTTCTGCCTCAACGTCCAAGGTCAGATTCTGGTATATTGTGCGTTGTCTACCTAAGAATAGGAACACGGCTGGCCGCACTAGTTCGTTTCGTGCCTAACACATTCTAGGATTTCATCATGTGATTGGTGGTGGCATTGTGTCCAGGGTACTGTCTATCAGCTTTGGTGATCTGGGCTCACTTCCTAGAATGATTTCTTTTTGTCTTTTTTTCTGACAACAGCTGCCCTGATGTCCACAATAGTCTCGTGAGCCAGACGTCAGAGCTGCTGTTTCTGAATGCGTGACAAATAAAAGTGTGGAGGAAGTGAGTTGGTCACCTCGAGTATAAGGCTGTGGTATATGTGCAAGTGCACCAATGTGCACCCGGTTGCTCTGTCTGCTAGCAGATTGCATCACTTGTAAGTTGTTGTTGTTGTTGTTGTTGTTTGTCCATCAAGAATGATGATGACCATTCATTTCATCCAGCGGGGTTGAAAGTATGGAGCACTTGTAAGTTAATGTATTTCTAAGTATATTTTCAAAAACTGTAAGTTGTCCAGTGATGTAACATCGTGTTTTCTAAAACATGGCTGGTTGAAGACTCCTTTTCACCAAAGAATCAAAGTAATAAGGGCTGAAGGATGGGGCAAAGTTAAAGAACGTTGCTGAGGAGCCTGACTAAATAATACTGCTGGCATAAAACTCAAGGACCATTTTCTACGCTGTATTGTCCATAGGGTATATAATGATAGCTCCATACTTGTATAGCCCAGTCGGCACTCACTGGGTGATGTGGTCAATATCGCCCAGTCTCTTTGCTTTCCAGAACATTTCCGGTTTCTATTTCAAGATGTGTTGGCCTGCAAGCCTAACCCCGAGGCAGGGGGAGGGGGGCAAGCGTTCTAGTCACTGCACTATCGCGGCTCCCACACAGCTGGGGAATCCGATACAACCCAACCACACAGCTGGGGAATCAGATACAACCCAACCACACAGCTGCGGAATCGGACACAACGTAACCACACAGCTGGAAAATCAGATACAACTCAACCACACAGCTGGGGAATTAGACAACTCAACCACACAGCTGGGGAATCGGATACAACTCAACCACACAGCTGAGGGAATAGACACAATTCAACCACACAACTGGGGAATCGGACACAACTCAACCACACAACTGGGGATTCAGACACAACTCAACCACACAGCTGGGGAATCGGTGACAACTCAACCACTCAGCTGGACAATCAGACACAACTCAACCACACTGCTGGGGAATCAGACACAACTCAACCAGACAACTGGGGAATCGGATACAACTCAACCAGACAACTGGACACAACTCAACCACACAGCTGGGGAATCAGACACAACTCAACCAGACAGCTGGGGATCAGACACAACTCAACCATACAGCCGAGGAATCAGACGCAGCTCGATCATAGAGGGAGTAAATAAGATAAAACTCAACCTGATCCACGACTCTGGTGATCGAGTGAAATGGCGAATCATGACCGCCCACGCTTTCCGGCATGGCACATGATTGATTGCTTGATATTAGCAGAAGATCTGACAAAACCTTATCATGCTATGGCAAATCCGACAAAACTCAGTCTTACTTTGGGAGATCTGACAAAATTCAACCATTCTGGTTGGAGAAAAAAAGCCAATAATACTGATTGCGTAACAAAAATACCCAATCACACTGTGGGGGGTGGGGGGAAACAAAATTCAGTAATACTATATGGGGAAACAAAACCAAATCATAATGTGGGGAAACAAAGCAAAATCATCCTGGTGGAGAAACAAAACACAATCATAATGTTGAAGAAACAGACACAAAAACTGTTAAATTCATAGATGTGGATCTAACAGCTATATAAGGCACATAGACAGCTACATATCGCAGCTGCAGTGACTAGCTCCCCGGGTTTGTCTGTATATCCCATGATCATGTGTTCGATGGGTCCCCGGGTTTGTCTGTATATCCCATGATCATGTGTTGGATGGGTCCCCGGGTTTGTCTGTATATCCCATGATCATGTGTTCGATGGGTCCCCGGGTTTGTCTGTATATCCCATGATCATGTGTTCGATGGGTCCCCGGGTTTGTCTGTATATCCCATGATCATGTGTTCGATGGGTCCCCGGGTTTGTCTGTATATTCCATGATCATGTGTTCGATGGGTCCCCAGGTTAGCCCAAAATAACATGGGACCATGACATTAAATGGGATGTAAAGGCGACCGGCCTAATATACTGACACCCCCCCCCCCCACCAATCAAATGATTTAAACAAACTGGTGTCACACACCATATACCAAGTGTATCTCAAGGTGAGAACGGGTGTATGTTCACCATTCACACTCTTCACTTCCAACTTGGCAACAATCTTGCTTTCTACTGTAAACTATACTACACCCTAGAGGTGGTAAACTATACTACACCCTAGAGGTGGTAAACTATACTCCACCCTAGATGTGGTAAACTATACTCCACCCTAGATGTGGTAAACTATACTCCACCCTAAATGTGGTAAACTATACTCCACCCTAAATGTGGTAAACTATACGACACCCTAAATGTGGTAAACTATACTACACCCTAGAGGTGGTAAACTATACTCCACCCTAAATGTGGTAAACTATACTACACCCTAAATGTGGTAAACTATACTACACCCTAGATGTGGTAAACTATACTCCACCCTAAATGTGATAAACTATACTACACCCTAGAGGTGGTAAACTATACTACACCCTAAAGGTGGTAAACTATACTCCACCCTAGATGTGGTAAACAATACTCCACCCTAAATGTGGTAAACTATACTACACCCTAGATGTGGTAAACAATACTCCACCCTAAATGTGATAAACTATACTACACCCTAGAGGTGGTAAACTATACTACACCCTAAAGGTGGTAAACTATACTCCACCCTAGATGTGGTAAACAATACTCCACCCTAAATGTGGTAAACTATACTACACCCTAGATGTGGTAAACTATACTACACCCTAGATGTGGTAAACAATACTCCACCCTAAATGTGATAAACTATACTACACCCTAGAGGTGACACACATAGTATTGTTTGACGCTCACAGAAGGAGAAGAAAGAAGTAGAGACTAGAGGACGTACTAGACAACACACAATTTGAAAGCCATAGTTACCGATCGGGATTCGAACCTGTCACCTCTAAATGACGACAGCGCCTCGCTGCAAGAACAAACGTACTTCGTCGCATGACTAACTAGACACTATGCGTTGAAGTGCACTTGTTCCTGCAGCAAGGTGCTGTCGTCATTTGGAGGTGGGACGCAGAGGTGTTTCCAAGGCACCAGGGCCGGGTTATATACTGGCCTAGACCTATTGACGCGTTCTCGTCGAGCGTCCTGGGCAACAGGTCCCTTCGGGGTCCTGGCTAAAGTCAATAGGATCGCCGATTCCTCCGAAGTCGGAGAGTGTCTGCCTGTACGGCGAGGAACCACCAGTCTGCACACCAATAAGCCAGACATGGGACAACGGATACTCACGCAAAACTCAGGTCCTGTATGACATCACACTGATGTTGGACAACAGGATGCCTTCATCCGACATACAGGACTTCGCGTTGGAGCTCAAGCCAACGAACACAAGCAAGCAAGCAAGCAATTTGGAGGTGATGGGTTTGAATCCCTGTCGGTAACTAAAGCTTTCAATTTTTATGTTGTCTATTGCGTCCTCTAGTCTCTACTTCCTTTTTCTCCTGTGAGAGAAAAACAATGCTATGTGTGTTTATTTATGTAACTGTTTTAGTGGCCTCAAAGGATTCCCCAACTGATTTTCATTGAGGTGGTAAACTATACTACACCCCAGAGGTGGTAAACTATACTCCATCCTAGAGGTGGTAAACTATACTCCACCCTAGAGGTGGTAAACTATACTCCACCCTAAATGTGGTAAACTATACTCCACCCTAGAGGTGGTAAACTATACTACACCCTAGAGATGGTAAACCCTACTAAACGCTTGACACTCTCCTGCCGATCCGATGGTCATGTAATTTAATTCACATCGGAAATGATGTTTATAATTCACTTGGGATCTCAAGTCTACCTAGGACATGCTACCAGGAAATGTATTGGGGAATAAAGGCGGCCTGTGGGATTTTGAATACAGCACCCCTGAAGTGGCTATTGATCTATAAAAATATGTGTCTAGGACCACTTGTATAATACACCTTAAGGAGAGTATTGGAGGAGGAGCGGTGGAGTGAGAGTGTCTTTAATTTACTTATTTATACTGAAAGGGCAAGATTATTTCTAGACTAAACACCACGAACTAGTGCAAATCTAAATGAGAAAAAGCGTACACATTTAACACAAAACCACAAGTTCATCTGCACAAGTTTAACTTAACAAAATTATCATTATAACACCCAATTAAACCAAATAACGAGCGCAGTTTGTTATTTAGTATAAACGTTTTACCATGTATACTCATCTCATCTCATCGAGGTGAAGTATAAACATCGTGAGAGTGCCCAACTATGGGCTTCATGTATCGATATTCCCATGGACTCTGATATTCCCTCCGTCCAACGCTCATGTGGTCGGCCTCTTCCTCTGATTCCATCTGGTCTGTAATCATTGCTTGTTGTGGTATGCAGTTGACTGGTTATCTACTTGCATGGTTAAACCATTTGACTTGCTGCTTTCTAATAACATCTAGTGATGCTATAACCCCCACTTTAGTCCTGATTTCTTCATTTCTGATCTTATCTCTTCTTGATACGTTGAGTATTCTTCTCAGGAATCTCATTTCTGTTGTGATTTTTCTTTTATCTTTTTCTGTCATTGTCCAGGATTGGCATTGGTAGCATAGAGTTGGTAGGAAGATTGTGTTGTAAAGTGCTTTCTTAGTAGTTATTGATACATGTTTGTTCTTTAGTATTGGTGCCATTTGTCCAATGAGTTGGTTTGCCTTATTGCATCTATTTTCGATCTCGTTTTCTGATCTGCCATTTGATGATATTATACTTCCTAGGTACTTGAAACTCTTTACTTGTTTCAAGGGACGTTCGTTTAGGTGAATTGTTGTTATTTTTTCTTCTTTAGTTATAGTCATTACCTCTGGTTTGCTTGTGCTAATTTTCATGTTGTGTTCCCTACACATTTCGTTTACACTATTCATGTGGTCTGGTAATTCAGCTTCTGATGTTGCTATTAGTGCTTGATCATCCGCAAACTGAATTTCTCTATGTATACACAAGTACATTAATACAATAGAACAACTAAATATTGTAAACAAACATGACCAGACTTACCATTATCTATGAAACTGTAGCCACAACCACTGGATATCCCACGGATGCACACTCTAGGGCATCTTATCAGAAATATGTCCTTGACCATGAAATAATATCCATAGAGAAGTTTTGGTGCGTTGTAAATCAGAAATGCGATATTTTCTCCAGAAAGGTTTCACAAAATTATACTCTCAAGAAAACAACCCTACGATAACAAAATCAGACTTAACTGGGTTGTTATTATAATATACTGTATAATGTATATTGTACACGTAAAACTGTCCGTGTTTTGTAGGTTGATATTACAAATATAAACGGTAACACTAAATAAGCCTTGTTGTTTAATATCGCAATTAATTGTCCAAGATATAACCATAAATTCAACACGGAAAGCAAATGTTTGCGGATATACTGCCACAACAAGTATTTAAGTTCTAACAACTTTCAAATGAGCATCTTAGACTCCTTCCTCCGTTCCACTTGAAATATAACCACTGACATGCCAGGAAACAACACTGGCCAAATATGACACCTCCGACAGTAGCCAATGAGAAGGCGCAATTTGTATAATATAACTCCCGCCGACCCAATTCAAGATGTTTTCTTTTCAGGTGGTCGAAAGCTGGACATTGTCCTATTGTCATAGGAACTCCGCCCAGTGACAGTTGCATTGTGTGTATGGCTCCAATGAGAACCTGCGGCGAGGGTAACAAATTTACCGTAGCTGCTAATAGTAAACAGGAGCATGTTTCAGCAACTTTGAAAAAGAATGTTTTAACAAGTCTTCACCAGCTGACAACAAGCAGGAAATTACACCTATACGAAAATGACTATATCATACGGAAGATAGATATAGGTAAAGTTAGTAAAGACGCGGGGTGAGGGGGGGGGGAGGGGTTGAAATGTTAGGCCTTCAAATATTCTAGGTCACGGTGTTAATAAGAAGAAGTAGGATGTCCAGACACCTTCCTGGTCGCCTTTCCTTCCCAGACAGTTCCCAGACAATTGTGAACATTAATGTGTGGCCATGTTTACTAGGCCGGGTCAACCCAGCCTTTGCTGCAGGTTGAACCCAGACCACTATCTTGGCAGGCAACCGCCCTAACCATGAAGCCATAATGCATACACATGGTCGTCCGGTGGTTTGTTTTGTGCAAAAACTGTACTGTATATTTAATGTCACTTTTGTGTGTACGAAGCATGTGAACAGACATGCATGTCTGGAAAATATACCTATGGGGGAAGTGTACCGGGGAAGAGGTTTTTATAGATAATTTACACATAACAGAAACGGAAGCAGGGTACATGACTTATGATGGAGACAGATTTCGGAAAACTTATGGAGGATAAAAGGTTGGTTTGGGGAGAGGTGGGAGTTATCGGTAAATTAAGCATTCTTGCATGAACAGTTCGCTTCTATCGTTACAATGTTGCTTTTGTCTGTTCTTGTAGTGTTTAAGTGGCGTGCATATGGCGGAAGAACGCATTGAAGAGAGCACTTTTTGTGTCAACTATTATCTGATCGTTGCGCACATCTGGTGACATCTACACAATCAGTTGATATATTTTAATCCATCTATGATTGTACCAATGTATACGTTATTTTTATCATTGAAGTTGTCAACATTAGCATGATACTAGTTACTTGCATATCGTTTACAGGACGTAGCAACCAACCCCAGCCTTTTCTGGCTGTTTGTGATTGCTTTCTGAACAACCGGCACCCATACCATTGTATGAAAACCCAACTCAAGGAGGTGTGCTGCAAATCGCCCGCAGATGTGTTTTGAACGCGGTATGCGGAATTACGAACTGCGTCCGTAAACCATCCACCATAAGAGTGATGACCATTTAGTATAACCCTGTAGCAACATATGCTCTCTATTGGACGAGATGACCACAGTGGAACTCCGATTAGCACCATTTACTACCAATACTTCGTTAGGAAGAATGTTTCTATCATTGTAGGTTAGAAAATAAATCCTTGCCTGTTACATGGAACCAATGTTAACACAGGTCGTGATCAGCATGACCTAATAGGTAAGAAGGTGTGTTCTTAAACATCCATTGTGCTGATGTCGAGATTGCAGGTTCAGACCTGCACCGGTCGGTTTGACTAAAATATTGACTTTTCGCCTTTGACTTGGCGACGTAAATAACAAGTACCTCTGAAGTCGGAGTGGTTTCGCCTGATGAAGAGGGACACTGGTAATATTGAAAGCTAATCCGCAAAAATCAGCCTAGTACTAGTAGAAGTAATAGCGCATGTATAGACTACGCTTGAGTTCAAAGCGAGCCAAGGAAAAACAACAACATATGTCTGTGTGTTCTGGACGGTTGGTAAACCAGCACACGCATCAATCCAGGCCTCACAGAATTCTGGACGGTTGGTAAACCAGCATACGCATAAATCCAGGCCTCACAGAATTCTGGACGGTTGGTAAACCAGCATACGCATCAACCCAGGCCTCACAGAATTCTGGACGGTTGGTAAACCAGCACACGCATCAATCCAGGCCTCACAGAATTCTGGACGGTTGGTAAACCAGCATACGCATCAATCCAGGCCTCACAGAATTCTGGACGGTTGGTAAACCAGCACACGCATCAATCCAGGCCTCACAGAATTCTGGACGGTTGGTAAACCAGCATACGCATCAACCTAGGCCTAACAGAATTCTGGACGGTTGGTAAACCAGCATACGCATCAATCCAGGCCTCACAGAATTCTGGACGGTTGGTAAACCAGCATACGCATCAATCCAGGCCTCACAGAATTCTGGACGGTTGGTAAACCAGCATACGCATCAACCTAGGCCTAACAGAATTCTGGACGGTTGGTAAACCAGCACACGCATCAACCCAGGCCTCACAGAATTCTGGACGGTTGGTAAACCAGCACAGGCATCAACCCAGGCCTCACAGAATTCTGGACGGTTGGTAGACCAGCACACGCATCAACCCAGGCCTCACAGAATTCTGGACGGTTGGTAAACCAGCACACGCATCAACCCAGGCCTCACAGAATTCTGGACGGTTGGTAAACCAGCACACGCATCAACCCAGGCCTCACAGAATTCTGGACGGTTGGTAAACCAGCACACGCATCAACCCAGGCCTCACAGAATTCTGGACGGTTGGTAAACCAGCACACGCATCAACCCAGGCCTCACAGAATTCTGGACGGTTGGTAAACCAGCACACGCATCAATCCAGGCCTCACAGAATTCTGGACGGTTGGTAAATCAGCACAGGCATCAATCCAGGCCTCACAGAATTCTGGACGGTTGGTAAACCAGCACAGGCATCAACCCAGGCCTCACAGAATTCTGGACGGTTGGTAGACCAGCACACGCATCAACCCAGGCCTCACAGAATTCTGGACGGTTGGTAAACCAGAACACGCAACAACCCAGGCCTCACAAAATTCTGGACGGTTGGTAAACCAGAACACGCAACAACCCAGGCCTCACAGAATTCTGGACGGTTGGTAGACCAGCACACGCATCAACCCAGGCCTCACAGAATTCTGGACGGTTGGTAAACCAGCACACGCATCAACCCAGGCCTCACAGAATTCTGGACGGTTGGTAAACCAGCACACGCATCAAACCAGGCCTCACAGAATTCTGGACGGTTGATAGACCAGCATACGCATCAACCCAGGCCTCACAGAATTCTGGACGGTTGGTAAACCAGCACACGCATCAACCCAGGCCTCATAGAATTCTGGACGGTTGGTAAACCAGCACACGCATCAACCCAGGCCTCACAGAATTATGGACGGTTGGTAAACCAGCACACGCATCAACCCAGGCCTCACAGAATTATGGACGGTTGGTAAACCAGCACACGCATCAACCCAGGCCTCACAGAATTCTGGACGGTTGGTAAACCAGCACACGCATCAACCCAGGCCTCACAGAATTCTGGACGGTTGGTAAACCAGCACACGCATCAATCCAGGCCTCACAGAATTCTGGACGGTTGGTAAACCAGCACACGCATCAATCCAGTCCTCACAGAATTCTGGACGGTTGGTAAATCAGCACAGGCATCAATCCAGGCTTCACAGAATTCTGGACGGTTGGTAAACCAGCACAGGCATCAACCCAGGCCTCACAGAATTCTGGAAGGTTGGTAGACCAGCACACGCATCAACCCAGGCCTCACAGAATTCTGGACGGTTGGTAAACCAGAACACGCAACAACCCAGGCCTCACAGAATTCTGGACGGTTGGTAGACCAGCACACGCATCAACCCAGGCCTCACAGAATTCTGGACGGTTGGTAGACCAGCATACGTATCAACCCAGGCCTCACAGAATTCTGGACGGTTGGTAAACCAGCACACGCATCAACCCAGGCCTCACAGAATTCTGGACGGTTGGTAAACCAGCACACGCATCAACCCAGGCCTCATAGAATTCTGGACGGTTGGTAAACCAGGACACGCATCAACCCAGGCCTCACAGAATTCTGGACGGTTGGTAAACCAGCACACGCATCAACCTAGGCCTCACAGAATTCTGGACGGTTGGTAAACCAGCACACGCATCAACCTAGGCCTCACAGAATTCTGAACGGTTGGTAAACCAGCATACGCATCAACCTAGGCCTCACAGAATTCTGGACGGTTGGTAAACCAGCACACGCATCAACCTAGGCCTCACAGAATTCTGGACGGTTGGTAAACCAGCACACGCATCAACCTAGGCCTCACAGAATTCTGGACGGTTGGTAAACCAGCATACGCATCAACCTAGGCCTCACAGAATTCTGGACGGTTGGTAAACCAGGACACGCATCAACCTAGGCCTCACAGAATTCTGGACGGTTGGTAAACCAGCACACGCATCAACCCAGGCCTCACAGAATTCTGGACGGTTGGTAAACCAGCATACGCATCAACCCAGGCCTCACAGAATTCTGGACGGTTGGTAAACCAGCACACGCATCAACCCAGGCCTCATAGAATTCTGGACGGTTGGTAAACCAGCATACGCATCAACCCAGGCCTCACAGAATTCTGGACGGTTGGTAAACCAGCATACGCATCAACCCAGGCCTCACAGAATTCTGGACGGTTGGTAAACCAGCATACGCATCAACCCAGGCCTCATATAATTCTGGACGGTTGGTAAACCAGCATACGCATCAACCCAGGCCTCACAGAATTCTGGACGGTTGGTAAACCAGCATACGCATCAACCCAGGCCTCACAGAATTCTGGACGGTTGGTAAACCAGCATACGCATCAACCCAGGCCTCACAGAATTCTGGACGGTTGGTAAACCAGCATACGCATCAACCCAGGCCTCATATAATTCTGGACGGTTGGTAAACCAGCATACGCATCAACCCAGGCCTCACAGAATTCTGGACGGTTGGTAAACCAGCATACGCATCAACCCAGGCCTCACAGAATTTTGGACGGTTGGTAAACCAGCATACGCATCAACCCAGGCCTCACAGAATTCTGGACGGTTGGTAAACCAGCATACGCATCAACCCAGGCCTCATAGATGGTGTTGCACACAGGCATGCTGAAAATACTTCAGTAATCTAAATGTGTGTAAAGAGGCTGAGACAAAGAGACACCAGAAACAGGCAGTCGTCATTTGTTGGCCACATTATGAGAAGAGTAAAACTGAAATAAATTCTTACAAGGGGAAAGATTTAAAGGTGTCAGCATGTGAATTGATAAATCAATCAATCATGTGCCGTGCCGGAAAGCGTGGGCGGTCATGACTCGCCATTTCACTCGATCAACAAAGTCGTGGATCAGCTCAGTGTTCCTGTCTCGACCATGCCATGTGGCCAAGCCATCCAGGTATTTTCCTCTCGGTCTTCCTCTTGGTCTGTTCCCTTCGATCTTGCCAGTTGTCACTAAGTTCTCCAATCCATTTCTTCTCATAGCATGTCCAAAAAATTTTGACTGTCTTCGTCTAATTTCTCTAATCAGTCTACGATTTTCATTTGTCTCCTGTAGTACTTGGTCATTGGTTTTTCTATCTGTCCATGGTACTCTTTGCATTTTCCTCAGAAACCACATTTCTGTAGCCATCAAATGTTTTTCAGCTTGACTGCTCATTGTCCAAGTTTGACATCCCTACAAAAGAACAGAACAGAATTGATAAAAACAATAGATTATTCCAAAGTATAGAGAAGCGTGATCACCTTCGCCAGTCGGCACAGCGCTTTCTCTCTCTCTCTCTCTCTCTCTCTCTCTCTCTCTCTCTCTCTCTCTGTATGTGTGTGTGCGTGCGTGCGTGCGTGTGTGTGTGTGTGTGTGTGTAACATGCCATGTGTAACATACTCGTAAACTACACCAGGCATGTGTATGAACAAAATGGTGTGTTTATTATTGATGTGTATTTGCTGTCTGAGCTTCTTTTCTCAGTTGTGCAAATAATTACTTGTTTATATTTTAGACACACAGAGGAATTTAAGAGGAAACTACCGCTGTATCTTATGAAGAAAATCGTGCCTGTAAACTACACAAAAGCATTTTGCATTGTGAAACATTACGAAATAATAACATTACTTAAGCAACTCTAAGTCTCCGTTGCGATGGCGTTGCGAACGCGATTCGTAATGCCGCTTACCCGCGTTCAAAACGCAGAGGCGACCGATTTGGCAGCACACCGTGTCGCGCTGGTTTTAACGTGCTGGTATGGCGGATGGTCGTTCAGAAATCAATGGCAAACTACTGAACGTAAAAAGTTGCCAAGACATCAACAACAGCAGTAAAATGCTGCTTTTGACTGCAACGTAATGTAAGGAATATGCACCTTTAATTTAATAAAATAAAAATGGCAAAGATCTGCGAATAATAAAGAACATATTTTGGCAGCAAACAGCAGCCATATGAATTTACAACCTTATAGGAACATGTCAATGTATAAAGGGGGCACAGACAAGGTTGTGTAATGTCTCCTAATTTGTTCTCATTGTATAGTGAACATATAATGATACCTACAGAAAATATGTCAGGGATTCTGGCTGGTGGACATAATATAAATAACTTATGTTAGGCTGATGACACTGTCTTGTTAGCTGTAAGTGAAAAGGGTCTACTGGAAATTATAGATAAAGTGAAAAAAAAATGAGCCTTAGTTGAACAATAGAAATACATAAGTCATTGTGATATCAAAGAAACAGATTGTGCTTAAATGTGCAATTAAAGTAAAGGACGTTATTTTGGAGGCAGTTCATAAATTCAGATATCCAGGCACATGGATGACATCAGATGGAAGATGTATCACTGAGATACAGAACAGAATACGACAAGCAGAAAATTGCATTCTATCAAATGAAGAACATTTTATGGAATAAGACATTGTCCTTGAAAGGTAGAAACAAGAGTTCTTGCATGTTACACAGAACCAATTGTGACATCCGGCTGCGAATCCTGGACAATCAGTAAACAGGCGAAAATATGCCTGGAAGGTTTGTAGATGTGGTTTTATAGAAGAATGTTGAAAATTAATTAGTCAGCCAAAATGAGAAATCTGGACGTTTTGAGAGAAGCTGAGTAGCAAAGACAACTTATCACAAACATAAGAAAGAAGCAGTCATCGTTTTTTTTTTTTTTGACCACATTATGAGAAGACAAACACTGAAACATGTTGTGACAACCGGAAATATTTGCGGAAATAGAGATAGAGGAAGACAGCGGGAGAAGATTCTTGACATTCTTGTGTTATGGAACGGAAAGGAGTCAACACACGAATTGATCCATTCCGTAGGAGATCGCAATGTGTGGAGATGCGTGATAGCCCACTCCAAACGGCAAGGCACTGGATGATGATGATGATATTTTGGTCTGTACTTCTATTAATTATTATGAGTCAACTGTCTACATCTGTATTTGGATGGATGCCTGAGATTATTTCTTGCCTCTATCGTCTGTTTATTGTTTCCATGAGCGTTATATTTTCCATGAACACGGATTGTACAATTCCTATAGTCGCTGTCTATTATTGTGTCCATCCTACTGTCAATTGAATATCTGCATTTTCCCTTCATGCTGTAGCAATGAAGAGGAAGGCCAAAGAGAAGATGGGTGCAGGATGTGGCGGATGAACTCCCATGGGTGTATCGGATGTGGGACATCTTGCTTGTGATCGAGAAGTTTCCGGAAGGTTGTTATAGGAGCGGGGTTCTGCAAAGGACATGCTACTGAATGAATGAATGAATGAATGAATGAATGAATGAATGATAGCAATAGCCGTTCTCCGTGGCGTAGGTATTACGGACACGATTTGTAAGCCCGCTTACCCGCATTTGAAACACAGCTCCAACCGATTTGGCAGCAGACCGCGTTGCGCTGGGTTTTATCGAGTTTGTATGGGAGCCGCTTATTCAGAAAGCAATGGCAAACTCCCCCCCCCCCCCCACCCCCTGAATATCCTTTTACAAGACATCGCTGTCAACACCGGCATTTTACCGCTGTCGTTGATTTCTTGGCAAGATTACGCTCAGTAGTTAGCCATTGTTTTCTGGGCGGCCGGCTCACTGATCCCTTAAGTCACCAACGCGGCGAGAACCGCTTCCAATTCTCGCGCGCTGCGTTACCCTACGTAGATAAACGGGATTACGGAGAAAGTAGTTTAACGCCCTAGGCCAGGGAGGACGGCCTATGGCAAACTACTGAACGTCAAGACATCAACAACAGCAGTAAAATACTGGTGTTGACAGCGATGTCCTGTAACAAAGATATGCAAACCCCCCCCCCCCCCCCCCAAAAAAAAAATGTAGCTATACTTGGAATTCACATACTTTGTTCAATTCTTTTGGGCCAGGTTTTAGTTAAATATGACTGAGCTACCCTATAACAGTAGACGGTACTACCTGCTTTCTGTTAGCGCCGAACGTTGGGCGGCGCTTACCAAACCCGACATCCCACATTGTGCCAACGGCTTCGGGCGGAAGAGCGCAATTGGGAGGGTACAAGCCTTACCCTGGTGCGAGGAAATGCAACCTAAAGACAAAGTGTCATGGCAGGGCAGACCAGGCCCTAAGTCTTGGTTGGCGGCTGGTCTAGGATCGAAGCTCCGACAGGCGGACAATTAGAGCATTGCTTTGCTGATCCGGCAGCTTCTGCAGCTTGTCTTGTTCCAGATGTAGAGGTGTTACCTTTCCTCTGGAGTGAACTAGGAAGGCCGAGAGAGGGATCATGCTGCATGGGCAACACATGATCTCTATATTTTAGCCCAGGCTTTGTGCTATGGAGAGGCAATAACTCCATCCCTTACAAACTATCGTCTGTCAAGACGGCAAGGTGCCACTGGATGTTCAATTCTGTATTTAATAACAATGTTGCTATACTTGGAATTCACAAACTTTGTTCAGTTCTGTATTTAATAACAATGTTGCGATACTTGGAATTCACAAACTTTGTTCAGTTCTGTATTTAATAACAATGTTGCTATACTTGGAATTCACAAACTTTGTTCAGTTCTGTATGTAAGAACGAGTATGTATGTTTCCTACAGACAGGATTCAATGGCTATCTCCGTGACGAAAAGGTTACGGACGCCGTTCGTGATCCCACATACACGCGTTAGAAACACAGCTGCGCGCTATTTGGCAGCAGACTGCGTTTCTCTGTTTTTTTTTAACCAAATAGTATGGGTGCTGGTCGTTCAGAAAGTCATGACAAACTACTGAACGTAAACTTGCCAAGACATAAATAACAGCAAAAAATGCTGACGTTGACTGCAAACGTCCTGTAAAGGATATGTAACTAACTAACTAACTAAGTATTCAATGTGTCCGCTACATTTTAAATTTTACTTCATTTGATCAAAAGTATAAGGTAAAATAACATGTTCTATATCTTTGTTCTGTTTCTGCTTCTATTTGCGCATATACTCGTGTATGTATATATACATACCCGCATATATATATATATATATATATATATATATATATATATATATATATATATATATATATATATATATATATATATATATATAAGATGAAGATATACACAAAAATTACCGTATTCAAAGGTTTAATACACGCAACGTCTAGCTAGCTTCAATTATTAGGAATCTATAAGAAGACAGCAAATGGCCAGGCTTAAACCTGTATGCTGACATGTGTGCAATTTTGCGAGGCGGTGAACGAGCGGCTCTTCATTCATCTGTAGAGTTGAGTGTATTTGGATTAAGACTCGGAGATCGGAATCCTCAGAAATGGGCTGTCCAGTTTGTTAATCCATCGGATACGATCCTTGCCGCTCTAGCAGGGAGATGAAATTAGTTTCAGGCACTTCATCTATTTAATTCTTTTTGTGCTAGCCCAGGTCCTTAGACGATCCCTAGTGCTCGACGTCAAAGACTTTTCACGGGTCACAATAACTGTCTTAACAGATAAATCAGCCGGCAAGTCTACGGGTCAATATTGACCCAGTTTCCTTCAGTTACAGGACTCTTGAGGACAGGCACAAAAATAGGATCAGGTGACCATTTCCTTTGGGGGAAACTTCACGTCATCTCCCCTATCAGCTCAGGGGCTGGATTTTCGTCTTTCGGTGGCACTCTGTTATTCGGGTGTGCCTTCTACCAGCTTCTCACCTGGTTGTCGTCATCCAACCAAATAAATTAAATTAATCACAGATAAAGGAACTAATTTGGTATTTGTGGTCGCGGAATTCTCCCTGGAATGTCCTGTAAAGGATATTTAGATACGCGACTGAAAGGTTTCCAGTAGCTTGTGGGTTAGTTAGTGAATCCTTAGTCAATGACTGAGAGGTTTTGTGTAGTTTGTTGGTTAGTTAGTGAATCGTCTTGGACACAGAGTTTTAACTCTTAAGTCCCATGCATTGGTGTTTAGGTAGTTTAAGATTTTACATGGACTTGTATCTATCGGAGTGAGGGTGCAGAGACTTTCCTGCCGACACGGTGCCAGTGTACTATTGCCAAGAGATTATTTTGTAGAGCTGTCCCTCCCCAACATCAGAAAATGTAGCGTCGTGTGTAATACCGTTATTGGAATGTCATATTTGGGAGAGGCTTCGTAGAAAGTATCCAGATCATGAATTCACACATGCACATCCAATCCAATCCAAATTTTGGTACGAGTACCCCCTTTCAGCCTTCGGGTTTCGACTTGGCTATGTAGGGTGTCTATGGTGTAGCTTGAAGTTTGTCTTTTGTACTTTGGGCTGCTTGTTTTCAGCTTCCCGGCTTCTGATGGGTTGATTGCGTTCGTTACTTTCTTGATGAGGTTTTTCATGTCTGGACAGAGTCGCGCACTTGTTGAGGCCTGGAGTAATTGGGTACCCACCCCGTCATATGGTGCTGTTTTCTTCAGGGAGTTTTATCAGGTGTCATCTCTCCTGGTGGTCCTCCTATTTCCTCGTCGTGAGTTGCCTGAGTTCGCCAGTCGGATCTTCGTGGTGAGCGATATCGTTCTTCCTCTGTTGCTTCTTCTTCTGTTTGTGCTCTTGTATCCTCTGGTTCAGGTGTGGCTGTCTGGGTCTTGGTATGGAGCAGGTTGAGCATCTCATGAAAAGTGTCTTGTATTTGAAGTAGCTGTTCCTCCGTCTCAGCCTTTATAGCAGCCATTCGAGCGACATCCTGTTCTATCTTCTGCTGAACTTGCTTCATTTCGTCGCTGAACGGTCGTTGTCTGTGTTTCATGCTTCTTGTCCTTTTTTTTTCTCCCTGCTTGATAGCCTTTCTTCTGACTCAGCCTGTAAAACAGCCATTCGAGCGACATCCTGCTCAATCTTCTGCTGAACTTGCTTCGTTTCGTCCAGGATGCGCTGAGCGGCTGTTATCTGTGTTTCTTGCGTCTTGAGTTTTCCTTCCTCCATGGTTTTGAATTGTGTTCTCAGGTCCTTCAGTTGGCCTTCCAGTTGCGCTTTGTCATTTTTGGTGAGTCGGTTGGTCGCCTCGTATTGCCTCCTGACTTGATGGCGATTTTCATGGTTTCTTTGCTGTCTTGGTGGCAGGGGCAGCCGAGGTACCTGGCGCCGTGGTTGCCGAGGCAGTTGGCGCATTTTCTGTTATTGTTAGGCTTCCTGAAGTACACAGGCACATACTGACTGGCTCTCTTGTATAGAAACTCCGCGGTAATTTCTTATATAGAAACATTGCATCTCAGGGTTCCAACAAAGTAACGCCATGTGGAAACATAATATCTCACTAATATAACAACTCAGCTTTCTAACAGTTCGTCTGGTAACACATCTTTCAGTTTTCTAACATAGAAAGTCAATGTAGTAATATGGCATCTCAGCTTCTTACCATAGGAACGTCGTGTAATAACATAATACCTCTGCTTTCCAGCATAGAAACTGTGTGCTAAGATAATATCTCAGCTTTCTAGATAAGATAATATCTCATCTTTCCAGCATAGAAACTGTGTGATAAGATAATATCTCAGCTTTCTAGCATAGAAACTGTGTGCTAAGATAATATCTCAGCTTTCTAGATAAGATAATATCTCAGCTTTCTAGATAAGATAATATCTCAGCTTTCTAGCACAGAAACTGTGTGATAAGATCATATCTCAGCTTTCTAGATAAGATAATATCTCAGCTTTCTAGCACAGAAACTGTGTGATAAGATAATATCTCAGTTTTCTAGCACAGAAACTGTGTGCTAAGATAATATCTCAGCTTTCTAGCACAGAAACTGTGTGCCAAGATAATATCTCAGTAACGAGTTTCACAATCCCCCGACACCCCGAGTCGATGGTTCGAAATCAGCCGCAGAGGGTTTGGAAACAGACCGCATATCGCTGATTTCGATGGCTTGAGCCTCGGTCATTCAGAAAGCAAAATTTACTTAGTAAATGATAAAAAAAAAAAAACATGTGTGGGTTGCTGGGTTAGCTTCCAATGCCCGGTAAGAGACATGCAGCTAACATTTGTAACACAACCGTAAACATTTGTTTAACTCGCTTTAGTATCGGCTCCGTGGCTAAGGCGTTACGGGCGCAATTCGTAAACATACCAGCGTCGGAAACGCAGCTGCGGGCGATTTGGGAGCAGACGGTCTGGCGTTGGTTCTTTATGAAATGGTATGAGTGCCAGTCGTTCAGAAAAAAAATGGCAAACTACTGAATGTAAACTTGCCTTGAGATCACAAAACAGAAAATAATAATAATAATAATAATAATAATAATAATAATAATAATAATAATAATAATAATAATAATGGCGTTGACTGCAAGTCCTGTAAAGGATATGCAACTAACTTTAAAAAAAGAAAAAACACGCTCTTTTAGTACGGGGAGTTTGTTTTAGCGTTCGTTAGCTTTAAGCCCAAACATACACAATACACGTGCTACTACTTTTAATGCACTGGACTGATTTTTCCCTATTACCAGTGTCCCTCGCCATCAGGCGAACCCACTTCAACTTCTGAAGTACATATAATTTACGTCCTCAAGTCTAGACGAGAAGTTAACATCTTAATCCAACTGACCGGTGTAGGGGTTGAACCTGCTACCTCGGCTTCAGTTCACCAGCACGAAGACGACTTTTATGCTCTCGGGACCCTTATTATGACTGCGATTTTATGTTTTGGAGCATTCACAATGAAAATAATTGTAAACATCGAACGCACATAAACCTTCAAATCTGTCCGTATTAAAGCTGTGCATGGAAACTGTGATAAGGCTGTGCATGGCCCGCATGATCGCTCATGACCAGAAAGATGCCATTCTGACAACAAACGACACGAACACACAATAGGGTCCCGTGAGAATAATTGGAACTTCTGTATCTGTTTTCTCACGTCTGGCGATTTACGACTTGTGGCCGCGCATTAGACACGAATATTTTCACAAGTGTCACAACAACTCTGAACAAGATGTTTTTACTGCAGCAGCTTTGATGTCCATATGACTAAAGATCAATGGATGGTCTTGTATGGAGATAGTGAAAATATTTGAACAACGACCAGCTTGTGTTGTCATTTCATATGCTGAATATCTTGTCCTGACGTAATGCACTGACACTGGACAAGTGAACAAGTGTCTATGGTCAAACTTGTGTTCAGTGGACTGAGACGTGAGGCTGGGAGATTACACTGGTCTAAGGTCGCTCATGTACATGTGTGGTGAAACAAGTTGGATGTATCAGGTGAGATTAAATCAATGACACACTAAGACTAAAGATTTGGAGAGAAGAAAGAAACATGCGGGGCGAAGGGATAATTTATAGCATACCGCACAGACATACGGGTGGAAGGATTGATGTATGTGCAGATCGATCGCATAGTCATTAGACAAACAGACAGATAGTCATTAGACACACAGACAAACAAACAGATTGACAGACAGACACATAGATAAGATAAGATAAGATAAGATAAGATAAGATAAGATAAGATAAGATAAGATAAGATAAGACCGGCCGATCAACCTACCGACCGACCGACCGACCGACCGACCGACCGACCGACAGACAGATAGACAGACAGACAGACAGATAGACGGATAGATAGATAGATAGATAGGTAGATAGATAGATAGATAGATAGATAGATAGATAGATCGATAGATAGATAGATAGATAGATAGATAGATAGATAGATAGATAGATAGATAGATAGATAGATAGATAGATAGATAGATAGATAGATAGATAGATAGATAGATAGATAGATAGATAGATAGATAGATAGATAGATAGACAGACTAGTTTCACGAACTGCAAAAATTGTTCCCTCATCTTTAACTTTGCCAAAATAAATTGGGCGTCGGTTGGTCATCGACCTCATTTCTCTCAGAGCCAGGAGCTTGCACGGATGACGTGTCAGTCCCGGCGAGTTTCCCAAGACCATTGAGGGAACAGGTTGTAGGCGCCCAAAATGGCTGCTGGCAACATGAAGCTAGAGCACAATAAAGTTTCGAGCAGGCGACAATAGATGAGTGCCTTGCGTGGAAGAACGCCAGCCCTTTTGACCTGCTCCTCCCTATTTAAAGCAGTCTCAATGAAGAGTCAATATTTGTATACGTGTTCATTCATGCAGAAAACAAGAAGGCAACATCCACGACTCAATGAAGTCTCAGCCGCGTCTTTGCTCCATTATAACCTCCAATGAGTTTACCTGCAGGCAGAAAATTGGTCGACATGAAGCCAGAAGGAAAGTAGCTGGAGAACGATTTGTCACCTACTAATTGAGCCCACGATTACTTTTATTTTGAAGGTGGTAATGTTATTAAGTCTTAATACTCACTGACTGAATAACTTGTGAATATAACAGGAATTGCTGATAGTTGTTGTCATTTGATACCAAACTGACAGAATGTACTAATAATGGTCGTACCTGAAGATTATTTGGACAGAGGTGCAGAAAAAGCTTTATCAATCAGACTTTTATGAAGGCGTGTGAACCTGCAGCTAACGAGTAAACCAAATTAAGTTCAGAAATATTGTAATATAGAAGACATTCTTAAAGGCTCAAGGTTAAAGAAAAATAAAAAGCAGAAAATGAAGCTCTGCATACCCATAAGAGGGAAACAGATAGCATCATACCTTAAACAAAAGAAAACCACTTTTTCCCTATGACTTAGGGTATACGGTAAGTAAAATACAAAAGCTCAAGGAGCCTGTTTAAACATCTGGATGTGTATCGTGCACGCAGTGTTAACCGCATATTTGTATAGACCAGTCTGTACTCTTGCAGTTCTGTGGTCAATATGACCTCGGTCGCCCGTACTCCCTAAAACATTTCATGTTACCCAATTTGAGGTTGAGTCGACATGGCAGCCAAGGTATTTATTAAAATAAATCCGCTTCATCATGAATTATAATCCCTCACAACCGGACAGAAAAGCAAGAGCGTTACCGCGACTCCCTTTGTATATGATACCAGTCCCATATTTGTATAGAGCATGGAGATGTGGTCAATATCAGGCCGGCTGCTGTTACTTTCCATAACTTTTCCCGGTACTCATTTTAAGTTGGCTCAATCTTGCAGACGAGATCAATAGGGGAAAAAATCCACTGTCTCGAGGGGGATTCGGATTTGACCATCAGACCATCCGGCAACCGTGCTATGTAATCTCTGATGTGAGAGGACCATCACAGTTTGTAGGCCCGAATGCACGGAGAAATAGGTGGCCAATCTTACCCTCACTAAGCTGGCGACAAGCCAAGGTGTCGAACACTGTCTGACCATGCTCATGACATAATCAACGCAGTTCCATATCAACTTCGCCAACACGCCGACTAACATTAGTTACACCATTACTGTATTATAGCATTTGGCAACTTTTACTGGAGAGAAAAAAAGCGGACGACAGATGAAGAAGACTATAGATGGTCTTCCATCACATCATTAGATGACAGCCGTAAGTAAACTAGTAAGTAAAACTAGAGCCAGGTGTGCGACAAGCCACTATAGAAAATACTGTCATAGACGCACCAAACATGCGACAAGCCACTATAGAATATACTTTCATAGGCGCACAAACATGCGACAAGCCACTATAGAATATACTTTCATAGACGCACCAAACATGCGACAAGCTATTATAGAATATACTTTCATAGACGCACAAGACATGCGACAAGCCACTATAGAATATATTTTCATAGACACACCAAACATGCGACAAGCCACTATAGAATATACTTTCATAGACGCACCAAACATGCGACAAGCCACTCTAGAATATACTTTCATAGACGCACCAAACATGCGACAAGCCACTATAGAATATACTTTCATAGACGCACCAAACATGCGACAAGCCACTCTAGAATATACTTTCATAGACGCACCAAACATGTGACAAGCTACTATAGAATATACTTTCATAGACGCACAAGACATGCGACAAGCCACTATAGAATATATTTTCACAGACACACCAAACATGCGACAAGCCACTATAGAATATACTTTCATAGACACACCAAACATGCGACAAGCCACTATAGAATATACTTTCATAGACGCACAAGACATGCGACGTTACAAGTGGAGCGCGTGGTCGAGTGGTTAGCGTACCGCTAATGATGGTAGACATGCAGCACCCAAGCCTTGCACTCACGCTTGAAGACCTCACGGGCATGTTGGAGCCGGGGGTGGAACAAAGACATCATCACGTCATACACTCTACATTTTGTTTTATTGTGAACAACAGCAGCAGCAACAACACTGCTTCTTATATCAATGCCGGGTGGCGTTGATGATCATGTCTATCCACATCCTTCTGTCTCTTGTGCTGCCAGTCTTTTCGGATACGGAAGTTCCTGCAAGCCATGATGGAAAACTGTCCAGCATATTCTCTCTTGGTGTCTCCCTGTCTCTCTTGTCCTCCAACTTCCCACTGTGGCGACATGCTCCATCTTGTGGTCTTCTCATGACATGTCCAAAGAATGTGGACTGTCTTCTGATGCCAGTAACCAGTTCTCTTTGTAAGTTAATTTCTATCAAGATATTTCCATTGCTCTTTCTGTTCTCACAGGGTGTTCTCCTCATTATACCGCCCTTTAGTTTAGTGGACCTCTTTTTAACCCTGGTTAAGGCAAAGGGTTGTATCCTAGGTGAAATATACAAGCATATCTTGCACATCGCCGCGTGGTGCCCTTTGGGGCAAGGGGCCTTTTATCATCATGCCCCCCCCCCTCCCCCACCTCCTGGAGATAGCAATGGTAAAAATGTCGCGAAGATAGTTCTAAAGTTTACAAATAATTCACATTTCTAAATATACAGTGATGCTATTTTGAGAGGTTAAAAATAGTCCATATTACTAAATATGCGACGACGATAGATTTAGAGTATACAAATAGTTCATATTTCTAAATAGGCATCTACACAGATATTTAGACACAAAAACATATCGATCCCCCCTCAAGACGTGGTAACCTACGTATTAAGGAAGGCGGGCGACTACCTTAGCCTGACATATACATAATCTATGATGAGGCAAAGAGGTTTATAATAAGCACTTATCGAAACCAAGTGGGAATCAGAGCATCCAAGCTACTAGAAATATGACGCATATAACCAATTCGACCGAAGTAAACAAGCAGCAAATTCAGACTTCGCCTAGGACATAACAGACTGATATACCACTTGTTCGATAAACTAATGATAAGAGATACCGATGAGCGTAACTGTGAATTTGATCAAGTGAAACATGTGTTTCAAGAGTGTCAAACATGGGCAGAACAGAAACATCACTTCAGCCTACACTGGCTGCATGTGAGGACAAACTCTATGGACATGTCAACAAGTTCAAGATGACTGCTGCTAGAAATTGAAAAGTTACAACAAACAAATACAGCTAAACTTGAAAAACAAAAGTATAAGTTTGAGACAGAGGAGATTGTCCTCAAGAAACTGTAGTTTGTCTATCTAATGAACAGAGCGATGAGAGCAAAAGACATGCTCACACTTCATAGCTACCGAAACTACATTATTTTACAGATAGAGACACACCCGAGGTGAAACGACTAACAGACCTAAAGTCCAGCGCAGTGAATATCGTACTGTGATGACTTGAAGTCCAGCCCAGTGAATATCGTATGGTGATGGTGTCAAGCTAAATGATGGGCACACTGGGAGAACTCAATAAGGAGACAATTAACCAAGGGGAATCCAAAATAGAGTCTACTCTTGTGGGAATGAAGATTAACTGATCCAGGATTAATTGAATTATCAGGAAGAGGGGAAGGGCTGGGGATTGGGTGGAGGGGGGGGGGACTGAATGTTCTGATGTCTAGAGAGGACATTCTGGTCAGAGGCGATACTTTAAATGTATCCACATTGACATCTGAAATCTGTATAATCAGATAGCTAATGGTACTATTGGGGTTGGAACTCTTCGCTGGCTTCTGAGGATGGGGATGGAGCGTTTATGGGAATGCCCCGAATGATGTGATGTCGGTTCCTAAATCAATCAATCAATCAATCAATCAATCAATCAATCAATCAATCAATCAATCATTCAGTCTGAAATTGTGCTCCTTGAATTTAATGTTAGTTAGTTGTATACCCTTTACAGGTTGTAGCAGTCAACCCCAGCATAGTTGGCTGTACGTGATTCCTAAGCAAGTTTACGTTCGCAATATATATATATATATATATATATATATATATATATATATATATATATATATATATATATATATATATATATATATATATTCTATTTTGTTTTAGCATATCCTTTACAAGACATCGCTGTCAACAGCAGCATTTTACCGCTGCCGTTGATTTCTTGGCAAGATTACGCTCAGCAGTAATTTGCCAGTGCTTTCTGAGCGGCCGGCTCACTCATCCCTTTAGTTACCAACGCGGCGAGAACCGCTTCCGATTTTCGCGCGCTGCGTTAACCTACGTGGATAAACGGGATTACGGAGAAAGTCGTTTAACACCTAGGCCAGGGAGACGGATATATATATATATATAAGTATTATTATTTCCATGGTCAATAGTGTATTTACCATTACAGAGCACGCAGAACCTCAATGTGAATGAGACCAATAAAATCAGCAGTTAGTTTATAAATCGTAGCATCATACAGTGTTTGGTGGGAGGAAGTTGGCTGTTTAAAAAAAAAAAATCAGCGGCACCGGATGTCATACACAATTTGTGTTTGAGTATTCCATAGAATGTATATCTGCTATTGTTTACTATTCATAAATCTTATCGTGGTCAAGCAATCATCTTTGTTGATGTAAGTAAATCTACATACTTGTGTCAAACAAACAGATAACAAATAAATAGAGGAAGGCCATGGCACAAGCCGGAGCCTCAGTGGCGCAGTGGCCAGCATGCGTGCTTGCCGAGCCGGTGCTCATGTGTTTGGTCTACCCCTCGGCACGGGAAGTTTTTTTTTTCTTTCAGAGGGAAATAAAATGTACCTTGTGTCCCCCGTCGACCGAGCTTAAAATGGGTACCAGGAAATGTCTGGGAAGTAAATACAGCCGGCGTGATGTTCATCGCATGCACTCATGAAGTGCCGAATGATGTATGCACATATTAGACTAGCAGAGTATACCCAGTACGCCTCATGTCATGGAAAAATGTCGGTCCTTGTACTGTCTCTGTGATATAAACAGGACATATTTAACAGGTAATATACAGCAACAACAAATGATTGAAACACGACAAAAGAGGACAGGAAACGATAAAACTGAATTCCATTTAGGAAACAACGACAAATACCCTGACTACAATGCACCTGTAAGGAGGGCAAAGGATAGACAGCTTTCTGACCCCTTTCCTTGTCCAGGCAATCATCTGGTATGTATTACGAGAATGGGCTAACCCAGAGTTGTATCGATCGGGGACAAAAACTAGCCACCAGAACGGTTGGAACCCCAGACCACTGATAAGTAAGTAGTTGGTAAGTAAGTGCACTAACCACTAGACTCCCGGGGCTATAAAGATCCCGACACCAACGAGAAAAAACAAGCTTTCATGTATACTACACAGTCAATGTAATTAAAATTAAAACTAACGCATTAAAGGGCAATAATTACATTGTGCACCTATTTTGTGGTAGCGGGTAACACTGGATAGACACAAGAAGAATGATAACAGGAAGACAAGTTTGTAGACAAGCGCAATTGGCCTGTCTGTGATGGAGCTGATGACACGTCCCGCACGCTTCTCCCTCATTAGTTAGCCAGCCCAACTTAGCCCGGCTGGACACTGTTAATTAAAAGCCAGTCGCCTAGCTCAATTTTTCTTCGCTGTCTGTCTGCGTCTCCATAAAGGGTATACTCGTAAAATCCCTTCTGGCGCAGCAGACAAGAGCAACTGTTAGCGCCATTGGCATGTTGAGTGTTTTAAACAAGTTAGGTCACGCAATCTCAGGGTGCCTTGCAGAGCCTTGTCTAGCCGCTTGACCTAATCCCACTGTTAAGTCATCACCGAGTGCTTTGTCCTGTAGAGAACTTAGCCCCCAAAACAGATCTCGAAATATCTCACAACCATAAGCCAACTACGTCATCTCTGCTGTTGTTGTTGTTATTGTTAAGTGCAGATTAACTATTACGCAATGAATCTATCTATGTCGCGTCTGCCACTTCTCCGTCTCCCCATTATATTTACTCTATTATTACGATAACTGTTTAAAAAAAAAAAAATAGACGTTCGTGTCTTTTTAAATGTCCAAAATATTTCATTTTCCAATTGTTTATTTGTCTTAATAGCAAATTTTCCAATTGTAGTTCTTGTTGTGTAGATAGTCAAACTACTGAATGTAAACTTGCCAACAAATCACAAACAGCCAAACAATGCTGGGGTCGACTACGACGTCGTGTAAAGAATATGCAACTAACTCTCTCTCTCTTTGTGTGTGTGTGTGTGTGTGTGTGCGTGCGTCCGTGCGTGTGTGTGTGTGTGTGTGTGTGTGTGTGTGTGTAGATAGTACCCCGTAAACAACAACAATAATACTATAAGAATCCTCGCGTCCAAGCGATGCACCAACTGCATTTTAAAACAACCACATTAGCAACAACATTCAGCCTGATGGTCATAAGACTATCCAGAAGCTGTACCTAATTGAACAATGACATGCATCAGTATCTCCTAACTTTAGTTTATTTAAAGAGTGGTGTTTTAGAACAACAATGTAAGGTCATTTCAACGCATGTACAAGGTGTCAGCCATGACTGTGCAAACAATAACAGTAAAGAATCTCTCCACACGCTTGGGGCATGTTGCATATGTGGTGCTAGCCTCATCTTTGAACTGACCAATCGGCACTCCATGGGGGGGGGGGGGGGAGTAAAATGCTTCGGACATTCACAGTTAGCAATCTACATGTTTTGAAAGGGCTAAGTAACAAAGGCAACATATCACAAACAGAAAGATGCCGTCAGCATTGCAGACGACAACAATTGCTCACATTATGAGAAGAGGATAACTGGAACGTATTGTAAAAACTTGAAAGAAGTATCAGGAAGCATGCTTGCCTACGCCAGCTGGCAAGGCACTTAATACTTAGGTTTGTTCTCCCCAGCCTTTGACTGTCCCCAGTCTCTACCTACAGGCAGCAGGTTTGTTCTCCCCAGCCTTTGACTGTCCCCAGTTTCTACCTACAGATAGCAGGTTTGTTCTCCCCAGCCTTTGACTGTCCCCAGTCTCTACCTACAGACAGCAGGTTTGTTCTCCCTAGCCTTTGACTGTCCCCAGTCTCTACCTACAGACAGCAGGTTTGTTCTCCCTAGCCTTTGACTGTCCCCAGTCTCTACCTACAGACAGCAGGTTTGTTCTCCCTAGCCTTTGACTGCCCCCCTACCTACAGACAGCAGGTTTGTTCTCCCCAGCCTTTGACTGTCCCCAGTCTCTACCTACAGACAGCAGGTTTGTTCTCCCTAGCCTTTGACTGTCCCCAGTCTCTACCTACAGACAGCAGGTTTGTTCTCCCTAGCCTTTGACTGTCCCCAGTCTCTACCTACAGACAGCAGGTTTGTTCTCCCTAGCCTTTGATTGTCCCCAGTCTCTACCAACAGACATCAGGTTTGTTCTCCCTAGCCTTTGACTGCCCCCAGTCTCTACCTACAGACAGTAGGTTTGTTCTCCCTAGCCTTTGACTGTCCCCAGTCTCTACCTACAGAAAGCAGGTTTGTTCTCCCTAGCCTTTGACTGTCCCCAGTCTCTACCTACAGACAGCAGGTTTGTTCTCCCTAGCCTTTGACTGTACCCCTACCTACAGACAGCAGGTTTGTTCTCCCTAGCTTTTGACTGTCCCCAGTCTCTACCTACAGACAGCAGGTTTGTTCTCCTTAGCCTTTGACTATCCCCTGTCTCTACCTACAGACAGCAGGTTTGTTCTCCCTAGCCTTTGACTGTCCCCAGTCTCTACCTACAGACAGCAGGTTTGTTCTCCCTAGCCTTTGACTGTCTCCAGTCTCTACCTACAGGCAGCAGGTTTGTTCTCCCTAGCCTTTGACTGTCCCCCTACCTATAGACAGCAGGTTTGTTCTACCTAGCCTTTGACTGTCCCGCTACCTACAGACAGCAGGTTTGTTCTCCCTAGCCTTTGACTGTCCCCAGTCTCTACCTACAGACAGCAGGTTTGTTCTCCCTAGCCTTTGACTGTCCCCAGTCTCTACCTACAGACAGCAGGTTTGTTCTCCCTAGCCTTTGACTGTCCCCAGTCTCTACCTACAGACAGCAGGTTTGTTCTCCCTAGTCTTTGACTGTCCCCAGTCTCTACCTACAGGCAGCATGTTTGTTCTCCCTAGCCTTTGACTGTCCCCAGTCTCTACCTACAGGCAGCAGGTTTGTTCTCCCTAGCCTTTGACTGTCCCCAGTCTCTACCTAGAGGCAGCAGGTTTGTTCTCCCTAGCCTTTGACTGTCCCCAGTCTCTACCTACAGACAGCAGGTTTGTTCTCCCTAGCCTTTGACTGTCCCCAGTCTCTACCTACAGACAGCAGGTTTGTTCTCCCTAGCCTTTGACTGTCCCCAGTCTCTACCTACAGGCAGCAGGTTTGTTCTCCCCAGCCTTTGACTGTCCTTAGTCTCTACCTGCAGGCAGCAGGTTTGTTCTCCCCAGCCTTTGACTGTCCCCAGTCTCTACCTACAGGCAGCAGGTTTGTTCTCCCTAGCCTTTGACTGTCCCCAGTCTCTACCTACAGGCAGCAGGTTTGTTCTCCCTGGCATTTGACTGTCCCCAGTCTCTACCTACAGGCAGCAGGTTTGTTCTCCCCAGCCCTTGACTGTCCCCTGTCTCTACCTACAGACAGCAGGTTTGTTCTCCCTAGCCTTTGACTGTCCCCAGTCTCTACCTACAGGAAGCAGGTTTGTTCTCCCTGGCATTTGACTGTCCCCAGTCTCTACCTACAGGCAGCAGGTTTGTTCTCCCTAGCCTTTGACTGTCCCCAGTCTCTACCTACAGGAAGCAGGTTTGCTCTCCCTAGCCTTTGACTGTTCCCAGTCTCTACCTACAGGTAACCGGTTTGTGTCTCTTTTCGTCTGGTTCCTATTCCGTGGCCTGTCCTACTCGGGAGACACTGCCAGTAGCAGCGCTACCGTCAGCATAGCTCTTCGGGTCATTGGAATATTCAAACCGCCTCTACCAGTGCACACAACATAGTAATACCGAAGTTGACACAGCTAAACAAGTTTGGGCTGTGTTCAGTATAATACCCGAACTGTTTATTTTCCATGCAATACAAATAAGCCTACACATTTACAACCTTTTGAATGCGATTAGATTTCTGTTTTTACTCTGTTGTTTGTGTTTCTTCTGTGCATCACATAAGTCTTATTAATTCCTAATATTTTATCCTGTCATCAATTAGACATAAACAAAATCAATCAATATACACAAATAGCGGAAGATAGACATATTTTCTGTGAAAAATAAACAAAGTAACAGTAGATCAAATAAATGCTGACGATTTTATTTGTATCTGAATTATTAATGCCAATTCTTGACCAGTGCAAGTAGACAATGTTGTACAACAAGTAAAACACTGGACTAACAAACAGAGAAATGAGAATCACTGATACAAAAATACAAGCATTATTCACAAACACGGGTTCAGTCACACATTTGGTAACCTGACAATAATACAATAAATATATTTTCTCCAGGGTGTGGTACACAGCAATTACATTGTAGTCAACAGATAAACAAATACAGTATTTAAAAACGGGAGAAATTCAACTCCGGAATTCCAATTAGTTAACATACTTTCAGCTGCTTTTGAAGCATGGCCCATTAATTAGTTGCTATGCAGTAATTTTCCAGCAATTATTTGATGTCCTCCTTTGTCTATGATTCCTTGGTTTCTGGTGAAAAAGAAATACCACCAGATGCCAATACTCTGGTATTAAAGACAAAGCAATAGTTATATTTTCCGCGTTAATTCAAGCATCCACGCAGAAACAAAACAATTAGAATGAAGCTTTCCTGTCCCATTATATGTGTTCAATGCCAGTCCTAGCCTAACAAGTAAATTTGCGAATGAATGTTTATGACATACACTTACAATTCACTTCTACAGTATGTCCATATCTCCTATGACATACACTTACAATTCACTTCTACAGTATGTCCATATCTCCTATGACATACACTTACAATTCACTTCTACAGTATGTCCATATCTCCAATATGTCATGTGGACACTCAGTTTCCCAACACACTTTAATTTAATCTCCCTATTTGCTTGAAATTCTCCCCACTACACTTGAAGTTATTCTATACTATACTTGAAGTTTATCTCTCTACTATACTTGAAGTTTATCTCTATACTATACTTGAAATTTATCTCTCCAGTATACTTCAAGTTATTCTCTACTATGTTTGAAATGTATCTCCCCACTACACTTGAAGTTATTCTCTACAATTTTTTTTTTTTTTTTTGCATACCCTTTTACAGGACATCGCTGTCAACAGCAGCATCTTTCAGCTGTCTGTTGATTTCTTGGCAAGATTACGCTCAGTAGTTTATTCTCTACTATACTTGAAGTTTTTCTCTCTACTATACTTGAAACTTATCTCTCCAGTATACTTCATGTTATTCTTTACTATACTTGAAGTTTAAATCTCAAGTTTACTTAAAGTTATTATCTTGTCTTATCTACACTTGAAGTTATTCTCTACCATACTTAAAGTTTATCACTTCAGTATACTTGAAGTTATTCTCTACTATCATCATCATCATCATCATCAAGTGCCGTGCCGGCTTGCGCAGGAGTTCATGGCTCTTCACAGATCTCGGCCTTTGGTATTCTGGATCAACTCTGCTGATGATATTCCTCAATGCCACCGTCTCAATCCGTCCAGCATAATTTCTCTTGGTCTGCCTCTGCCTCTCTTCCCCTCGATCTTTCCAGTTGTCAAGATGTTCTCCAATGCCTCTCTTCTCATCACATGACCAAAGAAAGCTGTTTGTCTCTTTCTTATTCTCTACTATACTTGCAGTTTATCTTTCCACTAGACTTGAAATTATTCTCTGCTATACTTGAAGTTATTAACTCTACTATACTTGAAGTTAATCTCTCCATTATACTTGAAGATTAACTTTATACAATATTAGCTCTTAGCAGCACAGAACATGCAAAACATGAGAGAGTAAGCACAGTTAAGGGAACCCAGCATTCATCAGAATTAGCAGACAACTCTGACATGTGGAAATGGAGATCAACGGAAAACATCACTGTATCTTCCCAAGAGTAAGTGTATAGGCAGGTCACAAACCTGCATGTGATGAAAGACATGTTCAAAAGCAACAAACTAGTTTCTGGACTGAATAATCTGACATGTGACAGTGATAAGTTCAATTCATTGCTATTGAAGTTCATCTGACTTGACATGCCTTTCACCAACATGTTTGAAGTTCACCTAACATGACATGACTGTTAGAAGTTCAATTCACCAGTGTGTTTGAAATTCACCTCCTGATACCTGACATAACATGACTGTTAGAAATTCAGTTCAGCATAATGCTTGAAGTTCATTTTCAACTATTTCATGGCAGGTTATAGTTTGAAGATTAATATAGTTTCTTAAAAATGTCACCCCAACAAAGATCTAGGTTTGTGTCTGCCCATAATATATTCTTAGAACATTAATTTGGTAATTTCTTCCTATATTCCACATCCAAATATAATAAATAATCTATTGTGGCTGTGGGCAGCTTGTCTTTTTCGTGAAATCATGCCAGAGCAGAAGCCAATTCCCCCATTTATTTTGTGATGTAAAATTGCCAAGGGATATCCTCGGATACAGGTGAACAATTGCGAGTTTGCAAACTCGCAATTGTTCACCTGTATCCGAGGATGGAGTCTGTGGCAAAGGGGTGGCAAATGCATTTCACAATCCCACATACTGCATTCAAAGTCAGTTGCAGATGATTTGGAAGCAGACCACTTTTGTTGATTTTTAACAGTGGTAGGAGCGTTGGTCATTCAGAAAGCGATGGCAAACTACTGAATGTAAACTTGCCTAGTACATCACAAACATTAAAAAATGATGCTGTTGACTGTGACATCCTGAAAAGGACATGCAACTAACCTTTTTTTCTATACGAGAACACTTGGCATCAATCCACTACATGGAGATTGAGGGAGTATAACTTCCCAAGGTTTTCTTAATTTGCCCTACATGGTTCCAGTACATCTCCAAACTATGGTAAAAGTGCATCTCCCCCTATGGTGAAAGTGCATCTCCCCATTATGATTAACATCTCTGCACTGTGATGAAAGTATATGTCACCATTATGGTAAAAGTATATCTCTCCACTATGGTGAAGATATATTTCCTCATTATGGTTAAAGTGTATCTTCCTACTATGGTCACAGAACATCCCCTCACTGTAGTTAAAGTATACATCGCCACTATGGTTAAAGCACATCTTCCCACTATAGTCAAAATATGTCTCCCCTCTCTACTTTACATTACCTGATATATTCCTGAACACATATCACAATAATGAATGTGCTTTACAGAAAATCCTAAATGTATGACTTTACTAACATTTTCAAGTTACAAGTGTTGTAGTTTTTATTTCAATGAATGATTAGCATTGACATACAAGGGAAAAAATAGTTCATGCTCCGTCAGATTACGATAACTCAATAATGATTATAATTGAATTGACAAATAGAAGAAGTGGAGTCACTAACATACAACAATTATTATTATTACAGACAATTAACAGTTTAGTGTTTGTTTCCATCTAGCTCATGACACAAACATAACAATTCATCCTTTTCATAGAAGCAGTGCATTTACAAAACAAACCATTCACATGTGTAAAAGTTTTCTTTACAAAAGACTATGAAAACACAACCATCATTTGTAATCACCTAACTTTCTGTAGAGACACATACATTGCTGATCATTCTGAACTAATTATGACACCACATGTAAATGAAAAAATACATAAAAACAAACTCAGCATACATGTCCATTTCTTCAAAACTATCTGCATACACTTCATGAATGATTACCTTCAATTTGCTATTTCACACTTACATTTGACAAAATTTTGGAACACAAGCTGACGTAATTTAATCTTGGCCTTGATCTCACTCAGTAATGTTTGCAATGCTTGCGTTTTGTAATATTTCTTTGTTTGCTTTCTTCTCATGCAAGATAATCCTCTCTTCCATTTATATAGTTTCATTTTTGTCCTCAATTATTTATTTATTGTCTGTATTTCTATACTATACAATATTAAAGACTATATGTAACGCCTCATCCCTCTTAACTCATAACTTAGTTCATATTAACATATTGTTGAATGTCACTATGGTAGTTTTTATTCTCTTGAGAGTGACTACATAAAAGTGAAATATACAGCATGTACTTAACCTACGTTTACAAACATGTTGACACACTCTACTCACTTGTTCTGTAACAACTTCTAATATTTGTGAACTAAACTGTCTGCCATTTGTTACACCATATACTGGCTGTTTGCTTTACCATGCAATAGATGTTTGCTATACCACACACTGGCTGCTTGCTGTACCAGGCAATAGATGTTTGCTATACCACACACTGGCTGCTTGCTTTACCATGCAATAGATGTTTGCTATTTCACATACTGGCTGTTTGCTGTACCAAATAATGGATGTTTGTTACACCACACCCTGGCTGTATGCTGTACCACATAATGGGTGTTTGCAAAACCACTACATTGAGTATTCTTCTCAGGAATCTCATTTCTGTTGTGATATTTCTTTTCTCTTTTTCTGTCATTGTCCAGGTTTGGCATTGGTAGCATAGAGTCAGTAGGAAGATTGAGTTTTAAAGTGCTTTCTTATGCAGTAAATCCCTGTCATTGGAGGTTAGAAAAAGAATTCTGCCATGTTACATAGAACCAGGCTGGAACATTAGTAGGCTAGCATAAAAAATCGTCTCTTGAGGCTTCACGATGTGGTTTTAAATAACAATGCTGAAAATTATACGGACAGCCAAAATAAGTGATCTAAATGTTTTTGAAAGAGACTAAGACACAAAAGATACATTTTTCACAAACATCAGAAAGACTCAGCCATCATTTTGTGGCCATATTAATTATTATGAGAAGAGAAAAACTGGAACATGCTGTGACAACTGAACAAATCTGTGGAACGAAATATAGAAGAAGACAGGAAAAGAAGAAGATTCTTGACAGACTTTTGTCATTGTCAGGAAATATGTCAGCAGACAAATTTATAAACTTTTGGAGATCGTAATATGCAGAGCAGCATGATCGCTGACACCAGTCAGCTATGCACTCGATGGTGATTGTAACTTCTTGTCTGTTTATTTCCTGCAGTTGTCAGAATCCTGCCCGTTTATGTCTTGTAAATTATATGTGTGTTATTATCCATTATGTTATCTGCATTATTACCATAAAAAAAATATACATATAAAATTCAAGAGTAGAAAGAACAGGAACTAGCAGAGGAATAAGAAAGAGGAAATTCTACATTTTAGTGACTACATTTATGTACTTCCAACTAAAACCCAACATTTCTCATCCAGCCACATACATCACACACTTCTGAGTAGAAGAGAAAAAAAACATTCTGTGAAATCGAATATTTTCACACTTATATGCACAACACTAAAAATGTCAATGGGTGAACAATTTGCATTCTAATAAACACAACAGTCAACACAGATGTAATAATAGCCTCGTTACGAGTTCAAACATCACAGATTTTAGCCACGATGACTTCCAACTTCATTAAATTTTGAATTTGGAAAGAAATTATAAGGAAACGGTCATTATGGTTTATGCTAATAATATATAAATATTTGAAGGGATTAAATCATGAGTTAAAACACACAGAGGAATAATAAGGTATGTCAGTGCTATAATAGTCAAACAGTATATAGAAAGTTACAAGACAGCCATACATCTACACAACTCACATATATGTATATACATTAGGCAGAGAAATACAGAAGGTATTTCTAAGCAGTTTCAAAAGTAGTCACTATTAAAGCCTATATTTAGAGATGTTTACCATAATGCATTTATTTATAGGTATGGGTGGAAATATTTCTTGTGCCTGAAGATTTCCACTAGTCAGGTTCAAAATGGGGTTTAGAGGCAAGATGATCAACTTCATTGAACTGGGTTTTATCCCAAACTGCTCAGTCTCTTTCTGCGGAGTGGCCCGCAGAAAGCATCACACAGAGCATGAACTCTTCAGAGACAATCCCTGCAAACACCGCATGTAAGTTCCTCTGTTAAATGTATGTTACTTTAAATAACCACTGGAGGGCTAGCCTGGCTGTCCTCTTTGTGAGCCACTGTCTGTCTCCTTTAGCTCTTGGTGACCTTGATGCCATCATGAGATATGGTACAGATTGGATAAATTGTTGTGGGCTGCCATAGTATGTGTCATGTACTGTAGGCTTGTTTGGCATGAGAAACTTTCTAGTATAGGAAACAGAATCAGAAGGTGATCAGCTGTCATAGAAGAACACAATCAGAGTTGACATCCAGTCACATTTTTAAAGTATTATCATATTTTGTGCATATTCTGTGTGGAGTGTTCTGTTCTCATTCTGAAGATAAGGACTTGCCATGTTTTCTCAATTTAAATTGATATAATTCTTTTCATTAGATGCTGTCAGACGTCTGAAAATGTTTCTTTATATTTTGTTCTGTGCCCATGCATTGAGGCATACTCATTGGCAAATTACTCTGTGGCACTTTAGCTTCCTCTTTTTGTTACATATAAACTACATGATCTTTATCTATTCCACATAGGTACACATTTTGTTGTTCATTTGTTTTAATCTTCTAAACAGAAGAACACCTTTATACATCAAGGGAACACAACATGTTTGCGAGTAGAGAATCTCCTGGGTAAAAACAGAAACGTTCTCTTTTAAATAACTGGGCAACACATAATAATATTAGCAACACCAACATCATCAAAACAGCAGACGACAGAGAGGCTTTAAGGATCATGATATATGATGTCTCTCTAGACCAGGCACCAGACATAAAAATAAGTAGTAGGCTTTGACAAAGGTCACCTTAATAGAATGTGACAATATTGAATCAATCCAAGTTATTAGAGATTAAGCCATTTTCAGTGTCTGCTAATGGTCACCTGTCTATCACAAAATACTAAGTTCATGAACAAATGAAATAAGTTGTGTCTAATTCTAGGACGGGATGTCTATACTAGGTCAAAATGATACAATTATGTTTGCTAGGAATACAAGTAAAATAGTCGTTTGCAATTTGCAGCGGTAAATGTGTAGTTTATTTAATAAAGCATTCAAATTAGTAAATTAAATTATTAACAGGATAAAACATGAAAGTAATATCCCTGTCTGCATTAATGTAGCATTCTGAAGTTTCTACAAATCGTCATCATCATTATCATGAGCCATGCAATTAAGCATAGGTGGTCATAGTAAGCTATCCCACGTGATCACCAGCCTCATATAATGATATCAGGTCCACGTTCTTGTCCCAGTCATGCCAAGATATCCAGCTATTTATCTCTTTGCCTTCTCTTTGCTATATCCTCAATAAGCTTGGGAGTTGTCATGAAGTTTTAAAATTTAATGTTCGCCATAATATGTCCAAAAATCGTAACTGCATACATCTATTATCTGTAGTCAATTTAGGTGCTTATCTGTTACTTGAAGGTTTGCTTGATCCTTTATGTCTATCCAAGGTATTCTTTGCATTTTTCTGCCCTTCAATGGATTCTTCTCATTTTCATGTGTTTCTATTGTATATAGATAGCTGCCTCACTAATTAATTTGCCTTCTCTCAATGACCAAGCCGTCTCCCTGGCCTAGGGGTTAACATCTTTCTCCATAATCCCGTATATGATCGTGAGTAACGTAATCTGCGTGAGAATCGGTAGCCATTCTCGCCACGTTGGTAACTTACAGGGTATATGAGCCGGTCGCTCAGAAAGCAATGGCAAACTACTGAGTGTAATCTTACCTAGTACATCAACAGCAGCTGAACAATGCTGATGTTGACTGCAACGTCCTGTAAGGGATATGCAAACAAAACAATGACGAACACCTTTGATGGCCCATGGCCACTTATTCAACATATTTGCAACTAACCTCTACATCTAGAGGTCACTCAACCATTTGCCACTGTTGGATGCACATAGTAGTAGGACAGGCTCCTATCCCAAGATACTCTGAGGCAATAATTCCATGACAATTTACATAATTGTTTTTTTCCCCACAAAGTTCATGATAATGAAATTGAGGTAATAAAATCATGAAACTAACTCAGTGATTCTCAATCTATTGCAACAGGATGGGAGATTTTGTGGGGGAATATAATGATGCTCATTAATGTATGGATATTGAACTCTTTCTATCTCCAACAGCTGCCACATTAACCAACTGGCGCAGCAACTTCTTCTATTCCAGATAATTATTCCACTGACTAAGTCTTGTCCAGTTATTTCATTAGCTTTACAGTACGGATACCTTCAAACAAATTAGCAGAAACACAAAGTTAAATAAATAGAGAACATAAGGAATGCCATTCCGAGCAGATGAGATTTCAAAACTGAAATACAACTTTTGAACAAGAATTCCATGGCCACAAAGCATGCATATTAAAAGCTCATGATAATATTTGAAACAGCATCATAAGGCTCTCCATTAAATAATGCTCTAAGGTTATTATAAATTTTATTATATTTACACAGGGAATTTCACAGGGGTCACATGTAGGCATTTATATAATTTCATACATCAGCAAATGTTTACATTGAGAGTTCATGTTACAAACACAGAAATACGCAGAAACTTATTTTAGATTTATGAGGTTTAGGGGGAAGTAATCCATTATATTTTACAGAAGGTTTATTAAGAGGGGTCATAATACACAATAAATTTCTGGTTGTGAAAACATGATACTGGTGCAATGATTCTCAAACAAAGTGGTGCAACAGGGTAGCAGATCTGGAGGGGTGGGGGAATCGGAATGGGTTGAGGGCGGGTGGAATGAAATGATGCTCATTAGTTAATGGAAATTTAACTCTTTCTATCCCATACAGTTGCTATATTAACTGACTGTCACAGTAACACATATTCCATAAATTATTACACTGACACAGTCTGATTCAGCTATTTTATTGGTTAAATTTTCCCCAGACATTTATAGTTTTTTGTTTTTTTTCAATTTGAATCTGACATATTATTATTTTAAAGTGATAACTGACTGGATTTATAGAAGTTATATAGAAGATATATGCAGCATATTCAAAAAGAAGGTAGCGTTAAAAAAATGGATCACATCCAAATCTGAACAAGACTATGTTACTTATAGAATTGCACGACGAAATGCCAAACGAACGATTAGAGCATCTAAAGATGAATTCTGGAGAATATACGGTGAACAGATGGCGACCCTTAGCAAAGACTGCCCAAGAGAATTTTATTGATTGATTGATCGATTTAAGAACCGACATCACAGCATTCGGGGCATTCCCATAAGTGCTCCGTCCCCATCCCCAGAAGTCAGCGAAGAGTTCCAACCCCAATAGTACCAGTAGCAATCTGATTATATGTGCGTCTCACCTTTCCTCTAAGCGTCGAGCATTGGCCAGATCCCCTCGTCACTCCATGCTGTCGCATTCTTGCCAGACCATGGTGATCCATTTGCTCCTCCGTGATGTACACGTGCTTCCACAACGCCGCAACCACGTCTGCCTTATCATGCATCAATACTCCACCAAGTTTTGCAGAGCCAGCCAATCTGTCTGGCTGTTCATTCCCCAGCACACCAGCATGCCCCGGAGAAAAGATCCAGATGATGTTTGCCACCCGTGACTTCCGAAGCGAAGAGAATTTTATAAACGTGTCAATACAATGAGAAACAGAGATGCCTGCTACAAACCAATCACTATCATAAACAGCAGAAGAAGTATACCAATATTTAATCCACAACAAAGATTAGCAAGGTGGGCAGAATACTTTCAAGAGCTACTTAATCCCAAACGTAACATAGAAAATCTCACTTTTGTGCCTAAAAGTCATGGACAACAAGAACCAAATTTCATACCTGCAGAAGTCAAAGCAGTCATACAGAAAAGTCCTAAAAACAAATCGCCGGGTCCAGATGGAATAACCACAGAAGCTATTCAGGCCTGTGAGAAAACAGGAGTTAAATGGCTGACAAGACTTTTTAATATAGCATGGGAAGAAAGAAAAGTCCCAGATGATTGGCAACAGGCAAAAATAGTACCAATATGGAAAAAGAAAGGCAATATGAGAGAGTGTGAAACAAACAGAGGTATATCACTCCTGAGCCATATAGGGAAAATGTACGCAAAACTATTGGAACAAAGAGCTAGGCCCATAGTTGAACAACAGTTAAGCAAAGTACAATTTGGTTTTCGGAAGGGTAAAAGTTTCACTAATGCACTATTTACATTTAGACAAATATGTTAAAAAACTATCGAATATAGTGACCAGCAGAATATTGTGTTTGTAGATCAGGAAAAGGCTTTTGATAGAGTAGACAGATACAAATTATGGACCATCCTTGAAGACTACGGGATACAAGGGAAATTGCTAGAAAACATCATAGCCATGTACCACTCAAGCCGAAGTGCAGTAAGAACACAAGAAGGTATATCAGATATGTACACAGTCAATACAGGAGTGAGACAGGGATGTGTGCTCTCTCCTCTGTTATTTAATGTCTACATGGTCAGAATATCCAAAGAATCAAGTCTCGACAGAACAGATTCAGAAAATTTAGAACTCTTTACTCCAGATGAAACAACTGATACACAAGAAATAAATGAACTTCTATTTGCAGACGATCAGTGCCTGTTTTACAGTGATGAGGGCAGACTACAAAATCATATTAATAATGAGTTCAACCTGCAGCAGATACAATATGAGTATAAATACAGCCAAAACTGAAGTAATGCAAGTTAGCAGATTGCCGGGCACACTAAGTATATAGATAAATAGCACAACTGTGAAACAAGTTAAAGAATTCAAATATCTTGGAAGTATGATCACAGAAGATGGCAGATTGGACAGAGAAATCAAAATCAGATGTCAAAAAGCATTTACATATCAACCATCACCCTTAATGAAACATCCAAATATACCCATGTCCGCAAAACGACAGATAATTAACAGCATATTCATACCAACCCAATGCTACCAATCTCAAACCTGGACTTTATCCAAATCACACTTTTGCAAAATCAACACCTGCGAGATGAGATACCCGAGGAGAGCTGCCAACTTAACAATCTGAGATCGAGTAAGAAATGCTGTTATCAGACGGACAGTGGGATCAACACCTTGTGCCACATTTATTGAAAGACAGAAGATCATGTGGTTTTGCCATGTCGTTAGAATGCAACACGAACAATTACTATCACTGGCCTTACATCAAAGATCATCTGTGACGAGACCGAGAGGACTTCCAAGAAGAAAATGGATTGACGACAACAAAGACATTGCACAACCACACGGAATGACATTATGCAGTGCCATCCACCGGGCGCTGGAACGCAAATTATTCCTCCCCACGACGCTTGACGGCAGAAGTGGAAGAAGATGATGATGATGATATGAAACTGTTCTGCGGTATGGCAGTGCATCTTGGAATGTGAATGAATAAATTACAAAAAGCTTAGAGGTCATGACAATTTTGTTTCTGAGACGAATTGTGCGAATACCTTGGATTTGCAGAATAACTAACAAGGATTGCCTGGCAGAAGCTAATAAAAGTAGAACATTATTTGCAACTAGAAGAAAGAGACAGTCAGTACTCTTCAGTCATATAATGAAATGAGAGGCAATGGAAAACAATGGTGATGACTGGGAAGACCAGTAGTTATTTAATGAGGCAATAGCAGACCAAGAGAACTGATGCTAGATAGTCTAAGAATGTGGCATGGAAGAATATCAATAGTACTGATCCATAACACCATGGACTGAGATCTGTGGGGAGTCATGAAAGCCCACACTATTTGACTTGGCATATGATGATGATTCAGTACATAATCCATTGTATACCTTACAACAAACAAAATTATATGCATAATAAGCAGAAGAATAGTATAATACCTATGTGTTACCAATATCTGTAAGGGAAACACAAACAGCGTAACCTACCATACAGATTGTAAGAAACAGCCAAGGAGGGTTGATAAGAGAATGGCTACCTCATCTCATAGAAAACTTTAGCTGTAAAATCAAACCAATCTAGAACAAGTTTACGAAGGGCTTGGCATGAGTTAATTGATGACCTATGCTCCACTGGCAGATGAAAGGCAGATGCACAAGATAATAAAATAAGATAACCTCTAAATAATGAGTAGATGTTATGAACGAATTGTGTTAACTCTGTATCAAGCAATTTGTATTTTCAAATAGTAAGTCTGGAGTTGAAAAATAGTAACAACTTGGTAGTAACAGAGTTAAAGTAGCTTAAACAGACACATTTGCTGGAAAACAATGCAGGAGTAAAAAAAAAAAAAAATAAACTGCATTTGACCTTGTAATGAATGACTGATCAATATATGGTGAATTGCCTATATGTCTCAATGTCTGGAAAGTTAAGGGCAGCTGGCATGATACCGATCACATCACCCATCCACTACCACATGGTCAAGAAAAGATATACCTAGCACTGATTCCGCAGGAAGCCATGATGGCATGGAAATGGCCAACCTGTCATCTGTTACAAATATTGTACCATTATGATGTGATTGATTGCATTTATTTGTGAGACTGTGTAGATTATCATTTCAAGAGTACAGACAAGGCTAAGAAAGTGTGGGGACCACTGGTCTAGGTTCACATAATTGCATTTGGTAGCATATGATTATTCTAGACACAATACAGAGTTCACAAAGCAAATTAGTAGGCAAAGATATTATGTTTGCATGACAATAATTAACTTAAATTAATTATCTTAATAAATGAAGAACCTGCATTTTTAGGCATTGGTACCATGATGCCCATAATTAGGGCTAATATTTGCAGGCATTGATGCCACGAGGCCTGAGATTGATGCTGACACTTCTAATAATTGATATCGGGAGGCAAGTATTTATAAAATGGTAACTTTAATGTTCACCAAATTTATTATTTCATCATTGTCATTGTCATCATTTAAAAATAATCCTGTTATAATTATACATCAACATACGTTTGACTTTAAAAAACTAATCTTTAAACTGAATGACTATGTGAAGAGTGCAAGAAACAGCAAAAGCCAGCACCAGGAGTGAAACTTAATGCAGTTTTACAGAAGTTATGGCTTTATTGAAATATATTTATGATAAACTATTCATATTTACTTTTATTACAACAGCAAACTGTTCCATTAACTTGCTCTCAGATTGGTAAATGATTTTTAAGTGTATTTAGTTTACTATAATTACATACCACCTTTCCATGATTAAATATAAATTATTTACTCATATTTACATGCATTTTTGAAATTATTTCACTATTATTATGTGCATTAACACATGCTTAGATGCTCATGAATCGCAACGGATCTTGGTCCTTGGTTTTTGGTAATTCAGCATCATGTCTCTTTGCCTCTTTTTTTTTTTTTTAATTTGTTGCGTATCCCTTATGGGACGTTGCAGTCAACACCAGCATTTTCAGCTGCTGTTGATTTACTAGGCAAGTGTTACGTTCAGTAGTTTGCCATTGCTTTCTGAACTACCGGCCCCTATATGATATTTCCAGTGATCACACTGTTTTCCAGTGCCTCTCTTCTCTAGATGTGACAACCAACAGTATTTTACTCTTTATTATAATTGTATATAATGTTCCATTTCCAGGCACTTATTGTTAGTTACTCTGGCAGTTAAAGGTATCTGCAACATTTGTCTCAGAAGCCACACCTCCACTGCTTCCAGGCTTTTCCTAATTTGTTCATTCACTATGATTATTTTTTAAAAAGGGTTATATTATACTATATAACTGTGCACGGATAAAACTTTTTCACCATGTGAATTTAAAACTATTTTACCATGTTTACATCAGTTTATGAAATTATTTCACTTTTCTTTGTGTATATAAAACTATTTAGTCACATTCCCATGATACCACATTCACAATGTCTACATGAAACTATTTCAATTAGTTTTATGAATTTGTGAGATTATTTTGCCTTGTTTTTATTCATTCATTCAGTAGCATGTCCTTTGCAGAACCTCGCTTCCATAACAGCCTTCCGGAAAACTACTCAATCACAAGCAAGATGTCACATGTCTGATACACCCATCTGGAGATCATCCACCACATCCTGCACCCATCTTCTCTTTGGCCTTCCTCTTCCTCTCTTCCCAGGCATATACCCCTCCATTATTGTTCTCTCCAAACTTTCATGACGTTTCAAGTGACCAAAATATTTAATTTTCATTGTTTCATCGTCTTTAATAGCCAATCAATCTTCTTCAGTATTCAGTTCTTGAAGTATGATTGCATTTATTCTTTTCTTTATCCAAGATATTCTTAGAACTCGTCTATAACATTTATATTCAAAGGCATTTATGCACTGTTCAGCTTGTTTAGTAAGTGTCCAGGTCTCACAGGCGTATGTTGCAATAGGAAAGATGCATGCTCTTAAAAATCTAATTTTTGTAGTTCTGTCTGTCCCATTCCACAATTTATTCAGTTGTTTTAGTTTGTGAAGAGCAATGGATATTCGTCTTTTAATTTCTTTCATTGTGTCACCATTGTTGGTAATCAATAACCCAAGTTACTCAAAATTTTCCGCCACCTCCAATTTTTCCTCATTAACATATATTTCTTTCTCCATAGTAGTTTTATCTGTATGCATTATCTTTTTTATTTGCTATGTTAAGATATAAGTTGTGATTTTCACTATTCAATTGGGTTGAGGTTATTAGGTTTCCTATACCATTCTGTGTTGTGGATAGCAATAATGTATTATCAGCATATTGAATCTCTGGTATGTCATGACCACTGATATTTAGGGCATCATATTGCTCCGATCTATATCATCTCTGATATTTCTCATTATATTTTCAGCGGACAGGTTAAACAAACAGGGGGACAGCACACAACCCTGATGGACTCCTTGCTAGATGTCAAACTAATCTGATGTCTCGCCATCTATTACAGACATGTAATGAAGAAAACAAGAATTTGTATGTGCATTATATTATCCAAGCTAACATTTTGTATTTGCATGTAAATTGCACATATGTGGCATTTAAATTTGCATTTTTACTCAGAAAAATAGTTTTTTCTCTCTTTTTGTTTTGTTTACATTTCCATAAATATTGGAAAACAATCACTTTGAATAAGTTACATATCATTTTAAATAGCAAAATGTCACTCAGAACAATTTTATATTAGTCAAAGGTTACAATGTATTCTACATGGAAAGAAAATGAACATTTGACTCATCAAATGAACTGTTTGGTATTTTATAGTTTACTGTCATAGTTCACATGTCTCCAGTTACAATGTATTATCTCCATTACAGAATGCAGTGTTAATGTACATGTATGTGCACAGATACTAACTGATCTAAAAATTTAATTATAAATAGATTTACAGCATTTGAAATGTGTCCGCTATATAGTGAATGTACATACACGAGGTAAAACACATGAGAAGGTCATCAGTCATAATTGGTAAATTTTGAACTGAGGTTAACTCTGTGGTGGAGTCGTGATGTCAGAGACAGAGGCTGTCAATGCATGATCCCAGTAATTATGGATTGCCTGGTTCCACAGCAGCATTAAGTCTCCTAAAATGCCCTGAAGAGGCCAACCAGACAGCTATTCTCCACATCGCCCTAATGTGATGTAGCAAGGCCACTTATAGAACTGTATCAAATATGGACATCCCTTTGGAAATGTTCTCATCCTGAGGAGAAATAAAAACATGGAATAATTATGTAAAATAACACTGAAAATGCTACAATGAGTAAATCATTGAAAATGCTACAATGAATAAATCAAAGAAAATGCTACAATGAGTAAATCACTGAAAATTGCTACAATGAGTAAATCAATGAAAATGCTACAATGAGTAAATCATTGAAAATGCTACCACGAGTAAATAAATGAAAATGCTACAATGAGTAAATCAATGAAAATGCTACAATGAGTAAATTAGTGAAAATGCTACAATGAGTAAATCAATGAAAATGCTAGAATGAGTAAATCATTGAAAATGCTACAATGAGTAAATCAATGAAAATGCTACAATGAGTAAATCATTGAAAATGCTACGATGAGTAAATAAATGAAAATTCTACTGTGAGTAAATAAATGAAAACTGTTCTGTATATATCCCTCTCTGATTTCACATTTCCTTTCAAACTTGTAGCTCAAATGGCAGATTATATGATTATTTTGTAATACCAATTGATTGGCACCTTGCCGTCTTGATAGACGATAGTTTGTTACATTGTGCTTCATAACTACAACCCATGGCGGTGGCGAATGTGACTGATAAGGCCATTCGCGCTGTAAATGTTCGCCCACAGTGGATACATGTGAACACATAGTCATGTCACTATCATGCACCATTTTACGCCTCACACGCTCGGTGTGTGACTTATCTGCAATAATTTTCTTCTTTGTCTTTATTCCATTTCTAATATTTGCCCTCCATGCAACACATTTTGCGGCGACTTGCTCCCAATGTGCATTATCAACGCCTGTATCAATAATGTACCGCTTACACACATCTTTGTATTGTAGTAGAGGCCGACCCTGAGATTTCTTTTTTTCCCCCCGCATATCCTTTACATTACATCACTGTTAACACCAGCATTTTACCGCTGTTGTTGATTTCTTGGCAATATTACGCTCAGTAGTTTGCCATTGCTTTCTGAGCGACTTGCTCACATATCCCGCAAGTTACCAACGCGGCGAGAACCCCTACCAATCCTCGCGCGCTGTGTTACCCTACGTGGATAAAAGGGATTACGGAGAAAGCCCTGAGATCTCTTACTCATCCGTTATTCACCAAAAAAGATGTCCTTTGGTATTCTACCATCATACATCATCCTAACATCTCCTATCCATCTAAGTCTACGAAGACTAAGCATGGAATATACCGTCACACAACCTGATCTTTCCAATACTTCAGTATTTGAATACCAATTATCTTATTGGTAAATACCAGCTCAAAAGTACAGATCCATCTTATGCTTTTGTGTTGAGAATGTCCAATGTGCAATGACATCGTTCGACATAACACAACATGACATAATGCTCATTCAAAATGTCTGTTTTTATTTAACTTTTTATTCTTTTCATTATAATTCTCATCCTGATTCATATGAATCATTAAACTAATTGTGCTATGTTCTTCACAATCCATTGTATCAACATTTTTGTGGGGTTAGAACTAAGACAATATTTTTCAAAAGATTATCAGGTACATATCCACCGTTTTTGAAGCCATTCAACAAGTTTCTTAACACCTCTATACCCAATTCAGGAGGTCAGCATGGCCGAATGGATACGACGCTCGTTCTTAAACATCCGGTGTGCTGATGCTGAGGTAATGAGCTCAACCCCTACACCGGTCAGTTGGACTAAAATTTTGACTTCTTGTCCTTGACTTGGGGACGCAAATTACAAGTACCTCAGAAGTTGGAGTGAGTTCGCCTGATGGCGAAGGACACTGGTAATAAGTAAAGCTAATCCACACACAAAATTCAGTTCAATGCTACTACTTTAGAAGTAGCGTGTTCATATCTGCGTGCAGTCTAATATAATTATATAATGCTTTCCCTGTTCAAATCTCCGTGCAGTCAAACAAAAATACATGAACTGAAGCTTACTAATCAACCCATATGTGTTAGTTCTCATTCGCTCCAGTCAAGTACTTTACTAATTCACTCTATTCTATTTCTACTTTTAACTCCTGTCCCATGTTCTTTGCTTATGGGAATGCCCCGAATGCTGTGATGTCGGTTCCTAAATTAATCAATCAATCAATCCCATGTTCTTTGTCGTCAGCACACTTTTTTCTTGTTCTACCTTTAACTCCTGCCACATGTTCTTTGTCGTCAGCACACGCTATCCTTGTTCTACCTTTAACTCCTGTCCCATATTCTTTGTCGTCAGCACATTCTGTCATTGTTGTACGTTTAACCCCTGTCCCATGTTCTTTGTCGTCAGCACACACAATCCATGTTCTATTTTTAACTTATCCCCCATGTTAATTGTCGTCAGCACACTCCATCCTTGTTCTACTTTTAACTCCTGTTCCATGCTCTTTGTCGTCAGCACACTCCATCCTTGTTCTACTTTTAACTCCTGTTCCATGCTCTTTGTCGTCAGCACACTCTATCCTGTTTTTGTTTTTTTTAACTTTTAACTCCTGTCCTTTGATCTTTGTCGTCAGCACATTATATTCTAGTTCTATTTTTTAACTCCTATCCCATGTTCTTTGTCGTCAGTACTCTATCTTTGTTTTACTTTTAACCCCTGTCTCATTTTTTTTTTGGGGTCGTCAGCACATCCTATCCAAGCAGCTGTTTTAACTCCTAAATTAATTAAACTATAATTAAATTAGCATCATCTGACACCAGCAGAAGTTATTTTAAAGTGACAATTGTCTCGGACAGAAGGAGTTAATATATATTTTAGCATCGTGAAAACAGAGACAAGTGCACCCTAGCTTACAGGTAACAGGTTATTATGTGCCACTGCTGCACCTGCCTGGAGATGAAGTTGTACGGATTGTGGTAAATGTAACACTTCATGACAGGCGTATACATTGCAGGTGTTTTCTAGATCCTTGTACTAGCATCCCGAGACAGGTGAGTTCAAATTGTTTTGCCATCATACCGTGTTTAGACCAGGTAAGCCGGGGCAATAAGCTATTTTTAAATAAAAAATACTTGCAGAAGTTTCGCGCACGAAAAGCAATGAATATGTTAAGATGTGTTAGCTTGTTTAGTCTATGTGCAGACTGACAACACATCTTAGAACAGTGCAGACAGATAACACATCTTAGAAGTGTACAGACAGATAACACATCTTAGAAGTGTACAGACAGATAACACATCTTAGAACAGTACAGACAGATAACACATCTTAGAACTGGACAGACAGATAACACATCTTAAAACTGCACAGACATATAACACAGAACAGTACAGTCAGATACCACACCGTAGAAAAGTAGAGCAGATAACACACATTTGAACAGTACAGACAGATAAAACATCTTAGAACAGTACAGACAGATAACACATCTTAGAACTGGACAGACAGATAACACATCTTAAAACTGCACAGACATATAACACAGAACAGTACAGTCAGATACCACACCGTAGAAAAGTAGAGCAGATAACACACCTTTGAACAGTACAGACAGATAAAACATCTTGGAACAGTACAGACAGATAACACATCTTAGAACTGTACAGACAGATAACACATCTTAGAAGTGTACAGACAGATAACACATCTTAGAACTGTACAGACAGATAACACATCTTAGAACTGTACAGACAGATAACATATCTTAGAACCGTACAGACTGATAAAACATCTTAGAACTGTAGACAGATAACACGTCTTAGAACTGTACGAATAGATAACACATCTTAGAACTGTACGAATAGATAACACATCTTAGAACAGTACAGACTGACAACACATCTTAGAACAGTACAGAAAGATAACACATCTTAGAACAGTACAGAAAGATAACACATCTTAGAACTGTACGAATAGATAACACATATTAGAACTGTACAGACAGATAACACATCTTAGAAGTGTACAGACAGATAACACATCTTAGAACTGTACAGACAGATAACATATCTTAGAACCGTACAGACTGATAAAACATCTTAGAACTGTAGACAGATAACACGTCTTAGAACTGTAAGAATAGATAACACATCTTAGAACTGTACGAATAGATAACACATCTTAGAACTGTACAGACAGATAACATATCTTAGAACAGTACAGACTGACAACACATCTTAGAACAGTACAGATAGATAACACATCTTAGAACTGTACGAATAGATAACACATCTTAGAACTGTACAGACAGAAAACACACCTCAAACCGACGTTAAACCGACCTATTATAGTGTTTTTGTTGTTGTTGTTGCCTCAATATAAAATTCAATGTCTCAGTAACCAATTGAGGGAAAATGATGAGATTTAGTATATAACCTTATAATTATGTCCACCCAACAAACACATTTTTGTTCTGGAGATTGTACAGCAGATTTCAATGTTTGGTTATATGCGGTATATATTTTTTTGCCCCCCCCCCCCCGCACTCATTCCATCATTTTAAGAGTATTACCGTTTCAACAAGACACCCCCCCCCCCCAAATTTTTGAAATTTGTCTGCGCGGTTTTGCTTTTGGCAGACTGAGAGAATTTATATGGGGTAGGTTCAGAGGTGTCGTCAAACTGTGGGTTCTTTTATGAAACGTGATTATATAAATAAACTAGCTGGCTCGGCCCGGCTCCTGGCGGGGATCTATCTATCTATCTATCTATCTATCTATCTATCTATCTATCTATCTATCTATCTATCTATCTATCTGTCTGTCTGTCTGTCTGTCTGTCTGTCTGTCTGTCTGTCTGTCTGTCTGTCTGTCTGTCTGTCTGTCTAATTTATCTACCTGCCTGCCTGCCTGCCGGCCGGCCGGCCGACCGACCGACCTACCAATATCTATCTATCTATCTATCTATCTATCTATCTATCTATCTATCTATCTATCTATCTATCTATCTATCTGTCTGTCTGTCTGTCTGTCTGTCTGTCTGTCTGTCTGTCTGTCTATCTATCTGGCTATCTATCTATCTATCTATCTATCTATCTATCTATCTATCTATCTATCTATCTATCTATCTATCTATCTATCTATCTATCTATCTATCTATCTATCTATCTGTCTGTCTGTCTGTCTGTCTGTCTGTCTATCTATCTATCTGGCTATCTATCTATCTATCTATCTATCTATCTATCTATCTATCTATCTATCTATCTATCTATCTATTTATATATCTATCTAATCTATCTAATCTATCTAATCTACCTACCTACCTGCCTGCCTGCCTGCCGGCCGGCCGGACGACCGACCGACCGACTCACCCACCCACCCACCCAGTCAGCCAGCCAGCCATCCACCCACCCACCTACCTTTCTGCCTACCTACCTACCTACCTACCTACCTACCTACCTACCTACCTACCTACCTGTCTGTCTGTCTGTCTGTCTGTCTGTCTTTCTGTCTGTCTGTTTGTCTGTCCGCGCTATTAAATATTGATAAAAGTTACTGGAAAAAACGTCAGGACCATGTGTTGAAAGAGGAAGAGGACTATTGGAGAAAGGATGGATTGAATTTTATGCAACCGAGAGCAATCATCAACCTACAACCCGACACAGATTAAGGTATGAGCAGATCGCAGACCTTAATCTACGTACACACTTACTGGGATATTTTGCTCCAACTATTCAGACGAATTGCAGGCCCTAAACATTACAGCATCAGCATCAGCTGAAGAAACAAGAAGGCAATGAAAAATAAGGTAAGAAATATATTCCTTCTACTTTCCTGTTAATTTACAAATTATTTACCCCGTGCCTCTGTAAATTCTCTGTCTTTACTAATATTACACATTGCACCCCTCTCAGGATTCTCCGTGGTGAAGTGGTCAAGCCGTCTGACTCGGGCTCCGAAGGTTGTATGTTCGATTCCGGGCCGCATCCTTCATTTCACGAGTGCATTTTTTCGGAGACTCCCGAGGGTCGTCGCTGGAGCTACGGAGTTCGTGCTTTGTGCGACGCTTTCCGCGCTGCGGAAAGAAACTGAGCCATATGGGATAAACACCCGGTGCAATGCAGCCGACCCTGTCGATTTTAGGCTAATTCTTTCATTGCACCCACTCTCATACGAATCCGGATACGCCTTTGTGTGTCAACAGAATTGACATGTCTCACATTACCGTAAAAATAACTTCGTTAGCGAGAAATCACTAGTTGTTCAGCAAAAGATCAAAGGAATGTCGCCGCTTTCAATGATTTAAGTTGTTTTTGCACCTTTCAAAGACATATTCCTTGGGTGGTGGTAAATATAAGACGGCTGGAAAAATTTCATAACGATGCAACAGACAGTTTTCAAAATAATTGATCGTGAATTACGGCATTAATTTCCGGGCAGACTATAGACGACCAGCACAAACAACGCAACACACTAAGCGTACCAGGCAATCACATGGGGAGGAATACCCTTGCTAAAACTATAAAGGGCCACAGGAGAGACAGCCGCAGAGATAAGAGATAGCGAGAAATTAGTCTCGACACTAAAAACATAAACAGATACAAGCCAAAAATGTTATTTCACACCGAGGTGGAACTAAAACTACCATTCACGGACATCAAGCAAACGAACAGATCACAAAAGAAACTGCGGACACATGTTTTGCTGAAGAATACATTGAACAAATAGGAGCTGACATTCTCATTATATTCAATAAGAGGACAAAAAGTAAGAGGTAGGAACAGGATTGGTAGTACTCTACTTGAATATCAAGGACAAATAAAAAAAAAAAATTGACCAATCAGTTGAAAGCTAAGCGCAATTAATAGTTACAGGGTCAGTCATTGGAAATAGCTTAAGAAACTCCTACTCAGAAGGTTAGTATACTGACGAATTCCCTATTCACAAACAAACGTTAACGATCTGCACGCCAGAGCTAAGAGAAGAAATAATAGCACTTGCTACACATCTAACCCCTCCCCCCGCCCCCTAAAAAAAAAAAATAAAAAAATAAGATAAAAATAGGTTGGCAAGTCACAATCAGGTGGGTGGACACACACACACACACACACACACACACACACACACACACACACACACACACACACACACATATATATATATATATATATATATATATATATATATATATATATATATACATAGAGGTATGTCTGGAAATGAGAAAGCAGACAGGGCAGCAGAACACAGAACGCGTGGAAATAAAATAAAGATACGACTGGACAAAATAGAGGGCGGAGGGTAACAGTATAATTAAAAACCACATGTACTAAAGCCTGTGAAAACAATGAAGAGAAAGCGCTAAATGTAACTGGTTACCAATACCTCATAGAATCAAATAAACAGGAAATGGTCAAAGCGAAAACACCATCAAACATAAAGCTAGGAAAATGAGATTCGGACATTTCAAGGACAAATTACACAATTCTATGTGCATTGAGTAAATAGACAATAGCGTTACAGATAATTAACTACTGTTATGTATCACATATAATTAAGGAGAATAGAACATCAAGAAAACTCCCAAAACAGGAAAATAACAATGAAAATGAAAGAGTGCCTACATATAGAACGAACAAACGAACGAAAAAACTTTATTTTCAAAGGGTTAAGAATTGGGCACGCAGGCGCGTCTGACATTCTGCCCTTCTTCTCTATTTCCTCTCATACATTATTTCATTCAACATCACTTATGAAGCTAATCTCAGACAACAAAAGAACAATACGCATTAAAACGCATGAACAATAATCAATAATACATGACTCACTGTGGCAATGTTTAACGTGGGTATTATAAATACCTAAGGAAGCTATAACGTACCAAACATATGGGAATGTTTATTGGTTAGTTGTCGTTTTAGATAATTATCCATTATTATTATTATTTTTTTTTTGCGGGGGGGGGGGGGGGGGTGCCATGTAGTCTGTATTGAGATAGTGTTCAAACAGGTTGCGACTGTATTGAATGATTGATGGTGTCTTTGATTTCTTGTGAAAGATTGTTCCACAACTGAGCGGCAGAGTATGCTAAGCTTGTTTGTATATAAGTCTATCCTAGGTTTAGGGACATGAAATATATTTAGTCGTTTGCTATGTCTTGCATTATATTTGAATATTGGCCAAACGTAGCTTGGAGCATTTTGAAATAGGATTTTGTGAATTAGTTTAGCCTTATTAAAAAGTAGGCGTTTGTGGAGTGGCAGTAACTGAAGACGTTCATGTAGGTTAGAATTGTCGGTAAGCGTTTAACCGTTAATTAAACGCACTGTCCTTTTCTGGAGTGAATAAAGGCGTTTTGTTTTTGATGTGGAGCATTCATCCCAGATTGTGGAGCAATAATCAATATGTGTTTGTGTATGGGAAGTATAGAATATCTTTCTTGTGTTTTCGTCAATGATATTTTTAATTTTGGCAAGTTGGTATACTTTTTAGGCTATTTGTTTAACGAGAGCATGAACATGGGAATTAATGGTTAGATTTTGATCAATGATAAGACCCAGTGCCCTGTGCTCGGTTACACTTTCTCCAGGCGTGCTACTAATGTGCGGATGAAGAGTTCTCTGCGAGTTTAGAGTATGAAGTCTTTTCCTGGTTGCTATTAACGTAGATTTTGTTTTAGAAATGTTAATTTGCATACGGTCTGCATGACTCCAGTTAACTACATTATTTATTTCCTATTGCAAGGATGATTCTAGCACATTGCAATCAATAGCGTTTGTATATACGGTGCAGTCGTCTGCAAATAGATCGCAGATCAACGACTGATATAAGGGAAGATCATTTATATAAATGGCAAATAACAGAGGGCCGAGTATAGACCCCTGAAGTACTCAATTATTAATGGTAATGGCTTGAGATAAAAAATGTATTGTGTGATACTACTTGCTTTCTGTCTAATAAGAATAATTTTTAATAATGTCACTATATTAAAGCTTGCTTTTATTGTTTCTAATTTTGTTTTAAAATTAGAATAGTATGATCTATGATATCGAAAGCTTTTCTGAAGTCTATAAACACCACTCTACACAGAGTATTGTTGTTAATTCTTTGATGTCAGTTTTCTATAATGTTTTTTAAGGGTCGGACGACAAGAATATTTTGGTCGGAACCCTGACTGGCTGTCAACTATAAGTTTGTGGCGAATTAAATGTTTTTTTTTGTTGTTGTTTGTGTGTGTGTGTGTGTGTGTGTGTGTAAATGTGGTTTTCTATTGGTTTGGATAGTGAGGGTAATATGGAAATTGGTCTATAGTTACTCATGAGACGATCGTCTAATGAACTCGTTTTTAAATGGGGACATACTTTAGCGATTTTAAAGGCTGATGGGAAGTGACATTTGGTGAGACATTGATTATTTATAAAAGTTAGTGACTCGCAGATCGTCGCTGCAGCGTAGCGAAGGATCCGATTACTGATTCCATCTAGTCCTGACGAGTTATTGTCTTTTAGGTTACTGAGATGAGTAAATACTACAGTGGTCGTCATTAGCGGTATGTTGGAGGGAATGTCTCTACAGCATTTGTTCTCACAAAATGATGACAATAAAGAAATGTCATGAGGAGAATCTGATCGGATTGAAATAAACTACTAAATTGATCACATGTAAACTGATTTGATGGTAAAAATTCCGATGACTCGTGTTTGTGTGTCAATGTATTAATTGCTTCCCATATATCTTTAGTGTTGGTTTTATCTATTATTAAGTTCTTAAAATAATTTTTCTTTCCCTTTCGAATAACATATTGAACTTTTTTTCTCAGACTACGGTACGTGGTTAGAGCTCTAGTTTTATGTCCCTGTCCCAGTCTCTCATTATTTCAACTACCTCATGGGTAATCCACGGGGATTAGTGTAATGTTTAAGCCGAACTTCCTTAAATGGAACATGCTTATCCAATACACTTAGAACGGTCTTCAGACAGTGGTCCAGAGCATTATCTGGGCCAGGAAGCTGGTAAACATAGTCTAGAGATGAGTTGAGCAAGTCTTGTAAAAAGACATCCTGACTGAAATTTTTATAATTTCTATATTTTATACTTATGTGTTTGTGTTTCAGAATTTTGGTACCTCTCTTCAACCACGTGCAACATACTGGGTAGTGACTGCTCATTGCATTAATAGGTACAGTACATTCTGTGATGTTGTCAGCACATGTAGTATAAATGTGATCTATAAGTATTGGAGATGATTTTGTTATTATTCCAGTGGCTTGTTTCACTAACTGTTGGAAGTTATATGACTCTATAATGTTTTTCAATGTTTTGTTTGATTTGTTAGTGTCTATGTTGAAGTCTCCTAGCAGTAGGATTTTTCTCGTATTACTAAAGACTACATCCATCATAGTGGTGAAGTGTTCATACCAGATGTTCCCTGCACTGGGGTTTCGATATAGATAGCCAGCTACTAGGGTATGCTATTTTGAAGTTTAACCTCAAGCCATACACACTCAATCTCACAGGTTTCAAAATCTAGCCTGCGGTGGACGTTAAGCGAATTAGAAATATAAACTGCAATACCCATCTCTTGTTTCTGATAAGGATCTCTTCTAATAACTTTACAACCTCTGGTAGCGATGTCGTCATCAAAGATGTTACCATTTAATCGACTTTCACTAGCGTCGAACATGTGAAAATGTGATTAAGTATAAGTAATAGTTCCGGCAGGTGCCCTAATAGATGGCAGACATTTAAATGCCCGACCCCGAGCCATCTTTTATGAGCCAGTGTTCATACTCATTAAACATTTCAACAATGTGTAATCATAAATTTTAAAAACACAAAATGAATACAACTTACGTCCCTTATTACTATACACACTAAAAACAGAAAATAAATTAAAAACCTGGTCAAACACTTGATCTGCCTAACAAGAAAATAGATGTAAGTGGAAAAAAAAAAACAGGGAGAACTGATAAAACAAAAACCAGTAGGAATGAAACAAGGGAAACGCAACATAAGCTTCCCCAACTATGGATGTGGAGAAAAAAGATTTCCTTTACTGGAATAAAACACAAGTAAATAAAGCCTCTTCCGCATTGGGAAATAGGAGACGATATAAAACCACCCAAGGGTGGGAAAGACAGATGAGGTGGAAACCTATTCCACACCGATGAATAAGAGACGTGACTAAACCTCTCAACGATGGGGGGAAAAATACACCAAACCTCTCGAACGCTGGATATGGGAGACCGCAGGAAAACCTCCCCAACGATGGAAAGTAGAAAATAGACTGTCCCTGACCTTATTAGGAAGAACACAGGAACAACAGCCAAAACAAACCTGAAATAAATTATAGAAGTTCCAAATGATAGACATTCCTTATTATAAACACTTTCTAAGGTAGCATCGTGACACCTGTAACATCTCTTCACTACAGTTAACTTTAGAACGTGTGAATGTTTGCAGGAAATGAGAGCGAGAAGTGAACACTCAACCCAAGCAACAAGCAAATAAGGCATTCATGATGACCCAGACTAACAATATTGTCTCTTAAATCATTCCTAGATATAAGGCAGTCAAGAGAACATAGTACATTTGACACATTAACTCAACACTATCAAATCTCAATCAGAATCTATTTTCACTGAGACAACTTGGCCTTAGTCGACTGTTTTTATTGATTTTGTAAAAGAATTAAGGGCAGCCAAGTTAAATATTTACTGAGCTTAAAAGCAGAACCCCGAATGTGACCTCCAACCATTTGACCCTATCCTTTAAGCAAGCAATGTCTACGATGGAAACTACAAGTTTAAATCAAGAAGATGTACATGCTATAAAACTCATGGGTCTACATACAAGCTTCCGCGTATTCACCAAAGTATCTTTAAGTTTGCTGTGTGCATTTAGCTTCAAAAATTAGGTTCTTGTTTTTGTTTTCTTTTAGTCGAAGTTAATATTCAGAAGTTTAGTAAAACATTACAAGTATCATCATCATGTAGTTCTTCACAGTACGTCATTGTAATTACAGGCCGCCAAATTGACTTTTGTTTCTTTACCATTTCTACTTCCGTATGCATTTTCATGCATCATGATCATCAAGTGCCATACCGATAAGCGTGGGAGGTCATGTTTCGCCATCTCACTCGATTTCCAGAGTCGTGAATCAGCTCAGTGTTCCTGTCTCGACCATACCACGAGGCCAAGTAATCCAGGTATTTACTTCTCAGCCTTCCCATTGTTCTCGCCTCGATATTGCTAGTTATCACCAAGTTCTATAATTTTTTTTTTTTCATAACGTGACCAAGAAGACGGTGGAGAGATAATATATACATACAGACCTACAAGCACTTGGAATCAGCGACTGGCAAGAGAAGGTCAACCAGAGAGACGAATGGTGAGGGATTGTATCTGCAGCAAAGAACCTCCATGGCTCGGAACGCTGAAGAAGAAGAAGATAACGTGGCCAAAAATATTTGACTGCCTACGTCTAATTTCTCTAATTACGATTTTCATTTGTTTCTTGTAGGACTTGGTCATTGGTTTTTCTGTCCGTCCACAGTTTACATTTTCCTCAGAAACCACATTTCCACAGCCATCGGATGTTTTTCAACCTGTTTGCTCATTGTCCACGATTCACATCCATACAAAAGCACATGTTCTATGTCGCACATCAACACTCTTTTCCTCCTTGCAAATGACATCTTTTTTATTCGTCAGTATGTTTTCCATCTTACAAAAAGCTACCTTCGCCATGGCTATTCTTGTTCTAATCTCTTCAAGACATCTCCCATAAGATGTTATGTTATGACTTCCGAGATAATTGTACCGATTCACTTGTTTAAGACTATTCCCATTCGCTTGTATATTACATTATGGTATTTCCTTCTTCCTAGTGACGACCATAATCTGAGTCTTCTTACAATGTAATTCTTACCCTAGTTGTTCACTGTGTGCAAACAACCGCATCTACTAATTGTTGCAGATCATGCTCATTGTCTGCAATCAATACTGTATCATCCGCATATCTAATGTATTGATGTTTCGTCCGTCAATGATGATTCTTTTCATATATTCTATATTTCTGAAAATATTTTCACTGTACAGATAAAACAGATTTGGAGATATTACACATTACACATATTCAAGCATACAGTATCTTTAATGCCATGTTTCCACCGTCGCTTCAGTCGGCCCTGCTTCTTCGTCCAGGAATCGCGCCTTTCATTACAGTTCAGTTTAAACTATCCCGACGTGTAATATGACCAAGTATTCCAGTTTCCGAGACAGGATATTACGAGTATTTATGACAGCCGTTTCAGATCTAAACGTTTCAGATGTGATAAAATATCAGTATTTTAAAAAAAAAAAATTCTCGATCAACGGTAATCTAAGATTGGGTATAACATTCTTTTCAGAAGTCTGGCTTTCCTTCTTTAGTGATTGTGCAGCGCTCCACGATTCACACCCGTGCTTGATGCTTGTTCTAGAAACATGTGTACTTGTGTTTGTGTGCTGGTGTTGTGCCATAGGCTGTCAATGCTGACTACTTGTTGTATTGCTAGAGTCAGTTTTCTCCTGATGTCTGTGGAACAGTTGGCATTGCTGTGTATTGTGGAGCCTTGGTATTCAAGGTTTGTGATATGTTCAATTCATTATTGTAATTTTTGGTTGACAAGTAGATACTGTCTATGGGTTTATTGTGGAGCCAAGGTATTCAAGGTTTGTGATATGTTCAATTTATTATTGTAATTTTTTGTTGACAAGTAGATACTGTCTATGGGTTTATTGTGGAACCAAGGTATTCAAGGTTTGTGATATGTTCAATTCATTATTGTAATTTTTGGTTGACAATTAGATACTGTCTATGGGTTTATTGTGGAGCCAAAATATTCAAGGTTTGTGATATGTTCAATTCGTTATTGTTATTTTTGGTTGACAATTGCATAATGTCTATGGGCGCGTGTTTTTTATAGTCAGAAAAAGGGTGTGATCTTCACTAAGTCTTGTAACTTATAAAATTTACTGTTCTCAGCATACATTTTCTGGGCACGTTTCTGTACACCGTGAACGCTAGACGTTAGTTGTAATCTCACTTTTGAGTTTGCTAAATGCGTTCATGTGATCTTTCCTTTGTATACATATAATATTACAGTTATGCCAAGTGCCCGAGAAACAAATGTTTTTTTTTTTCAATAACTGACACTGATCGACCTAGCATGAAATTAGTACTAGGAAATGTTCTGGGAAGCAAAGACGGCCGGCGAAATACTGACCACATCACCCATGTAGTGACGATAATTCTACATGTAGCCTGTACCAGTTCCCATTAAGTGGCAAGGCGCGGACAAGGGTCGTTACTTCACTTGACTGTATACACGAGTTACTCAGGCTGTTAAAGTAGCATACAAGGGCAAGATTGAACGAACGTAACAAAGTAATAATCCTGTACATTCTGGAATTACGTTCCTCTTTACCTTTCTACAAGTGTCCATAAACTCCTCCACTGATATGACGCCGTCTCTGTTAACGTCCATTTTCTGCAGAAACAAACCAGTACAATTAACAAATACATCAACAGAACTTGTCCTGTTCTTCTTCTTCTACTCTCTCTCTCTCTATCTCTCTCTCTCTCTCTCTCTCTCTCTCTTTCTCTCTCTCTCTCTCTCTCTCTCTCTCTCTCTCTCTCTCTCTCTCTCTCTCTCTCTCTCTCTCTTCTTTGCCGATCACTCTCATTGTCCGTTTTTCCATTCTTCTATTCTTCGATAAGACTGCTTGCTTATATGTATGCCCGTCTCTCTCATCTACTGACTAACAGCCTTTCAGTCTGAATTACTAATTGAAGAAAAAAACGTACAAAACAGATACAAGAAAAACTAGGAGGCACGCCAAGGGAAAAGATTAACTGACGGTAGCTGTAGAGAGAACGGATTCTGAGCAGACGTAATCAGTCGCCATTAGTTTAAGAAGCAGGCATTTATAATAACATTAAATTCAAACCGACCACGCTGATATCCTAGTAAATGGTGATGATAATGTTAATAAACACATTTAATACAGAAATACAGTGCACATATGAGATTAACTGAAAAAAGTGTAGGCAGAAACAAACATATTGTATCGTGGAAATCATTCAGTGTCTCTAGGTTAAAAAAAAAATCTATTCTGAGATTCCTTGACATATGGAGAAATTTAGCACTTGGTCAACTTTCCACGGTCTGCATTGATTTTTACGGAAAGAAGATAGAAAATATTTCAATGCTTTATAACCATGTTTCCTATTTATGTGTGCACGTTGTTAAGAAAGACACTAGTGTACACACATCAAAGTTACATAATTACCTCAACTGCCTACGAAATTAATATTTGATCGAAATAACAAATGGGATAGTGTATCACACTATTCTTTCCTAAGTGAAACACCCAAGGGTCTACAAATTGTCTCTACAACTGGCACCTCCCGAAACAACCACATAATCAACCTCAAATAATGTATTTAAATCTCCTATACCGGACCTCGGTTTTCGTTCTGCCAGCAACACAATGGATTTCGGGTTTTCAATTGTACTAGCAATCCCAAAAGAATGTGGACTGTTTCCTTGCTGATGTTGTAACGTCTTCTTTGTTGTCTGTCTCCTTAAATACTTTATCCTGCTCATTTAAGCTTCCCCTTTATTTCGAATATTCATCTGTTGTGTTCCCCTTCTGTCTTTCATAACAACAAAAAACAAAAGCAACAAAACTGCTACTACTCCATTACCGCGACTACAAGTACTACTGCATCTGCACATACCACTAATACCCCCGCCACTACTACTGCTATAATCATCATCATTAAATGCCCTGCCAGCTGGCGTAGGCGTTCATGGCTCTCAACAGCTCTCGGTCTTTGGTGTTCTGGATCAACTCTGAATATGATATTCCTCCATGTCACCATCTCAATCCACCCAGCACCATTTATCTTGCTCGGCCTCTGCTTCTCGTCCCCCCCCCCCCCGATCTTTCCTTTTTTGACGATGTTCTCCAATGCCTCTCTTCTCATCACATGACCAAAGAAAGCTGTTTGTCTCTTTCTTGTTGTTGTATATAATGTTCTAGTTTCATTAGCCTCTTTCAGGCAATCGTTATTGGTTACTCTGGCAGTCCAAGGAATTCGCAACATTCGCCTCAGAAACCACATCTCTGTTGCTTCTAAGTTCTTCCTAATTCGTTTATTTACATTCCTTACAGTAAAACAGGTTCTATATAGCATTTCAGCACTCTCTTTGTTACATTCAGTGACAGTGACTTATTGCATAAGATACTCTTCGTTTTCTGAAATGTAACTTGTGCTTGACCTGCTCTTAAGCTATGTCGTGCATCTTCCATATCATGTTATTAATGCTTCTAGGTATTTAAAATTATACACTTGGTTAAGACGTTTTCCTTTTATTTCTATGTCACATTTTGGTGTCACCATTGTCTTTGATATCACCATTGTTACTGTTTTCTTGATATTCATGGAGAGTTCTTTCTTTGCACTCTCTGTTACCACAATGTCCAACAAATGTTGTAGGTCGTTTGCATTATCCGCCGCCAATACTGTGCCATCTGTATAGTATTGTGGTAGACGATTCCAAGGCGGCCAGAGGAAACGCTTTAAAGACACTCTGAAGATCTCACTAAAAGCTTTTGGAATTCATCATGACACTTGGAAGACTGGTGCCAAAGACCGAAATTTGTGGCGTATATCATTACGCAAGGATGTCACTTGTGAAGCACACAGGATTGCAAGAGCTGTGAAGAAAAGGTTGGACAGAAAAACCACTGCAGGAGATCCTCCTCCTAGAACGTCAAGCATTCTTTGCCCACATTGTCAAAGAACATTTCGAGCCAAAATAGGCCTTACCAACCATCTTAGAACTCACGGCTCCATACTTTCAACCCCACTGGATGAAATGAATAGTCATCATCATTCTTGATGGACAAACAACACAACATTGTTTATATTATAACCTCCGATTAGTATTCCTGGCTTCTGTTTGATCTGTCTCATTATGACTTCGCTATATAGGGAGAACAGATCCGGGGACAAGACACACCCCCGTCTTCCTCCTAGCTTTATCTGTTTGTAATTGCCTTTTTTATTTCCCATTTTTAATTGCTGCTACTTGGTTCCAATAATTATTCTTTATTATTCTAAAATCTTTTCCATCAATGTTGATATCTTCCAACATTTTAATCAGTTCATTATGTTTTACTTTGTCAACTGCCTTAGTATAATCTATGAAGCACAAATATGTCTTTCTGTGCCTCTTTTGACCTTTCTATGAGTATCCGTAATGTATATATTGCATTGTTTGTACCCTTTCCTTCCACAAAACCATACTGTTCTTCACTAATTTCCAGTTTTATTTTCTTTCTTGTTCTTGTCATTATAATTCTGAGCAGAAGCATAGTGATATGGTTTATGAGATTAATTGCACGAAAATCTTCGCATTTATTTGCTCCTTGTCTTTTTTGTATAACTATATAAATACATATCGCTTGGAAATATCCACTGCTGTAAATATCATTCAACATTTTGGTTAATATATCTACTCCAAATTCTCCCAATACTTCTGATTCTTCTATTATGATTTCATCTGGCCCAGCTGCTTTTCCTTTCTTCATATGTTTTACAGCGTCAGCGACTTCTTCTTTTAGAATAAGTGAACCTTCTAAGTTACTTTCTTCTGTTAATTCTTCCCTTTCTCCATCATATAATTCTCTTATAAACTCATTCCATTTCTTCATTATCGCTCCTTCCTCCAATAATATCTTTCCTGTTTTTGATTTAAAACACCATGTACTTATTCTTATTTTTCTTCTCGTGAGCGCACTGATTTGTCTGTTCATATTGTTTTGTATCTTTAATGGAATTTAATTCATTTTTTTTTTCACTGTTCGTTTAACCAGTTTTCTTTTGCCTTCACATATTTAGCTCTTATTTCTGTTTTTTTTTTTTTTCAATCTTAGCATGTTCTTGTTTGTAATTCTTACTCTGTTTTCTTTTGTCCATCAGCTTAAGATTTCGTCATTAATCCATGTTTCTTCTGAGTTTTTTTTGGATTCTCTCGGATAATATTTCTTTGCTGTTTTGATAAATGGAGCCCTTTAAAATTTCTCACTGTTCATTTATACTCTGTATTTTAGCTGTTGCATTGTACCTATTTTTCACAGTCACTGTGTATTGTTTTTGAATTTCTGTATCTGCTTTCAGAACCTCTTTATTAAGCCTCACGTTCCGAATCCGCCCCCCCCCCTCTTTATTCTTAATTTTATTTGTCCACATAGTGGTACATGATCACTATTATAGTCAGCACCAGGCATTGTCTTTACATTAATCAGCGCATTTCTAAATCTTTTATTAATAAGAACACTCTTACAAATACTACCACCGTCACTACTATATTACTACTACTACCACGGCCACCATTACTACGACTAGCATTGGACTACTACTACTACTACTACTGCTACTACTACTATTACTACTACTACTACTACTACTACTACTACTACTACTACTACTACTACTACTACTACTACTACTACTACTACAGAACAGTAACAGTAACTACTACTACTACTACTACTACTGCTACTACTACTACTACTACTGCTGCTGCTACTAAAATTACTACTACTACTACTACTACTACTACTACTACTACTACTACTACTACTACTACTACAGAACAGTAGCAGTAACTACTACTACTACTACTACTACTACTACTACTACTACTACTACTACTACTACTACTACTACTTCTACTACTATTACTACTACTACTACTACAGAACAGTAGCAGTAACTACTACTACTACTACTACTACTACTACTACTACTACTACTACTACTACTACTACTGCTGTTGCTGCTGCTGCTGCTGCTACTACTACTACTACTACTACAACTACTACTACTACTACTACTACTACTACTGCTATTACCACTACAACTACTACCACAAAATGGCTATAGTGTTTATTTGGCATCTACTTTTATTAGCAGACAATACCTTTGTATTTTAGTGTTCAAAATAGTCTTGATCTTTCCTTTGACGTTTGAAAGAATGCTTTAATTATATAATTCAGCTGCACTGTTTGAAATGAGAAACGAATTATCTGCATATCTGAGTTCCCGAAGCAGATTTTCATCAATTATTAACGAACACAATTATCATGGGTTTAATCATTTTTGGCATGTCTCAATACATTTTCTGCACATATAGTGAATAGGAATGAAGGAAAGAATTACAGTCCTGTCTTACTCACTTAACCACGTCAAACAAGTTTGGTGTTTCTTCATCTACTGTGATAGGCAAATGCTTGATTTTTATGGTACAATGTTTCAATTTAGTGGAGGTAAATTAATCCCCATGTCTCTCGTGATGTTTTATTTTCGACACAGCCAAAGCCCCTCTGTAGACTACAAAAAAGAATGCGGAGAGCTAAATATTGCATTCTCTTCATTCCCCAAAGATGTGTATAATAGTGACGATATAATTCCTGGCACGTCTAAAACCTGCATACATTTCTCGTGTGTCATGTATGATGTACTTTCAATTGTATTTCTATAGTCTTCATGCTGAATTGCAAACGGGTTTTGGTAGGATGCCTAATTAGAGCTACAGTAAATTTTTTTTAGTATGATATCTATTTGATACGTATCTGCAGTGTAATTTCTAATTGAAACTACATCGTCAGTTTTCTCATGTTCGTCATGATAATTCCCAGGTTAGTCAGTTGGAAGACAGGTGTTGGCATCGTCTGATCAGATCATTCCACAACCACCAATTCTGAGCAGTCCTCTAGAGATCAGAACTGAGCCTGACCCTCAATGCTCATACATGCCTGTGTAATGAGTTAGTTTTGGACGTCTACTTTTGTTTTTCCTTTGTATTTTTCCCTGCAATATGTTCAACAGGCAAACTTCATGTCATATTGCGACCAAGCCAAGACGGCTGACCCATTTGTATGTTTCAATTGTTGTCTATCTCAGAGTCTCTAAGAATGTCTTTTTCTCGTTCGCTCGCTTGGACTCGAGTGTAGTCAACGCTAGACTGATTTTTTTGCGTATGGGCTGGCTTTCCCTATTAACAGTGTCCTTCGTCGTAAGGTAAACCCATTCCAATTTATGAGGTACTTGTAACTTACTTCTAGAAATCAAGGACGAACAGTCAACATGTTAGTCCAACTGACCGGTGTAGGGGTTGAATGCGCTACCTGGACATTAACACACCGGAATTTTAAGATCTAGCACTCTTACTCATTCGACCATGCTAACCTGCTCAGAATTTATTTACTTGATCTCTTTCCTGTTCCGTGTCATCATTCTTTGGATCCAGCGATAACACATCTCAAACGCGCCAAAGCTCTTACGCCCATCTTTGGTTATAGTTCCTGTTTCTAGTCAGAGAAGTATTACAAGTCAGATGTCAAAGACCAGTTCTCACGCCTGTATGTGTATTTGGTATATTAGCACGTGTATGGACAACGCTTGAGTTGAAAGCGAGCGAAGGAAAAACATATTGCGTTAGCTTCATATTGTATTAAACCAGTTGGAACTCGACGGGCTATCAATGTGTAGTGGTTATTCTTGTCTGTGGTAATATTGGTGTAAGAGATATTTGCTTCTCTAGTACTGCTTTTTTGCAAATAAAAAAAAAAAAATAACCACACACACACACACACGCACGCACGCACGCACGTGGGGAGTATGGGTGTGTGTGTGTGTGTGTATATATATATATATATATATATATATATATATATATATATATATATATATATATATATATACCCATACTCCCCCTCTCACTCTGTGTGTCTCTCTCTGTCTGCCTCACACACACACACACACACACACACACACACACACACACACCCATACTCCCCCTCTCTCTCTGTCTCTCTCTGTCTGTCTCTGTCTCTTTCTCTCTCTCTCACACACACACACACACACATCGTTTGCCGAGCCATATTTGTCAACTAACAAACTATGAATGTGCGACGTTGTCAGTCTGTGGTCGGACTGTTCTACTGACCTGAAAGACACGCTCCACGTGTTCTCTGGCTGTTGTAGCGTCAATGGACGGCTCTGTGTACCGACCCATCATTTCATAAATTGCCGTCACAATGTCCAGCATTTCCTCTTTGGTAATGATGCCATCTCCATTGACGTCATACAGACTGAAGGCCCACTGTAAGCGCTCCTGGAATGTACCCCTGGACAACACCGACAGTCCCATTACAAACTCCTACATACATGGAAAGACAAGCCAAGGCTATTTATTAGTGAGCCAAATGCAATCAGTGAGCGAACATTCATTAATCATAACCAAAACGAAAAAAAGAAAATATAAATGTTTATGTAAACGTATCACCCACCAATGTAATTCGCCTTGATAATGAAAGAATAGAGTTTTGAAACTAATATTTAAAGGCAAATATTTGTTCATTATTGCAAACCGACAAGCATGAAATCTTATCTGTTAAATATATAAATATATTTTTTATATATATATATAAAAGACGATGTATGTATGTGTGTAGGGATGTATTTGATGCGTTCGATAACGGTCCATCCGATTGAGATGAAATTTTCTACATGGATTCTTTTCATTCCCGTGCAGCCAACTGTCATAGTTTGTTAGTGTACAATCAGCTATTTACTTACTAAAATTTAATATTTAAATTTACATTATCATTTATATATAGCTAGGGGACTTAACTTAAGAAAAGTTATTTCAAGGGGCATAACTTTTAATAGCATTGCTATATATTTTATATATAGATTGTTGCATTGTTTTCAAAGATTTATAAACTCTTTGTCTACAGTTATTTACAGGCATATGATTTATAATAAATAATGATATATAATAATAATAATAATAAGTCTTTATTTTCAAAGGGTTAAGAATTGGGCACGCAGGCCCGTCTGACATTCTGCCCTTCTTCTCTATTTCCTCTCATACATTCTTTCATTCAACATCACTTATGAAGCAACTTTTGACAACAAAAGAACATTAAAACGCATGAAAAATAATCAATAACAAATGACTCACTGAGGCAGTGTTTAACATGGGCATTATAAATACCTAAGGAGGGTGTAACGTGCCATACATATGGGAATGTTTTTTGGCTAGTTGTCGTTTGAGATAAGTTACCATTATTGTCTTTTTTGTGTTGTTTGTTATGGGGGCATGTAGTCTGTACTAAGGTAGTGTTCAAACAGGTTGCGAATGTATGTATCATGATTGGTGGTGTCTTTGATTTCTTGTGGAAGATTGTTCCACAACTGAGCGGCAGAGTATGCTAAGCTTGTTTTATATAAGTCTATCCTAGGTTTAGGGACATGAAGTATATTTAGTCGTTCGCTATGTCTAGCGTTATATTTAAACAATGGCCAAAGGTAGTTTGGAGCATTTTGAAATAGGATTTTGTGAATTAGTTTGGTCTTATTAAAAAGCAGGCGCTTGTGGAGTGGCAGTAACCGGAGACGTTTATATAGGTTAGAATTGTCGGTAAGCTTTTCACCATTAATTAAACGCACTGCCCTTTTCTGGAGTGAATATAGGCGTTTTGTTATTGATTTGGAGCATCCATCTCAGACTGTGGAGCAGTAATCAATATGTGTTTGTATATGAGAAGTATAGAATATCTTTCTTGTGTTTTCGTCAAGGAAATTTTTAATTTTGGCAAGTTGGTATACTTTTTTGGCTATTTGTTTAACTAGAGCATGAACATGTGAGTTAAAAGTTAGATTTTGATCTATGATAACACCCAGTGTCTTGTGCTCGGTGACACTTTCTACAGGTGTGCTGCCAATGTGCAGCTGAAGAGTTCTCTGCGAGTTTAGAGTGTGAAGTCTTTGCCTGGTTCCTATTAACATAGACTTTGTTCTTTAAGGCATTTTCAAAGTTTTCATAAAAATAATGCATCTATTTAAATAGTGAACATTTTCTAACTCATGATTTTATGTTTAAAGAAGTTATCTACAGTCATGTAGGTGATTAAAAACAGTTTTCATTAAAAATAATGGATGGTATGTGGAAGGACATTCTTAAGTTAATGTTTTTTTGTTATATGAATTTAATGAGACGCTCCCCGCCCAGAGCTGGGCGAAGCCGCGCCAGGTCAGATAGGTAGACAGACAGATAGTCGGGAACGGGAGCTTATATGACTACTTATATGAATTAAATGAGATGCTCCCCACCAGAGGCTGGGCGAAGCCGGGCCGGGCCGGGTCAGACAGACAGACAGACAGACAGACAGACAGACAGAGAAACAGACAGACAGACAGACAGACAGACAGACAGATAGATAGTCGGGAACGGGAGTTTATATGACTACTTATGTGAATTAAATGAGATGCTCCCCACCAGGGACTGGGTGAAGCCGGGCCGGGTCAGACAGACAGACAGACAGACAGACAGACAGACAGACAGATCCTCGCCAGGGGCTGGGCGAAGCCGGGCCGGGTCAGCTAGAGTGTGTGTGTATATGTATATGTGTATATATATATATATATATATATATATATATATATATATATATATATATATATATATATATATATGTATATGTATATGTATATATGGCCAAAAGGATGGTACTTGGTCTACTAAATTTACGGTTTCATTTCCTGATGACAGTGAATCAGTTAGAACTGTACGCTTTTATGGAAGGCAAACAAGGTCGGGTTGGAGGGAGGTGTGGTATTATCACACCCTAGTTCAAGTATCTTTGGGTACAACAATCAATTTTACTAGTGAAAAATGTACTGCTGCTTTCTTCTTTTACTGTACTTGTTTTCCTTATTTTTGATTGCAGAGCATATATGTTCTAGTTGCTATCCTGTTATGTTCTTTGGATCCACCTGTGCATAGAGTAATACTTTCCTTTGATATTTGCATTGTGATTATTGTTGGTGCCGTTGCACTATTTTCACTAAAATTGTTCATAATTATGATTCGCGTACTAGATAACAACAGTGTAAATTTGCTCATGTTATAAAATTGCATTTGTGTCATGACATTTGTGTCATGACATTTGTGTCATGATATTTGTGTCGCCAGGAAGCAGAACCCGGGAGTGACATCTTGGCGCGGTGAGTACACTTGCAAACACTACAGCAACTAGAGTGAGGCCAAGAGACAAGCTCACAGTACCGCGTCTGCAGAAAGGATTTCACGCACGTGAGACAAGTAAGGACTTGATGAACCCAGAGACAAGTTAGCTGCTACCTGGCAGGTAGACTCTCATGTAAAGGCCAATTGTGTTCACCAATAGGCGTGTTGCCGGCCTCCGTGGTGACGATGTTTACGGACGCTGTTCGTAATCCCGTATACCCGCGTTCGAAACACAGCTGCGCGCGATTTGGCAGCAGACCTCTTTGTGTTGCTTTTGTGTTGGTATCGGTGCCGGTGCTTCAGAAAGCAATGGCAAACTACTGAAAGTAAACTTGCCAAGAGATCACAACGGCAGAAATGCTGGTGTTGACTGCGATGTCCTATAAAGGATGTGATGAAAAAAAAAACGCGTGTTGCGTTTACGGGAAGAAACGAAAACCTCTATACATGCCATGAGACATGTTGGGTATATGGTGCTAGCCCCGTTGTTGTATAGAACAATCGGCACTCCAGGGATGATGTGGTCAGTACGACACCGGTCGTCTTTACTGCCCAGACAGTGACTGGTGTTCTTTTTTATGGCTGGGTCGACGTGACAACCCAGGTATATTTTAAAACTATTCCGTGACGCGAATGCGAACCATGACCACGGATAATGGGCAGGCTGGCGTCTAGCCACTACCACACCACGGATAACGGGCAGACTGGGGAACAGGTAAATGCTAGGCAAGGCAAAAATCATAGACAGCAACCCACAGATCTGACGAAATAGTGAATGGTACTTCACTTTCTGGCAATGACAAAGCAACACACACAAACAAACAAATAAGCATTCACACACACATACACACAAACACAGAAATAGACAGAAAAAGAGAGACAGAGGTGGGGGGGGGGAGGGTAGGGGTGAGCGCTAGTAGATAAAGTGAGAAGGAAAAAAAAAGAGAAGGGAGACAGAGAGTGAAACGAGAGACGCAGAGACAAAGATTGACAGACATAGACACACGCACACAGAGAGAGAGAGAGAGAGAGAGAGAGAGAGAGAGAGCGCCAGACAGACACAGAGAATGAGAGAGGGGGAGAGAGAGAGATAGTAGAAGGAAAACAGAGAAATGAGACAGAGAGGGTAAAGAGAGACGCTGAGACAGAGACTGACAGAGATAAAAACGCACAGAGAGAGATAGTAGATACATTGAGAAAGAAAAAAAAGAGAAAGGAGACAGAGAGGGAAAAGAGAGTCTCAGAAACACACACACACACACACACACACACACACACACACACACACACACATACACACACAAACAGAGAGAGAGAGAGAGAGAGAGAGAGAGAGAGAAAGATAGAGAGAGATAGCGAGAGAGATATGGGGAAAGCGAGAGAAAGATGGGGACAGCGAGAGAGAAAGGAGACAAAGTGAGAGACGGAGACAGTGAAATATTGAGAAAGAGTCAGAGAGATAGATGGAAAGAGGGAGGGCGACAGAGACTGAGACCGGTAGAGATATACAAAAATAAACTGTTATTGCTCCGTATAATACCTTACTATGAAGACAGGGAGGAAGGGGAGAATAAGTCTTGAAACTGAGAAATTAAGGCTAGTCCAGTCGCAGCGAACTGTGCAAATTAGGAATTTCTTTTTGTTCTCGACATCATTTTTTCTTCCCAAACAAACGAGGATTCGAACATGGGTTTCCCGAATGTGAGCCCGGTGTTTTATCCACTCGGCAAACCTGATAGTTACACAAATACCTCATTATTATAGCCTCATGAACGGAAGATAATAACAGTTTAACCTATTTCATATTAGGAGTCTAAAATACGCTTAAAACAGACAACGAAACTTACAACTTACCTCGAAACTGATCGACCCGTTGTGATCGTGGTCAAAAGTGTTGAAAACATAATGTGCATACGCTGTGGCGTCTGTAGAGAAAGGACATCATCAAACAATGACAAAGCGGATGTGGCAAAAGACATAGCAACAATACAGACGTATGTCATGAGACAACATACACGTGGATCTGACAAATGACATAGCAACAGTACAGGTGTATGTCATGAGACAGCACACAATGTGGATCTGACAAATGACATAGCAACAGTACAGGTGTATGTCATGAGACAGCATACAATGTGGATCTGACAAATGACATAGCAACAGTACAGGTGTATGTCATGAGACAGCATACAATGTGGATCTGACAAATGACATAGCAACAGTACAGGTGTATGTCATGAGACAGCATACAATGTGGATCTGACAAATGACATAGCAACAGTACAGGTGTATGTCATGAGACAGCATACAATGTGGATCTGACAAATGACATAGCAACAGTACAGGTGTATGTCATGAGACAACATACACGTGGATCTGACAAATGACATAGCAACGTTACAGCTGTATGTCATGAGACACCATACAACTAGCATCTCCTTAAATGTCCCGAGACCGTGAGGAATTGTTGCCATGTGTCGAAATATGTTATTGTCGATAATTATTTTCTTATGCTTGTTTCTTATGTATGTGAACACGGTATCATTAGTCTGTTTCTAGTCGTGTAGAGATGACGCTGTTGAATAATGGTTAGTATGGTACGCCGACAATGGCTTCAGCGCGGACCGACGAAGTTTCGATGTCATCTCACGCCGTTGGCTACGGGAAGGACAGACTGGCCATCTATTCCTACGTGTACAAAAAGGCTTACAGAACCATGATGGTCTTAATTAACACCTCACAAACCCAGAGTAGATCTGCATTAGTGCTAATGATTGATTGATTGATTTTGGAATCGACATCACAGCATTCGGGGCATTCCCATAAGCGCTCCGTCCACGTCATCAGAAGCCAGCGAAGAGTTCCAACCCCAATAGTACCAGTAGCAATCTGATTATATGTGCGTCTCGCCTTTCCTCTATGCGTCGAGCATCGGCCAGATCCCCTCGTCACTCCACGCTGTCGCATTCTTGCCAGACCATGGTGATCCATTTGCTCTTCCGAGGTGTAACGTGCTCCCACAAGGCCGCAACCACGTCTGCCTTATCATGCATCAATACTCCACCAAGTTTTGCAGAGCCAGCCAATCTGTCTGCATGTTCATTCCCCAACACACTAGCATGCCCCGGAGAAAATATCCAGACGATTCTTGCCACCCGTGACTTCCAAAGTGAAGCAAGCCACTCTGCACGAAGCTTGCCAGTCCTCACCAGTCTTGATACAATTAATGAAAGAATGTATGAGAGGGAATAGATAAGAAGGGCAGAATGTCAGACGGGCCTGCGTGCCACCCTTTGAAAATAAAGATTTTCGTTCGATCGTTCGTTCGTTCGTTTGTTCACCCTACTCAGCATGCTTTCTGAGTCAGTTACAATCACGATGTTTGTGTGTATCGTAGTCTCCATCCAGCGGAAAGCTGCACTGACTGCCTCCACCTCCATTCTTAAGCTAAATGTTGTGGGATCATATGCCAGGCTCTCCTGCACTAAATGTCGATCATTAGCCTTTGCCAAGAAATCCCAGGCACGTCTACTACCTCTCAAAACCGAACCATCTATGTAGATAATCACATCACACGGGGGAGCATTATCCTGAATTAGTTGCTGGATTTCAACTTCCACTGGTGTTAATAAGACTGATATTTGTAGCATTATAAGACAGGTATGTGCCACAATGGGAGCCACGGTAGTATGGTGGCCAGGCACTCCCCTGTCAGCCACTGGTCGTGGGTTCCATCCACACCGCCAGGGTTCGGATTTAACAACAATGGACCTGGGCTCCCAGGTCGAACCATCCCTACATGGGTATCAAGAAATGTCTAGGACAGTAAAGTCAGTCTGTGTGATACTAACCAGGTCTCACCGAGGGTATCAAGAAATGTCTAGGACAGTAAAGTCGGTCTGTGTGATACTGACCAGGTCACACCGAGGGTATCAAGAAATGTCTAGGACAGTAAAGTCGGTCTGTGTGATACTGACCAGGTCACACCGAAGGTATCAAGAAATGTCTGGGACAGTAAAGTCGGTCTGTGTGATACTGACCAGGTCACACCGAGGATATCAAGAAGTGTCTAGGACAGTAAAGTCGGGCTGTGTGCTCCTGATCAGGTCACACCGAGAGTATCAAGACATGTCTGGGACAGTAAAGTCGGTCTGTGTGATACTGATCAGGTCACACCGAGAGTATCAAGAAATGTCTGGGACAGTAAAGTCGGTCTGTGTGATACTGATCAGGTCACACCGAGGGTATCAAGAAATGTCTAAGACAGTAAAGTCGGTCTGTGTGATACTGATCAGGTCACACCGAGGGTATCAAGAAATGTCTAAGACAGTAAAGTCGGTCTGTGTGGTACTGACCAGGTCACACCGAGAGTATCAAGAATTGTCTGGGACAGTAAAGTCGGTCTGTGTGATACTGATCAGGTCACACCGAGAGTATCAAGAAATGTCTAGGACAATAAAGTCGGTCTGTGTGATACTGATCAGGTCACACCGAGGGTATCAAGAAATGTCGAAGACAGTAAAGTGGGTCTGTGTGATACTGACAAGGTCACACCGAGGTTATTAAGAAATGTCTAGGACAGTAAAGTCGGTCTGTGTGATACTGATCAGGTCACACCGAGGGTATCAAGAAATGTCTAAGACAGTAAAGTCGGTCTGTGTGATACTGACCAGGTCACACCGAGGGTATCAAGAAATGTCTAGGACAGTAAAGTCGGTCTGTGTGATACTAACCAGGTCACACCGAGGGTATCAAGAAATGTCTAGGACAGTAAAGTCGGTCTGTGTGATACTGACCAGGTCACACCAAGGGTATCAAGAAATGTCTAGGACAGTAAAGTCGGTCTGTGTGATACTGACCAGGTCACACCGAGGGTATCAAGAAATGTCTAGGACAGTAAAATCGGTCTGTGTGATACTGACCAGGTCACAACGAGGATATCAAGAAGTGTCTAGGACAGTAAAGTCGGGCTGTGTGCTCCTGATCAGGTCACACCGAGAGTATCAAGAAATGTCTGGGACAGTAAAGTCGGTCTGTGTGATACTGATCAGGTCACACCGAGAGTATCAAGAAATGTCTAGGACAGTAAAGTCGGTCTGTGTGATACTGATCAGGTCACACCGAGAGTATCAAGAAATGTCTGGGACAGTAAAGTCGGGCTGTGTGATACTGACCAGGTCACACCGAGGGTATCAAGAAATGTCTAGGACAGTAAAGTCGGTCTGTGTGATACTGATCGGGTCACACCGAGAGTATCAAGAAATGTCTAGGACAGTAAAGTCGGTTTGTGCGATACTGACCAGGTCACACCGAGGGTATCAACAAATGTCTAGGACAGTAAAGTCTGTCTGTGTGATACAGACCAGGTCACACCGAGGGTATCAAGAAATGTCTGGGACAGTAAATTCAGGCTGTGTGATACTGACCAGGTCACACCGAGGGTATCAAGAAATGTCTAGGGCAGTAAAGTCGGGCTAGGTGATACTGACCAGGTCACACCGAGGGTATCAAGAAATGTCTAGGACAGTAAAGTCGGTCTGTGTGATACTAACCAGGTCACACCGAGGGTATCAAGAAATGTCTAGGACAGTAAAGTCGGTCTGTGTGATACTGACCAGGTCACACCAAGGGTATCAAGAAATGTCTAGGACAGTAAAGTCGGTCTGTGTGATACTGACCAGGTCACACCGAGGGTATCAAGAAATGTCTAGGGCAGTAAAATCGGTCTGTGTGATACTGACCAGGTCACAACGAGGATATCAAGAAGTGTCTACGACAGTAAAGTCGGGCTGTGTGCTCCTGATCAGGTCACACCGAGAGTATCAAGAAATGTCTGGGACAGTAAAGTCGGTCTGTGTGATACTGATCAGGTCACACCGAGAGTATCAAGAAATGTCTAGGACAGTAAAGTCGGTCTGTGTGATACTGATCAGGTCACACCGAGAGTATCAAGAAATGTCTGGGACTGTAAAGTCGGGCTGTGTGATACTGACCAGGTCACACCGAGGGTATCAAGAAATGTCTAGGACAGTAAAGTCGGTCTGTGTGATACTGATCAGGTCACACCGAGAGTATCAAGAAATGTCTAGGACAGTAAAGTCGGTTTGTGCGATACTGACCAGGTCACACCGAGGGTATCAACAAATGTCTAGGACAGTAAAGTCTGTCTGTGTGATACAGACCAGGTCACACCGAGGGTATCAAGAAATGTCTGGGACAGTAAATTCAGGCTGTGTGATACTGACCAGGTCATACCGAGGGTATCAAGAAATGTCTAGGGCAGTAAAGTCGGGCTAGGTGATACTGACCAGGTCACGCCGAGGGTAGCAAGAAATGTCTAGGACAGTAAAGTCGGGCTGTGTGATACTGACCAGGTCTCACCGAGGGTATCAAGAAATGTCTAGGACAGTAAAGTCGGGCTGTGTGATACTGATCAGGTCACACCGAGGGTATCTAGAAATGTCTGGGACAGTAAAGTCGGGCTGTGCGATACTGACCAGGTCACACCGAGGGTATCAAGAAATGTCTGGGACAGTAAAGTCGGGCTAGGTGATACTGACCAGGTCACACCGAGGGTATCAAGAAATATCTAGGACAGTAAAGTCGGGCTGTGTGATACTGACCAGGTCACACTGAGAGCCGGCTGGTCTATACAAATATGGGTCTTGCACCAGGTGCCAAACGAGCCTTCAGGCGTATTAAATGGTCGTTGACCTTATATGTATTACAATATGAGACTGCCATTTAACACAACCAATAGGGGCAAATCGACTTTGGATCAAGATGTCTGGGAAGGATTAGACGATTAAGTGACAGACATAATGGAGTTTGATTTGTCTATTAATGTTTATTGTAATGATTCTCTTACACGCTTTGAAGATTTTGGATATTTTGGATACATGATGGTGCTCCATAGCCTTATATAACAATCGGCACTCGATTAATAATGTCTTCAATATAACAGTGGCATCCTTTACTTCTCAGGATATCTCCTAGTGCCTATTTTAAGCCGGAAGACCTGGGAACGTAGGTCAATTACAAATATCCACCTACACGGGGATTCCAACACGTGACTATCAGTTTGACTGGCAGGCGTGCCAGCCACTGCGCTGCTGGGGTTTCCAGAATGTAATGTTGTTTAAGTTGATTTCAAATGTAGTTATGTGGAGAACCCTGCACATAATCACACGCACGCACGCTCGCACGCACGCACGCTCGCACGCATATATATATATATATATATATATATATATATATATATATATATATATATATATATATATATATATATATATATATATATATGCTATTTGAAAATAAAATAAAAATACCAGTCATTTACGCCTAATCTTAGACAGTGCTCATACTGTTTCATAAATATATGTTTGTGAAGTGAGTTGCATTGTCGCTGAACGTAGCATACTCCGGTATCTGTTTACAGACACATTCCACACAGCATTTCGTGATCAACAATCCTTTATTTAGGAGGCATTAGACGTAAATGAAAGGGGCAAATGCGTTGCCTGACAAGGTCGATCTATCTATCCCAGGACACTCTGTAATGTGCTTATAACGCTGCAAAATAATAGTGCTGCCCTTAGTCTCCATTGGTTCATCTCCCTGACATCTTCTAAGAGTTTCTGGAATATTGAACCCCAGTTTGAAACCTTGACCCTGTTCTGGAAATTATAGCTGTATAAGATGACAGTGACCTTGACAAAATAGCGTTAGGGTAACGCTCTTATTAACTCGGGAACCATAGTGACAGACGTTTCTTGGTGTGATGTGCACGTGGCACTGTCTGATTCCAAAATACCATGGGTTTAACATATATCACATCTTGCGTTGTGCTTTGAAACATTACTCTCACAGTCAGAAACCTTCTTCAGAAAGCATATTATAATATCGTAATGCAGAAATCTTAAGTTGTTTTAGCCACGGGTCAACTGTGTGATATTCAGCATAAAAAACCACACTACAAGAGATGGACAAGGTGCACAATCAAGCACTTAGAGTCATCACAGGGGGGATGAGATCAATCCCTATAGTGGAAATGGAGAGGATGAGGAGGACACAAGCACTGAGTGAGCGCAGAGATACGAAAGCGCTAATACAAGCAGACAAGTTCCCCAGCTTGCCAGGCCACCCTATGAAGAACAGATTTGAAAACTTAGCCATGGGGCGGTTGAAAAGAAGTAGTTTTATCCACCAGGCTAAATGACTCTGCAGAGAAACAACCGATCTGCCCACAGTTAGTATGCCCCTGACAACTATTCCAGAGCAAACTCCATGGAAGGATGAACATAGATTAGCATTACAAATCCAGACAAAAGTGAGAGGAATATTTGACACGGAAGAACAGAACAGTGTACAGTGCAGAACATCTACTCTCAGCTTCCTTGATGAAGAATACCCACAGGACCTCTGGATCCGATTCTACACAGACGGGTCAGCACAAAATGCTGTTCGAAATGGAGGAGCGGGAGTGTACATAGAATACCCAAATAATACTAGGGACACGGCCAAAGTTCCAACAGGAAAGTACTGCCATAGCTATGATGCTGAAAATGAGGCAATCAAAATTGAGGCAATCAAGACAGCAACAGAGAAATTGCTAAATACCAGCCATGGTGCACAATCCGTGGTGCTGTTGACAGATGCAAAATCAGTACTCAAGGCGCTCCTGTCTGGGAAATTGCCAGTAGCAAGGACACTACTTTTTGAACTTAGCAGTCAGCATTAGGTCTCCATACAGTGGATACCATCCCACTGTGAAGTACCCGGAAACGACAGAGCTGATCGATTGGCTAAGGAAGGAGCAAAAGAAGGACAGCCTGATGTGCCCGCTACATACCACCAAAAGAAAACGATGATCAAATCAGTCAGAAAGCCACTAAAACCTGCTCATGGCTACCACGTTATGGACAGACCAGAACAAGTCATTATTCTGCGCTTCAGACATGACACAATAGATTACGCAACCACATGTATACAAAATTCAAAATTGGTGAATCAGCCATGTGTACATGTGGATTGGCGTCGCAGACAGCAGAGCACATACTCCAAGACTGCCAAAAATACAACATATCTAGGCAAACCTTTTGGCTTAGAGTGACAACAGTGGATGATAAACTCTATGGACCGCCGAGTGAACTAATAAAGACAGTTAAATTCATACAAGAGACAACATTGCAGTTATAGACATATTTCAAGCGAACAAAAGAAGAAGAAGAAGAAGAAGAAGAAGAAGAAGAAGAAGAAGAAGAAGAAGAAGAAGAAGAAGAAGAAGAAGAAGAAGAAGAAGAAGAAGCGACACACACTTTTTGTGTAAGTCGTGTCAGTATCAACGACGATTCATGTTGTAGACCAGGGGTCACCAAACTTTTTTCACGGCGGGCCGGATAATTGACAAAAATGACGAGCGCGGGCCGGATAGTCATTCTATACAATACTTGCGCCGGTAACCGTGGCGAAGGTCATACGGACGCGGTTCGTAATCCCGTATATACAGCAGAGGTAATCATCCAACACAGTACAGGTGATCTTCCATCACAGCATGGTTAATCATCCAACACAGTAACTGTAGCCTGATACACAACACTAGCAATTATCAGACAACAAGATGGAACAAAGGTCAATCATTCAGTAGCATGTCCTTTGCAGAACCTCGCTCCCATAACAACCTTCCGGAAAACCTTTCGATCATAAGCAAGATGCCCCGTTTCAGATACACCCATCTGGAGATCATCCGCCACATCTTGCACCCATCTTCTCTTTGGCCTTCCTCTTCCTCTCTTCACAGGCATATATCCCTCCATTATTGTTCTCTCCAAACTTTCGTGACGTTTCAAGAGGCCACAATATTTCAATTGACTTTGTTTTATCGTCTTTAATAGCTAATTAATCACCTCTTGAAGTATATATGCATTTGTTCTTTTCTTTATCCCATAAATTCTTAGAAATCGCCTATGACATTTATATTCAAAGGCATTTTATGCGCTGTTCAGCTTGTTTAGTAAGTATCCAGGTCTCACAGGCGTTACGTTGCAATGGGACAGATGCATGTTCTTAAAAATCTAATTTTGTAGTTTTGTCTGTCCCACTACACAAACTAAAACCCCTATCACAATATATGCTACTCCATACTCTTTTAGAGCCACGGCAGGCGACTTCAATTGATAATAGAATATATCTCATAATAAGGTTTGCAAAATATATAAATAAGGCTGGCCTAAATAATCAGCCTAGAGTAGCTAGGAGGTCTCCGCACATGTGAAGTTCCCCTATTATTCTAAACATATTTACATTTAAATTGTATCACAACGTCTCGTGTTTCATACGTTATATCAAGCAAGTTCGAGCACCGTCGGCGGGCCGGATGAAGTGATATCGCGGGCCGGATCCGGCCCGCGGGCCGTAGTTTAGTAACCCCTGTTGTAGACGATACCACAGTATGATCTATACTAGTTAAACAGTGACTGGCAACGCTCAAATTGACCCTTTTACTACATATCCAATTTATAGGAATGACCGTACTACATACCTGATCATGATCTATCATTTACAGGATGTACCGGGTCGCGCTGGTTTTAACATGTTGGTATGGGAGCCGGTCGTTCAGAAAGCAATGGCAAACTACTGAACGTAAAACTTGCCAAGACATCAACAACGGCAGTAAAATGCTGGTGTTGACTGCAACGTAACGTAAGGGATATGTAACTTTAAAAAAAATACAGGACATCGCAGTCAACACCAGCATTTTACAGCTGTTATTGATGTTTTGTCAAGTTTACGCTCAGTAGTTTGCCATTCTCCGTGGCGAAGGCGTTGCGGACGCGGTTCGTAATCCACTTATACCCGTGTTCGAAACACAATTGCACGCGATTTTGCAGCAGACAGCGTTGCGTTGGTTTTGCGTTGGTATTGATGCCGGTCGTTCAGAAAGGAATGGCAAACTACTGAACCTAAACGTGCCAAGAGATCACAGCAGTAGAAATACTGGTGTTAACTGCGATGTCCTGTAAAAAGGGTATGCAAAAAAAAAAAAGGTTTGCCATCGCTTTCTGAACGACCGGTCTCCCATAGCAACACGTTAAAACGCAGAGCGACCCGGTCTGCTGCCGGATCGGTCGCAGTTGTGTTTCGAACGCGGGTAAACGGGCTTACGAATCGCGTCCATAAGACTTAAGCCACGGAGACCGGCTCAAATTGATAACACTACCATAATATAGCATCTAATTTCTCTCGACCTGGCACTGTCTCAGATTTTCTTATTCCTTCGCCTCAAATCGACACACAAATGGCAGAGATTCAAGCCAATAGATAACACTATTGCAAAACAATAACAACAACCCCAACAACAAATCCTTGTAGATGTGGCTTCAAACATACAGGCAATAGATCGATTCAATAAAGAACAAAAGCTGCCGTATTTTGGTCAAAACTTGCGCACAAAGGCAGCGTAAGGTAGGTTGTCCTGGGAGGCACATCTTTAGCTAGTGAGAAGGAAATCTGTCTATGATCTGCACAGACTTGTCAGGAAGGACACAGATAGCATCCTGGCATACAGAAACGTGTCAGTGAAGACACAGACAGCACCAAGCAAAGGAAAGAGTACATGGCAAAGGAGACACATAACCAAAAAAAAAAAAAAAAGCGAAGACCTAACAACTAAAACACAGACAGCATTTAGGTGAGCAGAGACTTGTCATGAGAGAGACTGTAATAAGTCGAGAAGAGAACTGTCAGTGGAGACAGGATAACGCCCATGCGCACAGAGACCTGGCAGTGGAGACAGTATAACGCCCATGCGCACAGAGACCTGGCAGTGGAGACACGGATAACTCCCAGGAGAACAGAGACCTGGCAGTAAAGACACGGATAACTCCCAGGAGAACAGAGACCTGGCAGTGGAGACAGGGATAACGCACAGGAGAACAGAGACTTGACAGCGCAGACACAGATAACGCACAGGAGAACAGAGACCTGACAGTGGAGACATGGATAACGCCCAGAACAGAGACCTGACAGTGGAGACATGGATAACGCCCAGAACAGAGACCTGGCAGTGGAGACACGGATAACGCACAAGAGAACAGAGACCTGGCAGTGGAGACATGGATAACTCACAGGAGAACAGAGACCTGACAGTAGAGACACGGATAACGCATAGGAGAACAGAGACCTGACAGTGGAGACACGGATAACGCACAGGAGAACAGAGACCTGGCAGTGGAGACACGGATAACGCACAGGAGAACAGAGACCTGACAGTGGAGACACTGATAATGCCCAGAACAGAGACCTGACAATGGAGACACGGATAACGCCCAGAACAGAGACCTGGCAGTGGAGACACGGATAACATCCAGGGGAACAGAGACCTGTCAGTGGATGCTCAGACAGCGGCGAGACACGCAGCAGAAAACATAGTTGGCCGCTTCAAAAGCAGTCGCGCAACTGACAGTTAATGAATGAAAGGACTTTCATTTCAAGTAAATCACACCCTATCCGCCACGCTTGCCTGTGCATTAATACCTATGACATAAACGGTCGTAATAAGTCTATTAATTAATGCATTGAGTATATGGCATTTAACTAAATAAAAAAATATGCTGCTGATCTAACAAAGAACCTTCAGTATTTCTATAGATGTGTTTATATTGAAGATTAGTTCTCTGTATCAATGTATGGGAGACTATACAATACACAGTATAGAAGATAACATAATAATTCCATTCAGAAATAATGCGGTCGGGAATAAGTCAATACCAAAGTCGCTAATTCATACAGGACGTCATGAATTTGTTATATTTAATTCTGGTATTTCGGCCCTCTACCTCCATACCATGCTGCTGCTGCTGCTGCTGCTGTTGCCACCCTCGCCACCGCCGCCACCGCTTCTTCTTCTTCTTCTTCTTCTTCTTCTTCTTCTTCTTCTTCTTCTCTCTCTCTCTCTCTTTGTCTCTCTCTCTGTCTCTCTCTCTCTGTCTCTCTCTCTCTGTCTCTCTCTCTCTCTCTCTCTCTCTAGTATAGTGTTAACGGTGGAGGTTAGGTATTTCCAAGTTAAAACAACTACATTGAAGTTATAAATGGTTCTCAAGAGAATAGATTGTAAAGCGTATAACCAGCTCAAGCGAATGAATGGTTTGGTGAAAGTCATTTGGCCTCACACCGTGGCTTCCAGCCAAGGACGTCGTGAAACATGGGACATTGGCCTTCCGTCTCTGTATAGGGAACTACCATTATAAGTAAGTTCTTAACTCGTTGGGTGCTTGATGTTAGTGACGTCATTATAGAACTATTATTTGTGCTCCCAACACGACATAAGCATGCTTTTTGTTCGCCGAGTCAGATTAGAAAAAACAAAAAACAAACCAAGATTGTGTAGGTCTGAGTGCACGGAAGAATAAGTGGCTTGTCTTTCCCTCGTGAACGTCCATAGCCGACGTCGAACCTGGTTCGACAGTGCTAATTCCATTATCAGCATAATGTTTTAACCATTACACCAACGCGCCCGCCGGGTCAGATATTCTGTGTAGTTTATTAAACTCTCTTTTCAATACAGTTGTTTCAAATAATTAAAGCATTTTATTAACGTACCCTTATAAATATAAATCTTCACATAAATAAAGTATCTTCACATAATAAAAGTATCTTTTAAATAAAGAATGTTATAAATGAATTAACTAGATTTTACTCGAGTCACCTTTAACATAAAGTGTCTTCCAAATCACCGTCTAATATCTCTAATCAGTTTACGTTTTTTATTTGTTTCTTACTTATTAGTTTTTCTATCATTCCATGGTATTCTTTGCATTTCCCCAGAAACCTCATTTCCACTGCCATTAGCTGTTTTTCAGCTAGTCTGCTCATTGTCTAAATACATGCAAAAGTACAGGTTCGGTGTAATACTTCAACACTCTTTATTTTTTTCTTGTTGCTACTGACATCTTTTCATTGGTCAGTATGTTTTCAATTTTGCTAAAGGTTACCTTTGCCATAGAAAGACTTGTTCTAATCTCTTCAAGCACCTCCCATCAGATGTTCTGAGACGTAGTGCAGGTTAACATTTTTAAGAATATTCCAATTTACCCGTATATTACATTGTGGTATTTCTTTCTTCTTAGAAACGGCCATAATCTCTATCTTCTTACATTTAATTCTAACCTTAGTTTTTCACTGTGTACAATAACCGCATTATACTAAATTTTGCAGATCCTGTTCGTTGTCTTGAATCAATACTGTATCATCTGACTATCTTATATTATTGATGTTATGTCCCCCAATGGCGAGTCCTCTCATATCTTCTAAATTTCTCATATTGTCAGTGTACAGGAAAACAAATTTGAAGACATTACACATCCGCGTCTTACACCTCTATTAATAGTCTGGTATTAACATACTTCATGATCAATCTTTATGGCAGCTTGTTGTTTCCAATATATGTATTTTACAAGTCTAAAGTCTTTACCATCAATTTTTAGATTTACAAGCACCATTATCATGTCGACATGTATTATTTTATAGGAAACCTTTGTGTAGTCAGTGAAGCAAAGATATAGTTTATTGAATACTTCTATTGAACGCTCCATTAATGTTCTCTGTAAATACACAGCATTTACTGTACCGTTGCCTTCTACAAACCTACATTGTTCTTCCCCATCGATATTTTCATCATTGCTTTCTGTTGTTGGTGCATTAACTTGAATGATGTTGACATGAAAAGCTCTGCCAGCTAACTTTATCGGTAATATTCTGTCTGACACTGTCGATTATCTTTTGATGGATTTTGATATCTCCAGATCTATCGTAAGTGCTACACCAAGAATCTCTAGACGTTTGGTTTTATAGATGAATGCTGGAAATTCTTTGGAAAGCCAAAATGAGTAAATTAAATGTTTTGAAACAGGGAAATAGACAAAGACAACATATCACAAACATCAGAAAGAGGCAGTGACCTCTTTATGGCCACATTATAAGAAGATAAAAAAGGAATACATTGTGGCAACCTGAAATATTTGTGGGGAAAAGAGAGAGAGAGAGAGAGAGAGAGAGAGAGAGAGAGAGAGAGAGAGAGAGAGAGAGAGAGAGAGAGAGAGAGAGAGAAACAGAAAAACAACGAGACAGTTCACGAGAGACTTGTGTCATGCACGAAAAGATGTGAGCGTAGAGATTGATACATGCCGTTGAAGAACGCAAGATGTGGAGAAGCCTGATCCCCCTAGCCAGTCAGCAGGTCACTTGATGACATAGCTGAGTGCTTCCTAGTTCTGTTGATTCTCGACATGGATCCATTATTAAGAGGGATTGGATTCGATTATTAATTGCTATGAAATGCAATAATATCCTTCCAGATTTATCTATCCTATTGCTTCCCAAGGCATAGTTGTGACTATTTTGTTTGCCTACTATTATTGTTGATGGTCCTATTTTGGTGATTCTTTTTTTGTGTGCAGATCTTCCCTATATAGTTTTCCATACGGAGGTAACACATTCACCGTTTTGAGTTTGTGTGCTGTACTTATAATTATATTGTTATATTATCTAGTGTTTTAGTATTAAATGCTTCTTGGCTTATAATTTTGTATTCGTCTTAGGTCAATAAGGCTACAATTATTCCATTACTAGTTTCTCAGTCATTCATGTGTCCTATGAAACATAACAATTTAAATTATCTTCTAAATAAGCGTTTCCTATGGCGGCAATACTGTGTTCTCTTCTAAGTGTCGCTAAAATATGTATGGTAGGTGTCTTTTTACTCCCCTACAATTCCACAGTTTTATTGTTATTCCTTCGTTATCCACTTTTATGTAAGAGCATAACAGTCTCTCTCTCTCTCTCTCTCTCTCTCTCTCTCTCTCTCTCTCTCTCTCTCTCTCTCTCTCTCTCTCTCTCTCTCTTTGAATAATTTTTCCCTTGCAGCAATTCTTTTCTGTTCATGTGTCTGGTTTCACTTCTCCTTCCTTTTATTTTTCCCTACGGCTTCGTTCATCACTTTGTGGATTTGCTCTGTGACAAATCCCATTTCAGAAAAAAATGTCCAAATGTATGCATATTTTTCAGTATTCCTTTTCTATTGCCTTTCTACATTTTTCATCCTGTTTCTCTCTCTCTCTCTCTCTCTCTCTCTCTCTCTCTCTCTCTCTCTCTCTCTCTCTCTCACTTTTGCAGACACCATTTTCTGTTTCTATCGTGTGTGCGTGTGTGTGTATGCGTGCGCGCGCTTCTGTGTGTGTTTGTTTAGTACATTATTTGTATACTACTTATTCATTTCTCGACTTCAAAACTACGATCTCCCAGAATATATCTCACATACGCTATACTTTGTATGTTAACCAGTACAAGCTTCTTTTGTCTCAAATATAGCAATTTTATGCATTCTTGTGAAACAGTGCAGAATTAATAGCAGTCCTGTAATTTTCGTACATCTTTTTGGATTGCTTCAGTGAAACACGGGGGTTCTATTTTTGTGTGTGCATATAGTTAGTCGTGTATCTGTCGATAATATTCTACTCTTCTTTTCCACCAGTCTACTTTTTGAGTGTACACCAATATCTATGATTCCCTTTGGGGGAGGTGGGGTGTGTGATACTTTGATGGCCAGAGAACTTCTCAAGCATTCAAGCAGTGCATAAGTATCCGTTAATGTGTCGTGATCTTCTCAATGAGGACATTCACACACACAAAAGTATCACACACGTCTACATGCTTACCTCCTTGCGGGAAAAACTGTGCGTATATTTCCTTGAAGGTTTCCTCGTTCACTATACCAGTGGGGCATTCCTGCAAAAGAAATAAACAACTCTATATATCAGTGGGGCAGCCTTGGACAGAAATAAAACAACTCTATATATCAATGGCATACTCCTGGAACACACACAGACACCGTGAACTGTCCGAAGTAAAGATTAACCACAGATGAAAACAATAGAGAGATACAAGCTATGTAATCCAAGAAAATAAGCATGCTATCAGATTACATAAATAAACAATCTGTAATCACGTATATTCTCGTGAGTAACGTAACCTGCGCGAGAATCGGTAGCGGTTCTCGCCGCATTGGTAACTTAAGGAGTATGTGAGCCGGTAGCTCAGAAAGCAATGGCAAACTACTGAGCGTAATCTTGCCTAGTACATCAACAGCAGCTGATGACAGCTGTTGACTGCAACGTCCTGTACGGGATATGAAAAAAAGGCAATTCTTGGGATGTAAAAACCTGGCCACACAACTGTATGTCTGTGAACCCTGGACACTAAACAACAAGACTGGAAAGAAACTAAAGGACACAATAATATATATAAAAGGAGAATCCCCACCACAGCTCAAAAGTACAATATCGCTCATCGACAGAAGATTCACCTACTGCAGGAGACACACTCATCTACATCCCCATCAAGACACGATTTAACTAATGCAAGGGAAACATTCACAGACACTACCATCAAGATACGATTCAACAACTGCAGGAGACACATTAACAACCACTCCCATCAAGACAAGAATCAACTACTGCAGGAGACACAGTCATATACATTCCCATCAAGACAACTACTGCAGGAGACGACACATTCATATATATTCTCATTAACCAAGATTCTACTGCTGCAGGTGCCACATTCATATACATTGCCATCAAGAGAAGATTTAAGCAATGCAATGGAAACATTCACAGACACTCACATCAAGATACGATTCAACAACTGCAGGAGACACATTAACAGCCACTCCCATCAAGACAAGAATTTACTACTGCAGGAGACAGTCATATACATTGCCATCAAGACAACTACTGCAGTAGACGACACATTCATATATATTCCCATCAAGACAACATTCAATCACTGCAGGAGATACATTCTTACACGAGGGCGAGTCAATAAATAAGTCACACAGTTCTGTGGGATGGCAGATAAATGTAGCTGGTGTTTTCTACAGGTGTCATTAGGTGACAGCAACATCGAACTTTATATTCCCGTTCGTCAGGTGGCGCTAGGTGTCTTATGCACATGCGCAGCGCATAAAAAATGGCGACAGTACTTACGGAGTGTACAACCAAAGAGTAACGAGCTGTTGTGCGTTTTCTTTTGTGTGGGCAAAAGGACTGCCTGCAAAGGACATTCATAAGAAAATGCTTCCTGTTTATGCTGACAAATATTCTTCCCGCAAAGCGGTGCATAACTGGGTAGAAAATTTTCTCAAGGACGCTCTAAAATTGTTGATGAAATCCGATCTGGTCGTCCTGTTGAAATTGCAACAGAAGCATCCGTGAAGCGGGTGGAGGAGATGATTAGAGGCGACAGGTGAGTAACGATAGACTCTGTAGCATCTGGAATTGGATGCTCACATGGTTCAGCATACAGCATAATGCATAATGGATTGCAATTTAAGAAAGTGTGCTCAATGTGGGTACCCAGACAATTGAAGGAGGAACACAAAATGAACCGATTTAGCCTGTCCTTGCATCATCTCTGTCGATACGAAGATAAAGGAGAAGACATGCTGAACAGGATTGTTACTGGGGACGAATCATGAATGCATCACTACTAGCCCGAATCAAAGCGTGCTTCGATGCAATGGAAACATCCTTCTCCGCTTGTGTCCAAAAATTCAAGGTTATTCTATCAGCAGGGAAGGTTATGCTGACATTGTTCTGGGATTGTCAAGGAGTCCGTTTAATCAATTTCAAGAAGAAAGGTGACAATGTGAATTCTGAATCATCGTACTGTGAAGTTCTATCGATGCTTTATGATGCAATTCGAAGACAACGTCCAGTACTGCTGACTAGAGGAGTGTGCGTCTTCATTACAATGCTAGACCACATACGACTCGATTAACTCAGGACAAAATTAACCAACTAAGGTTCGAAGTTCTGGAACATCCACCTTACAGCCCCGACTTAGCGCCTAGCGATTTACACCTTTTTGGTCCACTGAAAACCCACATTGGCGAGAGACATTTCGCGAATGACGCCGAAAGTTTAATGTAAAGTGAAAACGTGGTTTAGAAAACAGAGCACGCAGTTTTATGCAGCCGGTTTGGCAGGCCTGATAAAACGATGGGATAAGTGCATGAATGTTGGTGGAAATTATGATGAGAAACAAAGGGACAATGTATGTATAAAAATAAACTGGTTTCAAGTTGTTAGAAAGCATACTGAGTAGGGTGAGGACAGGCAAGCTTCGTGCAGAGTGGCTTGCTTCGCTTCGGAAGTCACGGGTGGCAAGCATCGTCTGAATCTTTTCTCCAGGGCATGCTGGTGTGCTGGGGAATGAACAGGCAGACAGATTGGCTGGCTCTACAAAACTTGGTGGAGTATTGATGCATGAAAAGGCAGACGTGGTTGCGGCCTTGTGGAAGCACGTGTACACCTCGGAGGAGTAAATTGATCACCATGGTCTGGGAAAAATGGGACAGTGAAGAGTGACGAGGGGATCTGGCCGATGCTCGACGCTTAGAGGAAAGGCGAGACGCACATATAATAAGATTGCTACTGGTACTATTGGGGTTGGTACTCTTGGCTGGCTTCTGAGGATGGGGAAGGAGTGCTTATGGGAATGCCCCGAATGCTGTGATGTCGGTTCCTAGATTAATCAATCATTCAATCAATCAAATTGTTATCATATTTAGTTATTTTTCTACAGCCATTTGTGACTTATTTATTGACTTCCCCTCGTACATTCCAATCAAGACAAGATTCAACTACTGCTGCAGACACATTCATATACATTCCCATCAAGAGAAGATTCAACTACTGCTCGAGACACATTCATATACATTCCCATTAAGAGAAGATTCAACTACTGCTGGAGACTCATTCATATACATTCCCATCAAGAGAAGATTCAGCTACTGTAGCTGCTACAACCCTTAAGAAACAGAATGTAACGAATATTTATTTTTTTCAAACCAAAGAATATGCTATTTGTCAACATAGTCGTCCTTGCCTAGAAACACACTTCGTCCATGTGTCCACTAGCCTGTTGATTCCTTCTATAAAAAAAAATATAGCGTGTGGTCTCACACTATTTTAGCACCGCCTCCATTACCGAGTTGTCATATGCAAACCTCTGACCCCGCAAATGTGCTTTCAAGGGTCGAAACAAGTCAACGTCCGATGTCGCCAAGCCTGAAATGTATGCTGGATGTTTCAAGACCTCAAATTTCAGTGCACTCAGTGTATGCCTTGTATTCCCGGCCGTATGAGTGCGGGCCTTGTCGTGCTCGTGCAGCAACAATGCACATTTCACATTTTGAGAGAGGTCCTATGCGTTTCGATCGGATCGTATCGCGGACTATAATTTGTTTACTAGCATGTCACTATATAGACAACTAGACACAGTTTCATCCCTATTTCTGGAAATGCACCATTATAGGTTGATATCCCAAAAGCTGGCCATTATGATATTCCTAGCAGATTTCTGAGTGGTGAATTGTGTTTTTAACCGGGGACAACGCGTATTTTGTTTGAAACCGTTCTACTCATTCATACACTCTCCCGCGTCTCAAGCAACCATCTCCATGCTGAACCATAATTGGTCTGTAGATTTCACAAGGTTTCACATCCTCTGAAACGCTTCGTTATTCTTTGGCGGTGATAGTGGGGTCACACTTTGTAATCGCTCTTGCGCATGCACAAACTGTTCGATTCCCACTATCTCTATCCCACCGTACTGCGTAAGATGCCGTTTATGTCACGAAACAAGATTTTCCGTTGTCCATAAGCTTCCTGCACTTTTTAATTAAAGCTCCTGCCACTTAATGACGACCCTCGTATGCATATACCGATCTCATACAGGGGAAAATTGTGCGTGTAAGTCAGTCTGCGAAGCTTTCACTCTAAAGCCACCTACACAGCTGAGGTAGAACTTTTACTGCCGTGTTATGCATTGTCTCCTGAATGACATATCCCATGAATCATCAAGCTTGATTAAACTGGGACCGAGCCATGACGGTACGAGTGAAGTAAGCGTAAGTTATGGGTATTGTGGTCTATATAATTATTAAACTGGGACCGAGCCATGACGGTACGAGTGAAGTAAGTGTAAGTTATGGGTATTGTGGTCTATATCATTATTAAACCGGGGTCGAGCTATGACGGTACGAGTGAAGTAAGTGTAAGTTATGGGTATTGTGGTCTATATAATTATTAAACCGGGGTCGAGCTATGACGGTACGAGTGAAGTAAGCGTAAGTTATGGGTATTGTGGTCTATATAATTATTAAACTGGGACCGAGCCATGACGGTACGAGTGAAGTAAGCGTAAGTTATGGGTATTGTGGTCTATATCATTATTAAACCGGGGTCGAGCTATGACGGTACGAGTGAAGTAAGTGTAAGTTATGGGTATTGTGGTCTATATAATTATTAAACCGGGGTCGAGCTATGACGGTACGAGTGAAGTAAGCGTAAGTTATGGGTATTGTGGTCTATATCATTATTAAACCGGGTCGAGCTATGACTGTACGAGTGAAGTAAGCGTAAGTTATGGGTATTGTGGTCTATATCATTATTAAAATGGGACCGAGCCATGACGGTACGAGTGAAGTAAGTGTAAGTTATGGGTATTGTGGTCTATATCATTATTAAAATGGGACCGAGCTATGTCGGTACGAGTGAAGTAAGTGTAAGTTATGGGTATTGTGGTCTATATCATTATTAAAATGGGACCGAGCTATGTCGGTACGAGTGAAGTAAGTGTACGTTATGGGTATTGTGGTCTATATCATTATTAAACCGGGGTCGAGCTATGACGGTACGAGTGAAGTAAGCGTAAGTTATGGGTATTGTGGTCTATATCATTATTAAACCGGGGTCGAGCTATGACGGTACGAGTGAAGTAAGTGTAAGTTATGGGTATTGCGGTCTATATCATTATTAAAATGGGACCGAGCTATGTCGGTACGAGTGAAGTAAGTTATAAGTATTGTGGTCTATATTATTATTAAACCGGGGTCGAGCCATGACGGTACAAGTGAAGTAAGTTACGGGTAATGTGGTCTATATCTTTCCAGTCGCGTTAACTTTCCAGAAAATGTCCTCTAACCAAGTTTAGGCTGGGTCAGTCAAGGAGGCCCGTTTAGTGGAACAAAAATTTTCCAGGTTTTATAAAAGACTTTGACTTTGGCTGTCACTGGAGTTTGATGAAAGTGCTAAAAACAACCACAAGACAAAGAAACATGTGGTCCCTATAGGCTAATTTGCCAACAAATCTCAGACGTCTAAAAGTAGTAAGAGTAACATGAAAAATAAAACAAGGAGTAGAAGAAGTCGAAGTACTACCGCTTGTTTCCTAATTTGTTTCAGTTCTTGCGAACATTCACACGAGGTTCAGCTCGCGTTCTGACCGGCACGTTTCTCAGATCGTCTCTCCACAGAAGGAAATTAACACAAGAAATGATAAATAGCAGCTAGAGTATTCTGGTCGTGAGCCACTAATTGCACAGTTTGCAAAGTGTCTGCCACATTCTGAGCTCTAATTTCCCGCAGGAATGGCAGGCTGAAGAAAATGCTGTCCGTGTTAGCACAGGCTTACATTGCCACAGCAACTTACACTACAGAGACATTGGCCATGCTGATTTGTATCTATGCACGCAAGCAACACACATTCTTATATACATGGTCATTCCAAATACGTGAATAACTTTATTCCTGGTAAAGTCCAATGTAGATGTAACACACACTATCATATATGAGATATAATAATCTGATGCATAAAAAAAAGTCTCTTAAAAGTCGACAGGGTCGACTTCATTGCACCGGGTTTTATCCCATATGGCTCGGTCTCTTTCCGCAGTAAGGAAAGCGTCGCACAAAGCACGAACTCCGTAGCTTTTAGCGACGACCCACAGGAGTCTCCGAAACATTTAACTCGTAAACCGAAGGGCGCGACCCGGAGTCGAACCCACAACCTTCAAAGCACGATTTACGAGTTAAATGTTTCGGAGACTCCTGTGGGTCGTCGCTAAAAGGTACGGAGTTTGTGCTTTGTGCGACGCTTTCCGTGCTGCGGAAAGAGACCGAGCCATATGGGATAAAACCCGGTGCAATGAAGTCGACCCTGTCGACTTTTAAGCGAATTATATATATATATATATATATATATTATCCTATAAATTATCCCTAGATCAGGAAATAAACATCCGGATTGGTAAGGCAGCAACAACAATGAACAGGTTAAGAAAAAGAGTCTGGGAGAACAGGAAGCTTACTGCCAAAACAAAAGTCCTTGTCTATCAAGCCTGTGTCCTTAGTACTCTTCTCTATGGCAGTGAAACCTGGACAACTTACTCACACCAAGAGAACAATTTAAACAGCTTTCATATGCGGTGTCTGCGAAGAATTCTTGGTATTAAGTGGCAAGACAAAATCACAAATACTGAAGTATTGGAAAGATCAGGTTGTGTGACAGTTTATTCCATGCTCAGTCTTCGTAGACTTAGATGGATAGGACATCTTAGGAGGATGGATGATGGTAGAATACCAAAGGATATCTTTTTTGGTGAATTACAGATGGGTAAGAGATCTCAGGGTCGGCCTCTACTACGATACAAAGATGTGTGTAAGCGGGACATGATTGATACAGGCATTGATAATGCACATTGGGAGCAAGTCGCCGCTGAACGTGTTGCATGGAGGGCAAATATCAGAAATGGAATAAAGTCAAAGGAGAAAATTATTGCAGAAAAGTCACACACCAAGCGTTTGAGACGTAAGATGGTGCATGATGGTGGAAATGACCACGTGTTCACATGCACCCACTGTGAACGGACATTTACAGCGCAAATTGGCCTTATCAGTCACACTCGCTACCGCCATAGTTAAAAGTTATTATGCCTTTTTAAAGCACAAACTATCGTCTGTCAAGACGGCAAGGTGCCAATGATGATATATATATATATATATATATATATATATATATATATATATATATATATATATATATATATATCTCATCATCATCATCATCATCATCAAGTGCCGTGCCGGCTGGCGTATGCGTTCATGGCTCTCCATGGTCTTTGGTGTTCTGGATCAACTCTGCTGATGATATTCCTCCATGGCACTGTCTCAATCCGTCCAGCATAATTTCTCTTGGTCTGCCTCTGCCTCTCTTCCCCTCGATCTTTCCAGTTGTAACGATGTTCTCCAATGCCTCTCTTCTCATCACATGACCAAAGAAAGCTGTTTGTCTCTTTCTTATTGTTGTATATAGTGTTCTAGTTTCATTAGCCTCTTTCAGGCAATCGTTGTTAGTTACTCTGGCAGTCCAAGGAATTCGCAACATTCGTCTTAAAAACCACATCTCTGTTGCTTCTAAGGTCTTCCTAATTTGTTCATTTACATTCCAAGATTCGCTGCCATACAGCAACACTGGTTCTATATAGCATTTTAGCATTCTCTTTCTTACATTCATTGATAGCGAATTATTGCATAAGATGCCCTTCATTTTCTGAAATGCGGCTTTTGCCTGCCCTATTCTGCTCTTAATCTCTGTTGTACATCTTCCATCTGATGTTATAAGTGCCCATAGGTATTTAAAATTATCCACTTGGTTGAGAATTTCCCCTTCTATTTCTCTGTCACATTTTGGTGTCCCCATTTTCTTTGATATCACCATTGTACTGTTTTCTTGATATTCAAGGAGAGTCCTTTCTGTGCACTCTCTGATACTACAATGTCCAATAATTGTTGTAGGTCTGTTGCATTATCCGCCACCAATACTGTGTCATCTGCATAGCGTATATTGTTTATATTATATCCTCCGATTAGTATTCCTGGCTTCTCTTTGATCTCTCTCATTATTACTTCGCTATATAGGGAGAAGAGATCGGGTGACAAGACACACCCCTGTTGTACTCCTAGCTTTATCTGTTCGTAACTACCCTCTTTATTTCCCATTTTAATTGCTGCTACTTGGTTCCAGTATATATTCTTTATTATTCTTAAATCTTTCCCATCAATGTTGATATCTTCCAACATTTTAATCAGCTCATCATGTTTTACTTTATCAAATGCCTTAGTATAATCTACGAAGCATAAATATATGTCCCTCTGTTTCTCTGTTGACCTTTCTATTAATATTCGTAATATATATATTACTATATTACTGTATCATCAACATATCTAATGTTATTGATGTTTCTTCCTCCAATGATGAGTCCTTTCATATCTTGTATTATTCTGATAATATTTTCACTGTACAGGGAAGCAAGAACGGGAGACATTACACACCCCTGTCTTACACCTCTCTTAATAGGCTGATACTGACCTACTTCATTATCAATCCTTATGGCAACTTGTTGTTTACAATATATGTTTTTTGAAAGTCTAATGTCTTTCTTATTAAATTGTAGATCTGCCAGCATCTCTATAATGTTGACATGTCTTACTTTATCGAAAGCCTAATATCACATACACCTTGCCGTCTTGACAGGCGCTATTTTGTAAAATGGAGTTATAACTCTCCATAAAAAAGCCTGGGCTGAATTTAGAGACCATGTGTTGCCCATGCAGCATGATCCCTCTCTCGGCCTGTCTAGTGTACTCCAGAGGAAAGGTAACACCAATACGTCTGGAACAAGGCAAGCTGTAGAAGCTGCCGGATCAGCAAAGCAATGCTCTAACTGTCCTAGACCAGTTGCCATGACATTCAGTCTTTAGGTTGCATTTCCTCTCACTAGAATAAGTGTTTGTACCCTCCGCACATTATTTCACACACACATCAGTAAACAACTAGTCACGAACACCTTGTTGAATTACTACTAAAAAAAAAGTATGTCCACATTTGGTTGCCTTCATTCACGATCAATTATTTTGAAAACTGTCTGTTGCATCGTTATGAAATTTTTCCAGCCGTCTTATATTTACCCCCACCCAAGGAATATGTCTTTGAAAGGTCCAAAAACAACTTAAATCATTGAAAGCGGCGACATTCCTTTGATCTTTTGCTGAACAACTAGTGATTTCTCGCTAACGAAGTTATTTTTACGGTAATGTGAGACATGTCAATTCTGTTGACACACAAAGGCGTATCTGGATTCGTATGAGAGTGGGTGCAAAGAAATAATTAGCTTAAAATCGACAGGGTCGGCTGCATTGCACCGGGTGTTTATCCCATATGGCTCAGTTTCTTTCTGCAGCGCGGAAAGCGTCGCATAAAGCACGAACTCCGAAGCTCCAGCGACGACCCTCGGGAGTCTCCGAAAAAATGCACTCGTGAAATGAATGACGCGGCCCGGAATCGAACATACAACCTTCGGAGCCCGAGTCAGACGGCTTGACCACTTCACCACGGAGAATCCCGAGAGGGGTGCAATGTGTAATATTAGTAAAGACAGAGAATTTACAGAGTAAATAATTTGTAAATTAACAGGAAAGTAGAGGGAATATATTTCTTACCTTATTTTTCATTTCCTTCTTGTTTCTTCAGTTATCAGTTATCAGTTGGGGTATCTTCATTGCACTCCGGACATGTCCATAGGTGCTCAGATCCTCCTCCCCCCCCCCCCCCCCCCCCCAGCATATGCATCAGCGTCCGGTGGCTAATAGTGCCAGTTCTGTGTTGGTTGACGAGGCGCCTTGTTTTCCCGATGTACCTCTCGCATCTGGCCGTGCCGAAATCTTACTCCCAAGTCTTTCATCCTGGACAGCGATGTGGATTCACTGACGTCAAAGTCCTCTGTTCTCGCCATATCTTTCAGGACGTTAATAATATCGGCACGATCCATGGGCTGGCCATCTACAGGGGTGCAGAGCTAGCCAGTTTATCAGCTCGTTCATTTCCCTCGACTCCCGCATGTCCCGGGACGAAGATGAAGGTGACTTTACGAACAACAGACTTCCGCAGCGACTCAGTCCACCGTCTACGTACAGATCCAGCTTCGATCTTCTGAATCATGCGCATTGAGTCACTTAGTACACACACGTTGGTATAATGCTGTGATTCCAGCCATATAAAAGCCTGTGTAACTGCCATCACCTCCATCGTCATGCTGCTCGAGGTCATAGAGTGGGCACCACTGGATTCTTGAACGGTTCGGCCCGCTGAATGGGCTGTAAATGCCCACGCACTTCTGTGCTGCTTTACAACAGATCCATCTGTATAGATGAGCACTTTGGGGCTATATGAGTGTTCATAGATGAGCGCGTTGACTTCTGCATTGACAGCGACAGGGTTCTGCTCTCTGCACCGTCTGTCGAGTGTGGTAATGCAGGATAAAGTGCACTTAAAAGCTGGAGGCACCGGCACCCATTCCTTGCCGGGGTTGATACTAGTAAGACTGCAGACCTGTCTGACGACATCTTCCGCCCGACCCATCCATGATTTGCCTCTCTTTAGCCTGTCACCCTTTTCTCTGAATATAGCGTCATGCAGAGGTGCTGCTCATCTGCACTTATTTTTAAGAATGCACGAGCTCTCCAGATCTTGATCCTGTGTTCCATTGTCGGGAAGTCTAGGAGGTATCTCATTGATACACAGCTGGTGTCTTTCGTGCAGCCCAAAATGATGCGCATGGCTTCGTTTTGTACCTTTTCAAGTCTTCCAATCTGTGTAGAGCTGACAGTGAGGATGGCCAGGGCATACTCTGCTCAGACCTTAATCTGTGTCGGACGATTCCAGTAGGTTGATGATTGCTCTCGGTTGCATAAAATTCAATCCATCCTTTCTCCAATAGTCCTCTTCCTCTTTCAACACATGGTCCTCACATTTTTTCCAGTAACTTTTATCAATATTTAATAGCGCGGACTGGGTTAGTATCTTGACGTCAGACAATTTGAATGTAGTATTGGCAGCTGCCACTTGTCCTTTAATTTTAGCCCACACAAGTTCTATAGGGTTTAAATGAGAATGATACGGCGGAAGTCTCAAGCACCTATGGCCATGCTCTTCTATCAACTTGTCAATTTGAAATTTCTTGCTTTTTTGCGTCTGTTTTACAAGGGACAACAACTGTAGCTTGAAATATGTTTCTGGAAATGGTATATTTTCCCTCGGAGCCATATCTTTATTGCTTCCTTTGTGCTCGATGCCGTAGGTATTTTGTCTTCTTGGCCAACAACATTGTGATATGATGCATTGTCCATGATTAGACAAGACGGTCTATCAAGGGATGGAAGTACTGTATTCTCGAGCCAATCTCTAAATACATTACCATTCATCTCATTATGATAATCCCTATTGTCTGTATGCTTTGATACGAACACGAGCCCAGCATTCTGTAGTAAGCCATTATGAGTACTACCAGCATGGGCTATGACCAAACGCTGTCCTTTACTACTGGGCACATAACGTTTTATCTTTCCATCCATTGATTGCCATTCCTTTTCACTTGTGTGGTGCGCATTGATCCACGTTTCATCCAAATACACTATGTCATAATTTTCTTTGCGCATTTCCCTTATTTCACGTAGGTATCTGCTTCTCATGGCTCCTAAATGCGGTTGCTCGCAAAGGATATTTCTACCGCCCTTGTACTTTCTAAAAGTGAAGCCTGATGTCCTTATAATTTTCCACAAAGTTGTTTTGGATAGTTCTATGTTATTGTCCTTTCTCAACAAAACCCTCAGTTTTCTTACACTCGCTGTTTCTTTGGCATCCATCATTTTTATAATAACTCGTCTGATGACATCCTTGTCAAAGCTGTTTACAATTGCCTTTCTACCTACCGTTTGCTTATCGCGTGTTGGTTTCATTCCAGATTCTTGCACCCATCGACGAAACGATCGTTTACTCAAACCTAATGCATGCACTGTTCTTTTTTCGGGATTTGTAACAGTATGAAACAGTTTCCTGCGATCAGCTTCTTGACAAAAATATGTGTACAACTTCATAGCGATGTTTTGAAGTGTACACAATTTCACTTTTAATCCCATTGAACAGTATTAACACATTCAAATATTAGCTATTAAGATTACATTAATGGTAAGATTTATTTATATAATCACGTTTCATGAATGAACTCACAGTTTGACGACGCCTCTGAACTATAACACTCAGTCTGTCCAAAAACGAAAGACCGCCAGACAATTTTAAAATTAGCGCGAATGGGTCTTGCTGAGCTGTAATACTCTAAAAATTAAGGCATTCATGGCGGGGCGGTAAAATATATACCTCATATAAGCAAAAATTGAAATCTGCTGTACAATCTCCAGAACAAAACATTTTTAGTTGGGTGGACATAATGATAAGGTTATATACTAAATCTCATTATTTTCCATCAGTTGGTTACTGAGATATTCAATTTTATATTGAGGCAACAAAAAAAAAACACTATAGTATAACAGTAAATTTATAAGTAAATGATTAGTATCACAAATGTATGAGGAGATTATTGGCGTCACAAACATAGTAAATTACCAGTATCACAACCATATAAATAAATTACTAGAATCACCAGCATATCAGAAAGTTACTAGTGGAGTTCTCAAGTAGTATTTCCCAAACAATGCAAGAGATGAGGCTGAACTAAAGGTAAAATCATCATCAAGTGCTATGCCGATAAGCGTGGAAGGGAAGTGAGGGGGGTCATCTTTTGCGTCTCACACGATCACCAGAGTCATGGATCAGCTCTGCGTTTTTGCCTCGATGATGCTATGTGGCCATGCCATCCATATTTTTACTTCTATGCTTTTCCATTGTTCTTTTCCCTCAATCTTGCCAGTTGTCACCACACGAAGCTCTCCAGTTTATTTCTTCTCTTAACGTGCCCAACAAATCTTTACTCTCTACGTCTATTTTCTCTAATCAGTTTACAGTTTTCAGTTGCTTCTTATAGGACTGGCTCGTTGTTCCATGACATTCTGTGAATTTCCCTCAAAAGCCAGATTTCTACTGCCATTAGATGTTTTTTATTTTTTTAAGCGTGCTGTTTATTGTCCATGTTTGACATCCATATAAAAGTACAGGTTCTAGGTGAAAAGAGAGATAATAAAAAGAAAGAAAGAAAGAAAGAAACAAAGACAACAGTTAAGTGTTTTAGTAAACATATTTTTCCTTCAGATTTCCCCTAACATTAACTTTAGAAATATGTTAACAAGCGCATCACTTTGATGATTCGTCAATATTTGTGACAAGAGAACTGACAGCACAGATTGTTCAATTGTTTAACTGAACAATTATGTTCAAATGTCAACAAATCCGCTGCATATGACGCATGCTGTAATTTCTAGATACGTTTGATCAAGTTAACATATTAATTCGCGCAGATATGCTTCCCAAAGAAAGAACTTTCGCTCTTTTGTTCAGCCTCAAGTTTGTTGCTGTTGTGGGAATGCGGGTTGACTTTATACTGATGAGTCATCGCGCGTCTCCTTTCATAGCATATGCTTTTAGTATAAAACTTGTCTGTCTCCATCGCACAGGACGCATTTACACACACACACGCGCGCGCGCACACACACACATACGCGCCCAAACACACACCCACGCGCACCCACACACACACACCCACGCAACATACACCCACACACACACACCGACACACACGCACGAACCCACACACACGCCCACACTCACACAAACGCAAACATACACAAAGACTCATATATACACACACACACACACACACACACACACACACACACACACACACACACACACGTCTACATTTTCCCAGACGAACAGGCAAATGTAGGCATTTATATACCGGTATTTCAGTCTACATTGACGGAATATGTCATTACTTTCACAACTAAGCGTAAATTTCTAATTATTTGTTATGGTAGCAATACATACAGCATCAGTCACACATCTCCCTGACGCACAAGGGGCGGTAACACACATTTCCTTGTGGCATATGTAAAGTTCCACTATTCTTCTTGCACATCACGTTTATTTGTGAGCTTGGATAGAGGAAGAAGAGCCCTCCATTACATTTCCCGTGAAGATTATACTTTGGTACCGGTTGAGACGTACGTTTCTATCCCAACATGATACTTTGGTACCGGTTGAGACATACGTTTCTACGCCAATATGACCTCCTTTGGTAATTGCTTTCCCTTTTCATGGCTTAAACGACTTGACCGTCACTAGGAAACCATCAATTTACTACCTACTTCATAAAGCCGTGGCCATTGTTGTATATACAAGGGGCTTCTCATAAGCCTGACCATGAAGGAGTAGGCGGAGAAAATTGAAATTTGAAATTTGAGGGCGAGCAATCCGAACCCTTGTCATAGTATGTCAGCATAAAACCACTATGGTGCCGCTGTTTCACAATTAGACAAGCAAATAACATATGATCAAGCACATAGTGGTAGTAACAATTGGTTTATGATCACATAGAAAGTGTGCCAACACCATACAATTCTTCTCACTGGCGTTCCTTGTCCTCTGCTCACTCCTCTCACTTGTCCTCCTCTCACTCTGCGTGTCTTGTATGATTGATAACACTTATCTCACATGACGTGATGATGCCTATGGAGTACCTTGTATTTTTCATCTCTTCCCCGTTGAGCTTAGGGCATAATGGAAGCATCCCACAAAAGATCAAACAGTATGCATCAGAGCAATAAACATTGAGACAAATATCAACAGTATTTACAGATTTCATAAAAAAAAGATGACTTACAGAGACATCTATACATTATATTCTCGTTGCTGTCAAGCCCGTAGCTACAGAACGCATTTTTATGGGTAGACAAGTTTGTCTGTAGCGTGTATAAAAATCAAATTTAGTAATGACACAATTTTATGTGTCTAGAGAACAATCATGGAGGGGTATATACCCGGGAAGAGAAGAAGAGGAATGCCAAAGAGAAGAAGGGTGCAGGATGTGGTAGATGATCTCCAGATGGGTGTATGGGACTTGGGACATTTTGCTTATGGCCGAGAAGTTTTCCGGCGGTTGTCTTGGTAACGAAGTTATGCAAGGGACACGCTACTGACTGACTGACTTATATATATATATATATATATATATATATATATATATATATATATATATATATATATATATATATATATATATATTCAGAATGAGTAAATTACGAATAAATTGTAAATGGAAAAATATAACGATGATTAATGTACATGCACCTACTGAAGAGAAAGAAGATGACGTTAAGGAAGACTTTTATAATGATTTGGAAGATGTCATAGAAGAAACCCCCAAACAGGACATCCTGATTGTGCTGGGAGACTTCAATGCAAAAATAGGTAGAGAGGAAACACATAAAAAAGTGGCCGGTATGGAAAGCCTACATACAACTTAAAATGATAATGGATGGAGAGTCATCAACCTTGCAAAATTGATTATTTGGTTGTTTCGAGATTTGAAATGTAAATATTGAGCACAACCCACTACTGGCAACGCTGATCGTATTCTGGTATGAACCTAAGGCCTATCCACGTCAATATGGAAGCACTATACTCGAGTTTCGCTCTCGTTTGAGCTCGTCAGTAGTGCATATCCCTGACTGGATCCGGAAACAAGCCTCGGATCACTGGCGTGTGAAGCGGGTGTGTAACCACGCGGCACACGCTGGACACGCCAAATTATCATAACAGAATATCACAATGCTACCCATCATAGGCTATGCTCAAGATTGCCCAATCGCCGCGACTGACGTCCGTCAATTGATGATCGTTCGGGTCCACATCGATTGACGCTACACGCTGCGGGATTTACTGAGGAGGGGATCCGAGCACTTATGGACTGAATGGTTCGATGTGCAGTAAGGGTGATCTGTCGACTAACAAACCAACCAACTAACTAACTAACTAACTAACTAACTAACTAACTAACTAACTAACTAACTAACTAACTAACTAACTAACTAACATCGAACTTTACATTCCCGTTCGTCAGGTGGCGCTAAGTGTCTCATGTGCATGCGCAGCGCATAAACAAAATGGCGACTGTGCTTACGGAGTGTACAACCAAAGAGCAAAATGCTGTTGTGCGCTTTTTTGTGGGCAAAAGGACTGCCTGCAAAGGACATGCGTAAAGAAATGCTTCCTGTTTATGATGACTACCAGCCCGAACCAAAGTGTGCTTCAATGCAATGGAAACATCCTTCTTCGCATTGTGTCCAAACATTCAAGTTTACGCCATCAGCAGGGAAGGTTATGCTAACAGTGTTCTGAGATTGTCAAGGAGTGCTTTTAACCAATTTCAAGAAGAAAGGTGACAATGTGAATTCTGAATCGTACTGTGACGTTCTATCGATGCTTCATGATGCAATTCGAAGAAAACTTTCAGGACTGCTGCTAGAGGAGTGTTGCTTCTTCATGACAATGCCAGACCACATACGGCTCGATTAACTGAGGAGAAAATTAACCAACTAAGGTGGGAAGTTCTGGAACATCCACCTTACAGCCCCGACTTAGCTCCTAGCGATTTCCACCTTTTTGGTCCACTGAAAACCCACTTTGGCGGGAGACATTTAGCGAATGACGCTGAAGTTGAATGTGAAGTGAAAACGTGGTTTAGAAAACAGAGCACGCAGTTCTATGCAGCCGGTTTGGGAGGACTGATAAAACGATGGGATAAGTGCATCAATGTTGATGGAAATTATGTTGAGAAATAAAGGGACAATGTATGTATAAAAATAAACTCGTTTCAAGTTGTTATCATAGTTAGTTATTGTTCTACAGCCATGTGTGACTTACTTATTGATTGCCCCTGGTAAAATACAGATGTATACTGTTACTTTATAGATCCCGATAAACTGAGACGAGGCAGGTCCTGGATGGGACAGGCAGAAACAGCTGTACGCCAGGTTTGTGATCTATAGACCATAACCGGGAAAAAGAGTGGGTTAATGTAGCGGAAGACATGACGGACTAGCACAATGTCATAGTAACACTGGGTCGTGAGTTCAGGGAATGGTAGCAGGCCGCACTGAGTTTGAGGTGCAACTACTGATCCAGAGTAACACACATCAAGGTGACAAAATGATATACACCGATGAGTCAGTGGTGACAAATATACGTAGTGGTTGGGGTGTCATCCCGAAGGCGATGCTTGAAAATGACGAGTCTGTCATATGAGACTACAGCATCCAACATGAGAATGGAGGTTGAAGCAGTCACAGCGGCATTCCGGTGAGTAGAGGAGACTCAACAACACAGACAGTGATAAGGCTTGTGACTATGTAGAAATTGAAGAACTATGGAAATTATTGAAATAAATAGGCTTCAAATTATATTTAATACACATCATAAAAACTCTGTACTATAAAGAGAACATGTGATGATATAACAGATTGGTTTGATATATAACAGGGAGACAGAGTAGATTGCAGGTTGTCCCCTTATCTTTTTAACCTATACACTAAAAACAGCTTGAGGAATGATAGAGAAAGTACTGGCAATCTACAAAATGATCCCTATGTAATCGGAAGAATAGAAGAATTACGTGAGTTCGATAAGCTGATGACACAGTATTACTATCAACAATAAACATGGTAAATTAGAAACTGGTAAAGTGCATGACCGAGGACAGAAAAAAAAAACACAATTATTATCTATACAATGAAAACAAAAATGTTGACAACCGATAAAACAAAAATGTCAACAGACACCATTATCAATGGAGAGAATTGACCGGATTTCAGGTCTTATATCTAGGTTCACTGCTGACTGGCACTGGAGATATGATGGCAGCATTGAGAATAAGAACAAACATTGCCTTGCAAAAACTAAAACAGATTTCAACAGATAGAATAACAAAAGCCAGAGTACTAAAGTACTAAACCCATGCATATTGCCAGTGGCAACAATACGGGTGAGAAACTTTGACAATTAACAAATAAGTTGAAAAGCATATATGCGCCTTTGAAGATGAACGCTACAGACGAGCATTAAACTGGAAGAAAAAGAGAACAAATAGATATGTCCAACAAGAACTTAATAGTGAAGAGATTGCTTCTCTCTCCACACACACACACGCGCACGCACGCACACACATATACACACGCACTCACGCACGCACACACACACGCACGCACACACACACACACACAAACCATTAAGAACATGAATGATCTTGGCGATATCTTTTAAAAAATTATTTTTCTGTCTTGTTCTAAAACATTTGGTGTCGGAGAAGGCCAAGGGGATGCGTGCAGGAAAAACAGAGATGAGGAATATCACAATCTAGAGAGATTCAGGATGTGATAGATAAGTTACACACAGACAGAAGGCAAGAGAGGCAGAAGGCAACAGAGGCAGGAGGCAACAGAGGAAGGAGGAAACAGAGGAAGGAGGCAACAGAGGAAGGAGGCAACAGAGGAATGGGGCAACAGAGGAAGGAGGAAACAGAAGAAGGAGGCAACAGAGGAAGAAGGAAACAGAGGAAGAAGGAAACAGAGGAAGGAGGCAACAGTGGAAGGAGGAAACAGTGGAAGGAGGAAACAGAGGAAGAAGGAAACAGAGGAAGAAGGAAACAGAGGAAGGAGGCAACAGAGGAAGGAGGCAACAGTGGAAGGAGGCAACAGTGGAAGGAGGTAACAGAGGAAGGAGGAAACAGAGGAAGGAGGCAACAGTGGAAGAAGGCAACAGTGGAAGGAGGCAACAGAGGAAGGAGGCAACAGTGGAAGGAGGCAACAGAGGAAGGAGGCAACAGAGGAACGGGGCAACATTGGAAGGAGGCAACAGAGGAATGGGGCAACAGAGGAAGGAGGCGACAGAGGAAGGAGGCAACAGAGGAAGGACATCTGGCTTATGACGAGCATGGTTGAAACTCTGTTACGGGCGTTAATTTATGTAAGAGTGGTGTAGGAGGAATCCAAGAACATTATAATCTTATACAGACAGTATGGGCAATTTTGTTGCGGTGTGCGCACTGTTCTCTCCAAACACACAAAAACATGGCCCGGTGCAGGGGTCTGTAATTAAGCTGGCAGCATTGTTCTCTCTGTCAGCATTCTGTCACAATAATTACTTGTTACTTCCTGCATGTTTTGTTTTGCTTAATGGGAGACACAGGGCAATTTGAAACCGATCAGCTATTAGTTCACACGGGTCAAACACATCATTTTCACGTCGATTTAGGAAGGTGTCTGATAAAGTTCCGCTTTCATTGCAGTAGTTAAATCAATTCAAGAGCAGAAGAGATATGACATTAACTTACAACACAGTCATGGGTCGGGAGTCGCTGGTGGTCAGCCTGCTCGTTCTTCGGCACTGTGGTCACGTGATCGAATCTCCATCGAGGTGGGCATATTTTCTTTATTGATATGAGCTCCCAGCTCTCTTCCCCCCTCCCCCCTCTCCCAGCCTAAAACCGGTATCAAGAAATGTTCTGAAAAGTACAGGCGCCGGCCTGGCACTGCCAACATCAACCATACAGTGCCAACTGTCTATGCAAACATGAGGCCAGCCTATATCCCCAATATGACTCAAGGAGCAAGAAAGGGTCCTTTACTTTAAAGGCGAACGTTGTGATACTAACCACATGCTCCATTGAGTGTCCACTGGTCTACAATTATGCGGCTAGTACCACACACCTTATGGCTGGAAAAGGAGTCCCTCGCATGCTATTTAATAAAGATGGATCATATGAGTATCATGATAGAAGAATCGACACCCAGTGTAACTGTAGTAGCACAGTATTTACAGTGGCCATCTAATCTCTAAGTATACTATGTGTATTCAGTTGTCTGAATGTCTATTTGATCTACTCATTGGCATTTCCGATGGATGTTTCAGCCAGGTCCTCTAATATCTGCAGCTTAACACGAGAAGGTTAGGCGTCGAGTCTACTCTCCAGGGATTTGGAGATAAGTGATTTTTCCTTAAGAGTTTTCTAAATGTGTTTTTTTTTTTCTTAACTCAACAAATTTCCAGTCCGATATTTATTCACACAACTTAAAGCCACCCCTCCCTAATTGTATACCAAACATTCATATATAAGCAGGTACCGCCATATTTTATATATTACACGTGCAGATATAACATAATGTCTAAACATCTCTAAGTTTTGTTTATACGACACATGCACACATAAAACGACCGCTCCACATCCTTTACATGATTTTATATATCAAGAATACACATACAATGGCCTCTTCATAATAATTGTTATCGATGCCATACCGTAAACGTTGGCGATCATCGTTTGTCATCTCACACGATCTCCGGCTTTCGAACACGCACACACGCACGCACACACACACACATACACACACACGTGCACACACACACACGCACGTACACACACACACAGTATCATCATGTGACAGACCGATAAGCCTGGGCGGTCTTGGTTCACCATCTCACTCGATCACCAGATCCTTGTGACGACCATAGTCTGCGTCATATTACAATTTAATTTTAACCCTATTTGTTCACTGTGTGCAACAACCGCACCTACTAATTGTTGCAGATCCTGTTCATTGTTTGCAATCAATACTGTATCATTCGCATATCTAATGTTGTTGATGGTTCGTCCTCCAAGGATGATTCCTTTCATATTTTCTATATTTTTGAAATTATTTTCACTGTACGGGGAAAAAAAGATCTGGGAACATTACGCATCCCTGTCTCACATCTCTCTTAATAGACTAATATTGACCTACTTCGTTATCAATTCCTATGGCAGCTTGTTGTTTCCAATACATGTTTTTACAAGTCTAAGGTCTTTCCCATCAATTTGTAGATCTGCAAGCATCTTTATCATGCTGACACGTCTTACTTTATCTAAAGACTGCGTAGTCAATAAAGCAAAAATGTCGGTCTTTGTTTACTTCTAAAGAACGTTCAATTAATGTTCTTAGCATATAAACATCATTGATTGTACTTTTGCCTTCTACAAACACATGTTGTTCTACTCCTATTTAGGACTGTATTTTCTTCCTAAATCTTTGCATGATAATTCTTACCAAAATCTTCGTGAAGTGGCTTATTATACTAATTGTTCGATGTTGACCACGTGGAGAAGGTAGAGGAATAGAATGAGAACCCGTATGTGGAAAGGATGAGATTGCGGCTGTTTGGCAGTGGTTCTGGTAGAATTTCAAGACTGAGATTAGTTAGTTAGTTAGGTAATTAGTTAGTTAGTTAGTTCCTAAATCAATCAATCAATCAATCAATCAACCAATCAATCAATTAGTGTATTAGTTAGTTAGTTAGTTAGTTAATTAGTTAGTTAGTTAGTTAGTTAGTTAGTTAGTGTAGTTAGTTAGTGTAGTTAGTTAGTTAGTTATTTAGTGTTGTTAGTTAGTTAGTTAGTTAGTTAGTTAGTTAGTTAGTTAGTTAGTTAGTTAGTTAGTTAGTTTAGTTAGTTAGTTAGTTAGTCGAGGTTCCAACTTCCCAGCAACGGGTCGTCCCTATTATGCTTCGTTCCTGTGCCAGTGAGTATCACACAAAATGCTCCCCACTGTCCGATATGAAAAGTGGAAAAGATAGCAGTCTCGGCAATCCAACATCCCTGACAGGTACACTGTGCATAATGCCGCCGCCATAATGCCAACACAAAAGTCTTCCACGAAAACCACAGTTCATCGTCGATGGAATCGGCAGTCACCAGAAAGACATCATTGACCGGGGTTTTCTCACATGGCTCTGTCCCTATCCGCAGGGCGACCCGCCGAAAGCGTCGCATTCAGCACGAACTCCGTAGCTCCAGCGCCGACTACCAGGAGTCTACTGAAAAATGCACTCGTGAACCGAAAAGGCAAATCAGTCAATTCAGAAACAGCCGGTAGCCATTGTTCCGAACATGCAGGTCACTGTACAAACAAAGGCGGACATGTAAAAGCATTACACGTGAATATCACGTCACGCACTCACTCAGTAGCAAGGCTAGAACCATATACTACCAGTCCAACATGGGAACAACGCTAAATGCAAACCGCAGCCACAAGGATAAATACTCCAGAGGCCGTAGCGGTTCAAAGCCTAACCGCCATGCTGGGGACCGAAATACTGAGAACGAACGAACGAACGAACGAACAAACTTTATTTTAAAAGGGTAACAAATTGGGCACGCAGGCCCGTCTTACATTCGGCCCTTTCGATCACTCATCTTTCATTCATCAAATGTGCATGTTACATTTACATAGGGAAAAAAACATTGTCAAATGGATTTTGTAAACATAAACAATGCATATTACACATGGTACATTTACATGGGGAAAAAAAACACATTGTCAAATGAAAGTTGTAAACATAAACAGTGCATATTGCAATGTTGTGAGACACATCTCCCATTCACCTTCACACCCCGCAGCCACCCACACATCCCGCAGCCACCTACACCTCCGCCACACACATCACCCCCACCCACCCACACATGCCTCCACGCACTCACACAGACTCAGGCAAACATACATGCCGCCACTCACCCACTGATCCTCCACCCACCCACACATACATCCCCCACCTATCCCATAACCGACACGCACACACCCACCCACATATTCTCCACCATCCAACCCACACACCCGCAACCACCCAGCAAACACTCATCACAAAACCACACACACATACCCCCGTCAACCCACACATCCCTCACCTATCCACACATACATCCCGCACCCTCACAATGTTCCCCACCCACCCACACACACATCAGCCAAACTACACCCACTCACCCACCCAATATCCGCCACCTCTGAACTACACACCCCCTACCTATACACACATCCCCACCAACAAACACATCTCCCCACCTGCCCACACATATTCCCCACCCATAAACACCCAAAAAAAAAAAACACCTTCCACCCACACATACCCCACCACCAATATATACCCCACCCACACACATCCGCCGCTCACACACATCTTCAAACAGACACACACATCCTCCAACCATACACTCACCTCTCAAACACATCCACCCACTCACGTACTCATCCATCAACCATTCACACCCACACTCATCCACCCGCCCATCAACACATGCATCTCTCATCTACCCTCTCACCCACACACACCCCAACCACCCAGCCAAACACACATCCCCATCCTCACATACATCCATCATCCACCTGCACATCCAACACCTCTCCCACCCCTCACCTCCCACACAAAACTCCACCCATAAACACATTCCCCGCACACACACATCCCCCACATGCAGTCCTCATACACATCCCCGCCCACACATCTCTCACCCACTCACACATCTCCCCACCCACCCACACATCCCCAACATACAAATATCCTCACCACCCACACGTACATCCTCCACCCACTCACACTTACCCCATCCACACTCACACACTCCCACCCATATAGACATATCCCATTCACAGACACTACCCCCCCCCCCACACACACACTTATCCCCCACACCCATTACACACCCATCCCCCAACCCACACAATCTCCTACACACCCATTCACCCACCCAAATACACATTCCCTACCCACACCCCCAACCCACCAACATTCACATATCCAATAATCCTCCCAAATATCTCCCCCCCCCCCCCCCACACACACATCCCTCACACACACATGGGAGTGAAGACCAGGGTGAACATTCAATCAGGTACCGGTGGGAACGATTAGTAGTGTGACTCTTCGCTGCTGGCTATTGAATGAGGAGACGGAGTGCAAATGGGAATGCCCTGAGTGCAGTGATGTCGGTTCTTAGCTCAACTCAACAACTTAACTCGATGTTAATCACATTCCAAGACCCATGATTTCTTTGGGATTGCAATAAATATAGACTTACAAAATTCAGGAGGTATATCTCCGGCAGCATATATTGTGTTCAGCAGTCTGGTGACTTGGTCTATTCCATATTCTTCTAAGGCACTGATAATTGCTGGTGTGAACCGGGGGTCATGCCAGTTTTCATACGGTTTATAGCAGGGGTGGAAAAACTACGGCCCGCGGGCCGCATGCGGCCCGGCAACTGATTTTATGCGACCCGCGAGGGCATTTAGAAATAAAAATTGTTACTTCGTTTTTAATTTATTTTGTTGAATTTTACAGATTTTAATTTACCGTTATGATTGTTTTAACATTTTTGATAACATTTCTTTCTAATTGTCTATTTTTATAAACAGTCCTTGACCTTCGTAATGTAATGCTTCTTCTTCGTCTTCTTTCGTTCGCCTTAAATATGTATGTAACTGCAATGTTGCCTCGTGTATGAATTTAATTATCCTTTTTAGTTCACTCAGCAGTCCATAGATTTTATCTTCCACTGTCGTCTCTCTAGGCCAGAAGGTTTGCCTTGACATGTTGTAATTTGGGCAGTCTTTGAGTATGTGCTCTGATGTCTGCGACGCCAGTCCACGTGTGCATATGGCTGATTCACCAGTTTTGAATTTCGTATACATGTGGTTGCGTAATCTATTGTGTCCTGTTCTGAGGCGCAGAATAATGACTTGTTCTGGTCTGTCCATAACGTGGTAGTCGTCTTGAGCAGGATTTGGTGGCCTTCTGACTGATTTGATCATTCTTTTCTTTTGGTGGTATGTAAAGGGCACATCAGGTTGTTCTTCTTTTGCTCCTGCCTTAGCCAATCGATCAGTTCTGTCGTTTCCGGGTACTCCACAGTGGGATGGTATCCACTGTATGGTGACCTAATGCTGACTGCTAAGTTCACAAATTAGTGTCCTAAGTACTGGCAATTTCCCAGACATCATTTCGTTTTCGTTTAGGTGAGTTTCTTGCAAGCAACATACGTTTACCTTTTCTTGGTCCAAGATGTTTTCTAGTTCTATTTTTTGTTGTTCCTGACACTCTCCGCATTCCAGTGCATTAGTTTTAGTCTTTGTTTGGTATGGCCAGACGTTCTATTCTCAGGTCCCCTGGCTCTACTGGACATCTGAGAAGGATCTCCAGTAGCTGTGGTTGACCCTTTCGAAGCATAGGGCCCGGCATTGCACCTGTCTGGAGGTCCAAAGCAAGGCGAGCACCGTAACATTTAGCAGTAGTCGACATATTTCATTACGCGTGATTGCGTGGCATCCTGGTTTTTGTGGTGCACCTCCTGTCTGGTTGCCCCCGACTTAAGCGCCTTTCCTTTGCTAGAGCAGACTGTGGTCTTACTCGAGTTTAGGTGTGTAGGCATGCACACACATGCCTGCGCATGCACGTACGTGTATACACATCTAGAGCGTTCTGGTTATTTCTCGGCGCCAGTGACTCGCCGTCGCCCCTTCTCCTGTTAGTTAAAACAGTTCTGCCACGAGAAGGCCAAGAGTTGGACTTTTGCTGCATAGATGATGAATGCACGAGCCATTGGCGTATTCATGCAAGGTTGGGCGCTCACCGTGAAAAGGCCAGACTGTTGTATGCTGATCTCATTAAGAAAATGATTGGAACGAATGCAAGTGTACTTAGTGATTTTAAGGCCAGCAGAGGACGATTTGAAAAATTCAAGCGGCGCACTGGCATACACAGTGTTACTAGGCATGAGGTGCGAGTTCTGACAAGTCTGGAGCCGAAAAATAATATTACCCACTATATTTACTCTCTATAAGGTGTGTTTTAAGTATGTATTTTGGAGTGTCTAGAACGAAGTAATTTGATATACATTGATTCATATTGAAATAATTGCTTCGATTTTCGTCGGTTTCGGATTTTGCCGATTGTTCTAGGGCGGATTATCGACGAAGACCTAGGTTTTACTGTATCTAGAAGTGGGACAGAACAACAGTCTACGTTTATTTTAGCACTATCTGGAAGTGGGACAGAACAACAGTCTACGTTTATTATAGCACTATCTGGAGGTGAAGCAGAACAACAGTCTACGTTTATTATAGCACTATCTGGAGGTGAGACAGAACAACAGTCTACTTTTATTATAGCACTATCTGGAGGTGAAGCAGAACAACAGTCTACGTTTATTATAGCACTATCTGGAAGTGGGACAGAACAACAGTCTACGTTTATTATAGCACTATCTGGAGGTGAAGCAGAACAACAGTCTACGTTTATTATAGCACTATCTGGAGGTGAAGCAGAACAATAGTCTACGTTTATTATAGCACTATCTGGAAGTGGGAGAGAACAACAGTCTACGCTTATTATAGTACTATCTGGAAGTGGGACAGAACAACAATCTACGTTCATTATAGCACTATCTGGAAGTGGGACAGAACAACAATCTATGCTTATTATAGTATTATCTGGAAGTGGGACAGAACAACAATCTACGTTTATTTTAGCACTATCTGGAGGTGAAGCAGAACAACAGTCTACGTTTATTATAGCACTATCTGGAAGTGGGAGAGAACAACAGTCTACGCTTATTATAGTACTATCTGGAAGTGGGACAGAACAACAATCTACGTTTATTATAGCACTATCTGGAAGTGGGACAGAACAACAATCTATGCTTATTATAGTATTATCTGGAAGTGGGACAGAACAACAATCTACGTTTATTTTAGCACTATCTGGAGGTGAAGCAGAACAACAGTCTACGTTTATTATAGCACTATCTGGAAGTGGGAGAGAACAACAGTCTACGCTTATTATAGTACTATCTGGAAGTGGGACAGAACAACAATCTACGTTTATTATAGCACTATCTGGAAGTGGGACAGAACAACAATCTATGCTTATTATAGTATTATCTGGAAGTGGGACAGAACAACAATCTACGTTTATTATAGCACTATCTGGAAGTGGGACAGAACAACAGTCTATGCTTATTATAGTATTATCTGGAAGTGAGACAGAACAACAGTCTATGCTTATTATAGTACTATCTGGAAGTGGGACAGAACAACAGTCTATGCTTATTATAGTACTCGTACTATTTGGAAGTGGGACATAACAACAGTCTACGCTTATTATTGTACTATCTGGAAGTGGGACAGAACAACAGTCTATGCTTATTATTGTACTATCTGGAAGTGGGACAGACCAACAGTCTATGCTTATTATAGTACTCGTACTATCTGGAAGTGGGACAGAACAACAGTCTACGCTTATTATAGTACTATTTGGAAGTGGGACAGAACAACAGTCTACGCTTATTATAGTACTATCTGGAAGTGGGACAGAACAACAGTCTACGCTTATTATATCCTATTATTGTCTATTCCATATCATTTAATATCTATAACTGTTTATAATAATTATATCCATATCATTTAATTCCCTGGCTGCTACCCCTTTTCGTCGTCCGTTTTTCTGTTGTTCGTTTTTTCTGTGGTTCGTTTTTTTAGTTTATATATCCATTAGTTTATGTTTACCGGCCTATAGCCGATCATGCCTGCTGACAGACGGACTATGTCATCTCTCCACCACACCATCTCCGACATATTTGCCCTCATACCTCAGGACATGTCCCATGCAGCTATTAGCCTCGCACGTACTATTTCTAACATCACTCGCTTTTCTTGCCATTTGAATTTCCTGAACAACTGTCTCCGGCTCAAGGTTACACCTAAAGGCTTCCGGAGCAATATTCATCTCTCGTTGGGCAAACTGGTTCCTGCTGAGACACGGCTCTTCAATCGCCTGGCACAGGAGCAGTCTGTCAAGTACATGAAGCTGGCAGTGACTGTGCATCAACGACATATCTCCGAACTGAAGTACACCAAGCACAACCTGTACCGGACTCTGCATCTACTGACGTTCAACAACCAGCTTGCTTTCCATTTGATCACCTCCATCATTCAACATTATAATAGAGAGATATACCTATGGCTATCCGCACGTAAGAAAGACAAAATTAGCCATCTACGTCCCCATGTCCCTTCCCCCACTTCGACACCCATCAGCCACACCAAAGTGGGATGCATACCGCCTGACCTACCACTGTCTCCTGAAGAACATGCTGTTTTAGGGAAAGGTCTCAGTTTTGTCCCTCTCCGCCCCCGTATGGACAGTCGCGCTATTTTGGAAGACGTTTCCAACTTCCACAGACGACTCCGCCTCAAGTACCACCACAGAGACAAGCCTGTCCACAGTCCCACCCCACAACCTTCTGACATTTTTCCATCTTCAACCAAATCCCGTTCCACATGGACCCCACCTTCCGGTGTTTCCAACGCGCTTGACCTCTACATAGCTAACACACTCCATGAGATTAAGCAACTTTCTTTCCCTCGCTTGAAACGCTCCAACCTATCCCCTCCCGAATGGCGTGCCCTATCCCAACTACAGCGCAGACAGGACATAGTCATCAAACCGGCGGATAAAGGTGGTGCGGTTGTTGTTTGGCGGAAAGATCTATATGTCCAGGAAGTCATGTCCCAACTGAATAAACCTGACAATTATCTCCTGACAATTATCTCCCCTGCGCCGGAGACCCCACTCTCTCCTATAACCGGAAGATTCAAAACATCATCAAACAGCTCATACGTGAGGATACCTTACCACCCAGTGCCTCTTCACTTCACATCCATGACTCTGACTTGGGCAAACAAATACATAAACTCAAAAATCCTGGACGTTCGATAGTTTCTGCCTGCTCATGCCCAACTGAACTGATCTCAGCGTTTCTTGACAGGATTTTCCAACCTCTAGTTGCGAATCTCCCGTCATACATCAAGGATACAACGCATGCGTTACTCTCATTCAACTCTCTCCAACTGACTCCTGGGAACACATACAGACTATTCCTAATGGATGTATGTTCCCTCTATACCTCCATTCCTCACGCTGATGGCCTCAGGGCGCTACAGTTCTTTCTGGATCAACGCACAGATCAAGCCATCCCTACTCGCTCACTTGTGAGACTCGCTGAATTGGTCCTCACCAACAATTCCTTTGAATTCAATGGCCACTACTTTGAACAAATCAGCGGTGTCGCCATGGGCACGAAAATGGGACCCAGCTACGCATGTTTATTTATGGGACATCTGGAACACCAGATTGAACTCAGCTATGATGGTCTTCTCCCTTCTTTTTACCGACGCTACATCGATGACGGCATAGGTCTCACCGACATGGCAGAGGTGGAACTGAACCGCTTCATCAATTATGTCAATGACTTCCACCCATCGATCACCACGATTCACCACAGAAATTCCACCCCTTCTGTCAATTTCCTTGACAACACTATCAAATTAAACCCTACAGGCCTCACGACCTCTGTGTACTACAAACCTACTGATGCTCACGGTTTCCTCCTGTACAGCTCATCCCACCCCAAAAGCTGCAAAGATTCCATCCCATATTCCCAGCTACTCCGCCTTCGTCGTATCTGTCAGGATGATAATGACTTCCTCGAGAGAGCCCATGAAATGCTTGACTTTTTCCGCAAACGGTCCTACCCAGAGGACGTCTTGTCCACAGCTTTTTGTCGCATAACCCAAGTCTCGCGAGAAATGTCCCTCGTCAAACAAACGCGACCTCCTAACAATGCACCCAAGCTCATCCTCACCTTCCATCCACATGCCTATGGCATCAAGCATATTTTCATGAGGCACTGGTCCATCTTGGAATCCGATCCAACCACTCGTGAGGTATTCTCCGATGGCCCTAGGGTAATTTTCCGCCGTAACCAGAGCCTCAGAGACCACCTTGTGCATAGTCGCCTCCCACAGATAATTCATCTGTGGGCACATTCCAATGCCATCGTAGGAACTGTCTGACATGCCCATACGTTGTTCAGACACCGGAGATCACATTTCCCCTAGGCACCTTCTCCTTGAAAGATTCTTTCACGTGTACATCCCGCAATCTGATATATGTCATCATCTGCAAACGATGTGACATGAAATACATTGGTCAAACAGGCAGACGTCTTGCGGACCGTTTTAGAGAACACCTCAGAGACATCAATCAGGGCGCTGACAAACCTGTCCCCAACCATTTCAATTCCTCCAATATTAATGGAGTCGACGATGTATGTGTCACCGCATTGAAAACCTGCTACTCAAATAGCTCCATTAGGTTAAAAATTGAATGCCAACTAATCAACAATCTGGGACGCGTCCATCCAGCAGGTATCAATACTGTTGTGGACGCCACTGTATAACTGTGCCACCTTCTCCAACTATTTACACTGTCCATTACTATGCTGTCCTCCTCCCCCCCCCCCCCCCATATCCATACCACTGTCTCCACACACCTATATTTTCATATCAGACTGTTCGCATTTTTTTTCAATCCTATCTGGCAACTATATTTAAACTCTGCAGCCAAGAGTGCCTTCTCACCTGGCAAATCCGTGGTTGTGATTTTTAGTTTTGTGCTTTTTTATATTTCGTTGTCGTATCTATCCGTGTTGTCTTGTACTTGACAAAGATTCTGAGAATCGAAACGTCGTTCTGTGTGTCGTATTGTACGCGTTTCTGTGTTTTTTATTTTATTATATTATTCATTTTATATATTTATTGAGTGCTTCTGATTTCGGATTTTCACCTGTATTTCGGGATACGAGATGGATTTCCTTGTAAGGTATGTGCAACGTGTTGATGTTTAGTACGTTTCTTCTCGCAGGAGCTTAATATACCTATTTGTTTCCAGTTTATAAGCTTATTATAGTACTATCTCGAAGTGGGACAGAACAACAGTCTACGTTGGCCATACAAAACTTGTACGAACTAACAATCGAAGCAGGTCACGCCACTGTTTGAAAGTGAGATCAATCATATTCAAATGCTGACAATAGTGATATGGAACGCGAAAGTGCAATAAATAAGAACCTAACACCGCGTCTGAGGTTGACATTTTCAGCTATGAATTATTAAGTAGGATATCAAAAACAACACTATGAATTATAACATTCTTATTTGATGCAATATGGAGCGCTCATGAAAAATTCTCAGTAGTGGTAGTTAGCAACTGGGGTACATATTCTAAATCAGGGAACAGTAAAAAAAATGTAGATTCATACAGACCAATATCTTTAACATCTCACTATGGTATCATTTTAGAAACCAAACCCAATGACAGGTTAAAATTGATCTGGGGACGAATATTTATAATGTACACACCAGCTACTTCTTATTTTGCCCTATATCCCTCAATATGGTAATGGCCCTCAACTACTCACTTCTAGCTCCCTACCTTTAACTATCTCACACCGCTCTATCCATGCCCTTCCCATATTGTGCACTTCTGTTTCTACTTCTCTTCACCGTTTATTGTTACGTCTTCCTCTATTTCGTGTACCCAGTGGGTTCCAGCCTAAAGCTTGTCTAGTTATATAACTGTTGTGTTTTCTCATTGTATGCTCTATCCAACGTCAGCGCCTGTTCTAGTTATATAACTGTTGTGTTTTCTCAGTTTATGACCTATCCAGCACCAGCCTCGTTTCTTCACTTCTTGGTTCATTGGTATGTATCTAGTTTCTCTCAATGAGCACCACAAAGATGATTTTGTCACACAATTTTATTCCTTGTATTTTGCGCAGTCGTCAATCAGTGAATGTTTGTAGTTTATTTGTAACCGTTTTCATTATTTTCTGTGTTTATGATCCATACAGTAAAACTGATTTACTGTTTGAACTGAATATTCTAAGTTCTGCGTAAAATATACTGTCTTTTGCCTTCCACAAATGTCCAAATGTTATAAAAGTCATCTAGACTCCAGTATTTCATTCTACTATCGTTATCTGCATTACTACCTATCCCTTTGCTTACATTACTACCTAAGTAGGTGTATGATTCCGTCATTTGAAGTTCGGTTTGCCCACGGCAGATCATGTTATCATTTGCTTGTTTTATTATCATTATCTGTGTCTTTCCTCTATCTGATTTCGTGTAAGAGACAGAAGGGAAATGTTGTCAGCAAAGTCCAGATCATCGAGCTGCTTTATCATGGGAGTCTAATGGATGGTCTCAGCCTGCTGGCATTTCTTTAGTTTCCCAGATTCTACTAAATAATTTGTGTAGTCAATAAATCAATCATGCGGTTAAAGCGTGTATAGGTATGACGAAAAGCGTGGGCGGTCATGACTCGCCATTTCACTCGATCACCAGAGTCGTGGATCAGCTCAGTGTTCCTGTCTCGACCACGCCATGTGGCCAAGCCATCCAGGTATTTACTTCTCGGACTTCCATTGGGTCTGTTCCCTTCGATCTTGCCAGTTGTCACTAACTTCTCCAATCCAGTTCTTCTCATAACATGTCAAAAAATTTTGACTGTCTACGTCTAATTTCTCTAATCAATTTACGATTTTCATTTGTCTCCTGTAGTACTTCGTCATTGGTTTTTCTGTCTGTCCATGGTATTCTTTGAATTTTTCTCAGAAACGACATTTCTGCAGTCATCAGATGTTTTTGAGCCTGACTGCTCATTGTCCAAGTTTCACATCCATACAAAAGTACAGGCTCTATGTACCACCTCAACACTCTTTTTCTAGTTTCAATTGACATCTTTTTATTGGTCAGTATGTTTTTCATCTTGCTAAAGGCTACTTTCGCCATGGTGATTCTTGTTCTAATTTCTACAAGGCATCTCCTATCAGATGTTATGACTGTTCCGAGATAATTGTACCGATTCACTTGTTGAAGAATATTCCCATTTACTTATATATTACATTGTGGTATTTCGTTCTTCCTAGTGACGACCATAATCTGTGTCTTTTTACAATTTAATTCTAATCCCAGTTGTTTACTGTGTGCAACAACCGAATCTACTAATTGTTGCAGATCCAGCTCATTGTTTGCAATCAATACTGTATCATCTGCATATCTAATGTTATTGATGTTTCGTCCTCCAATGCTGATTCCATTTATATCTTCTACATTTCTGAAAAATATTTTCACTGTATAGGGAAAAAAAGAACTGGAGACATTACACATCCCTGTCTAACACCTCTCTTAATAGGCTGATATTGTCCCACTTCATTATCAATCCTTATGGCAGCTTGTTGTTTCCAATATATGTGTTTTATAAGTCTAATGTCTTTCCCATAAATTTGTAGGTCTGCAAGCATATCGACCATGTTGACATGTCTTACTCTATCGAAAGCCTTTGTGTAGTCAATAAAGCAAAGATGTATATTTTTGTTTACTTCTATAGAACGTTCAATAACTGAACGCAGCATATACACAGCATTTACTGTACCCTTTCCTTCTACAAACCCACATTGTTTTCCCCCTATTTCAGGTTGTATTTTCTTCCTCACTCTTTGCATGATAATTCGTAGCAAAATCTTTGTGATGTGACTAATTTTACAAATTGTTCTATTTTGATCACATTCCAAGGCTCCTGATCTCTTTGGGATTGCAATAAATACAGAATTACATAATTCAGAAAGTATATGTCCGGTATCAGTTGAATTGTTTAAGTTATGTTTACTGACTTTGCTTGGACCAACAGCTTTCCCATCCTTCAGTAGTGTGATGGCTTTGCTCATCTCTTCCTTAGATGGTTTCTCCCAATTGATATCAAGCTCTTCTTCTGCAGGCTGGATGTCTGGAGAGTCTTCCAGGACTGGTCTATTTAGGAGTTACTCAAAGGATTCAGCCCGTCTGTTTAGTTTTTCCTAATTTCAGTGAGAACCTTCCCATTTCTGTGTTTGATCTGTCCACTTTGTTGATTATAGTTTCCTGGTATTCCAACTTTGATACTGTAAAGGTCTCCGAGCTTTCCTTTCCTTGCTGTTCCTTCCGCCTCTCTTGCTAGGTCGTCTGTATATTGTCTGTTATGTGCATATTTGTTTGGGACTCTGGTTTTCGAAACCTAGCTGGTTATAGGAAAAACTGCAGCATAGCAGAGTAGATTGCGATATTGGAACAAGAAAGGCTGCAGTTGTCGATGTTATCGATCTATTAGCCACTGTCTTTCTCCGTTCGGCCTAATGCCATGTGCTGATACTGGCAGGTATTCACCTACTGCCGTGTTCTGATATTCAATGTGTTCCATGTATCTAGCTAAGGTGGGAATTACTAATTTTTAAATATCCGTAAGTGGTGGATTGAGGGCGCGTTGATGTAATCGTCTATATAAAGTTCTAAGTAGTTGCACGGCTGTTTTGAGACCTGTTACATATATTGTTGTTCTTGCCCAGATTCCTTCTCACAAGAAACACCGTCATAACTATAGAAATGGTATTCGGTAAATGTAGAATAGCCAGAAACATATGAATTGACGTAACTATATAAGGCCAAACAGTACAAACCGTGTTAAATACCAGGTACTTAGGACTGATTTTGAATCAACAACTCAAGTGAACAAAAAATAATACCTAGTCCTTTTAGTAGAATCATATCGTGGGGAAAACATATAGTGGCATATTCTATACAAGACAGAATACAACAGAAAGCTCTGTATATAAGAGCAAGTACTATCAGAATAATATCAGTAGAAGCATTACATGTAGTCATGGGAATAATACCGCCACATTTGAGAAGAAAAAAACTCAGACTATATTACACTGCCAAAGTAATAACAGACAAAACTCA